>OZ012708.1:21426509-21856509 GCA_963942595.1 Cylloceria caligata | reverse complement strand
GTCGGTAATACCGACATGATTGGAACCGAATATGCTGAGTACCGATGCTCTGCATGTAAGAAAGATGTGAAGAACCTGGTTTTACAGTGTAAGAAATGTATTAAGTGTTTCTTCCATCCGGGATGTGCAAATAAACACAGGATTATGAACAAGGACAATGAGGTAGTGAAATGCGACGGTCCGTTTCTTGAAATTTCTGTTGTAAATGAAAAAGCAGATTTGAGAAAGACACCCGCGAGGGAAAGACTGGGGTCAACAGGATCCATAGGATCAACAGCAACTACATCGGGAAGTAACAAGCAAGTGAGTATGGATACAAAGATAGACTGGTTGGTGAAAACAGTTAAAGAAATGAAGGATGAGGTAACATGCAAAAGTGAAATCATGATGATGATAAAACAAATAATTCGGGAGGAGTTCATAGCTTTCAAACGGGAATTAGACGAGATAAAACAGAATATGCATGGAGGAAACGCTGAGAGGGCAGGAAATGGACAAAAAAGTTATAGTGAGGCAATCAAAGAAAAGAAAGAAAGCATACTCGTCGTTAAACCGAGAAAGGAACAGGAGAGCGAGACCACCAAGAAGATAGTAAAAGAGAAGATAGATATAAAGAATCTAGCTGTAGGAATAACAAAAATCAGGAAAGGAGGTAAAGGATCTGTTATACTTGGATGCGAGAGTGAGAGAGAAATAAAACAGTTGAGAGACACAGTGTGTGAAAAGCTAGGCAAAGACTTCGAGATAATGGAACCAAAGAAAATAAAGCCAAAGTTAAAAATTATAAATGTTGATGAAGAAGAAATGAAACTAGAAGACAAAGATTTAATAAATACGATCAAGAAGCAAAATAATATTGATGGGAAAGAAGGAGGATTTTACATAAGAGTGGTGAAGAGGATTAGCAACGAAAGAAGTGGAGGAACTACAAGAACCAGAAGAGAAAGCAAAGAAGGCTCGTTACTACTTGAGGTAGATGAAGTAACACACGAATTAATTCTAAAAAGAGGAAAAATAAATATAGGATGGAGGAAATGTATGGTATTCAAACACTACAGTGTGAGAAGATGCTTCAAGTGTTGGGGTTACTACCATATTGCCAAAAATTGTACACGACAAGAAACATGCCATAAGTGCGCAGAAGATCACAAAACAAGTGAATGTACGGCAACAAGAAGAAGATGTATAAAATGTATGTATAAAAATAAGACGTATAATCTAAAGATAAATGATGAACATGATGCTCTGAGTGTAGAATGTCCAACTTACATCAGAGCATTAGAAGAAGAAAAGAAAAGAATTGGCTGGGATTCTGGCAAGTAGCAATCACGGAAAGAGGTAATTGTATACACAAACGCTCAAAGTATGATGGCACACAAGGAAGAAATCCAACACCAAGTTATGGAGAGGATGAACCCGGCAATAGTGGCGTTGTCGGAGACAAGATTGATACCAGATATCGAAGATAGTGAGGTGAATGTCCCAGGTTATTGTATCGTTAGATGTGATTCTGAAAGCAGGAACACAGGGGGAGTTATATTATACGTAAGAAACGATATCAAGTATGAAGTAATATTAAGCAAAAAATTAATATCTAACTGTTAGTGTGTAGCGGTAGAAGTGAAAGACAGTATTTTCAAAGGTACGATCGCCGTTGTGTATCACTCACCGAGTGCGTCAGATGGTGACTTTATACGATTTTTGGCGGATATAGTGGACTTATTGGTAGTGAAGGGACAATGTATAATGGTGGGAGATTTTAATATAGATGTAATGAAAGATTCGTTTTATACAAAGAAATTAAGAACAGAAATGTCATATTTAGGCATGAAACAATACATTGATAAGCCAACGCGAGTTACGAAAGATAGTAAAACATTGATAGATTTGGTTTTTGCGAATAATAAGGTGAATTGTAAAGTGCATGATAAACCGAAAATAACAGATCATTCTTGGATAAATATTGAACTTATTATAAGCAATGAGGGTGAAAAATACTGTTTGAGAATCCGCCTGTGGTGTTATTTGACAGATCTGAAATATATTGAAAAAAAATGAGTCTTCACTCACGACAGGGTGAAATAAAACCAGACACATAGATGGAAAACAGAGAAAGTGGTTTATTTTAACTTCCACACACAGCTTCAATAATACACTGTCAACCCGTTAATTTTAAATATGAAAAGAAACCCAAAATATACTAAATTTAGAAAACTATAAAATAATGAAAATAAATACACCAAAATTTTGAGAATAATAAACTGAATTTGATTAATGGAGCTGCATTTGAGTGCATGAGCTGAGAATCAGCACACAATTATATTAATTGTGTGCTGTGAGCACTGAGAGCGGTGTACGCACCGCAGTCAGTGCTGCGGAGCGTACAACGCAGTGAGATGTATGAGTACGTAGACTAATTTACTGCCTGTCAGCAAATACTCAATGTGATGGTGACATAGAATTTGCAGAAAGCGAGTACTAGTATATACAAATTTGACAACTGAGTGAAATTCTACTGACAGGCTATGATGTAGTCTACGCTGCAGAGCACTGAAGTGTGAGCTTGAGGATGCACAAATGATTTGACTGAATTCACAACACTCTCCCAGCAAGTTTAATTGGGGGAAAGTGCAGTGAATTGATAAAACACACCCAATTATATTAATAGAGCATGCTAATAATTGAGTGAAAACGTGGTGCAGCCCGCGCTGCAGAGCACGCCACAGTGTGAGACCTTTATGAGGATGTACCGATGTGTAGTTCACTCCTCACCGTCATTGAATTATGTTAAATTGTAACGGTGCACTCTTACCTGAGCTTTGAGTCCTGTTGAGAGTGATGAGAATGTCCTGAGCGAAAAGCCAACGAGAAAAGTCGAAGATGATGGTGCGCCGTTCCTCGATGTCGTCGCAAAAGTCACTGAATTTTTCAATATGGCTGCGGAATATGAATTTAACGTTGAGCGCTGAAGTCAGTTGAGCGAGATAGCCGGTGAGCGAAACCGAAGTCAAGCGAGAGAGACATCCTCTCGCTCGACGCGGCGTGCCAACGAGGCACATCCTCGGCTTCGCGAAGCCCTGCCTCGGCTATCTTCGGCTCAACCGAACGACGTGTGCTTGAGCACAGCAACAGGTCGACGCACGGCGAATATCGATCGCCGTGCGCCAGCTGATTATCCAACAGAATGAAATTGTTGCTAATTATAATGTTATAATGTCGAATTATTATATTGCGAATATAAATGCTCACCAGTTTGAGGATGCGAGTGTTGAAGAATTTCCCATAAGGTGAGCATTGGTGTAGCACCCTCGGTTACCACGTAGACAGGACGATGGCGTATTCCTTCCCCTCTGGGGTGAATTTTATAAACGGTATTGCGATATTTGCGACTCATCACACCTGCTCGATCTCGTATCTCACTTTCTAGATTCTGGGATTTTCATAAAACAATGTTGACATTAAGATTATCAGCATTGTCTATAAATTCTTGAACGTTACCGTTGTGCTCTCCAACCAATTATCTGACGCTTCGTTGAGATTTGCCGGAATATGAGCAGATTTAGGAATCAATATGAACAACTTCTTCACTGGTATAGTCACCTTTTGTTCAGCTTCGTATTGATTCATTTTGAAACGAAGACCTACAGAGTAACATAAATAATTTAAAAAAAATTCTATTTGATGTTGAAACGCCACTGGGTATCTTGACAGACGGTTATGAAGCTTGAATGTGTAGACAAGTCAATTTTCTACCGTTATTAAAGCCAGCTGATTATCCAGCAAATACAGAGAATTTATTAGTAGAAATTATACTAAATTTCATATAGGTGAATTTTTTGAAGCAATAGAAGAAAGAAGAGAGTATAGAGATGAATTAGATGTGAACGTAAGAGCAGAAAATTTCGTTCAAAGTATAGTAGATGCATTAGATATAGTTGCACCAAAGAGGAAGTTTAAAATTCCAAAGATATGGGAAGGAAAAAAATGGTATTCTGATGATATAAGGGTAGCTACAAAGAAAAGGGACGAGGCATATACTAGAGCGGTGCACACAGACATTGAACAAGACTGGCTGCAATTTAAACTTGAAAGAAATAGGGTTGTGAAATTGATTAGGAACAAAAAAAAAAGAATATTATGAAATTATGATAGACAATAATAAAAATGACCCTGTAATGTTATGGAAAACTTTAAAAGGAGTATTAAGAGGAGAAAAAGCGGGGGTAAAAGAAATAAATAATGTAGATTTTGAGATATTGCGAAGCACAGGTGAATGTAATCTTGCAGACAAGTTTAATTTGTATTATATACAAAGTATTGATGATATAATTGAGTCTATATGTGTAGAGACTAATAAAGGTAAGAAAACTATTTATGTTATAAAAAGTAGGGATACAATAGAGAATTTTGAATTGATAGATATATATAATTGGAACGAATTGTTATAGGTTTGCCATGTAAAAAAGGAACAGATGAAGGAATAACTAGTGAACTATTGAAAGCATGCTTTTACGCAATAGGGGAAGAATTATTGAAGGTAATAAATGATTCACTAAATAAAGGTACATGTCCGGAGGGGTGGAAAACATCCACAATAATATCAGGGGTACAAATTGAAAATGCTGGTTTGATAACAGATGGCGTTACTAACGCTATACGCATCAGGCAGTACTGTGACTATGTTCATGTCAAAGCTACGTCTTATAGCTTTAATTTTCAGTATGTGTCAATTTGTCGCAGTGTCAAATTCATAGTTTTTTTGAGCTCTCAATATGTCGAGTTTCGTGCCAACAAAACAGCATTTGCGGGAAGTTTTAATTTACTTCTTTAATTTGAAGAAAAGTGCTGCTGAAGCACATCGATTGGTCTCCGAGGCTTATCCGAGTCATGTTCCATCGGTTTCAACGTGCGAGAGATGGTTTGTGCGGTTTAGAAGTGGTGATTTTGACGTTGAGGACAAAGAGCGGCCGGGCCAAGTGAAAAAGTTTGAGAATGCTGAATTGGAGGCAATACTCAATGAAGACTCGTGTCAAACTCAACAAGAGCTCGCAGATTCATTGGGAGTGACACAACAAGCCATTTCCCATCGTATAAAAGCCCTCGGAATGATCCAAAAGCAAGGACATTGGGTGCCGTATGAGCTGAAGCCGAGAGACGTCGAGCGCCGTTTTTTTGCATGCGAACTGCTGCTCGAACGGCAAAAACGGAAGGGTTTTTTGCATCGCATTGTCACTGGTGATGAAAAGTGGATCCATTACGATAACCCGAAGCGCAAAAAATCATATGGTTACCCCGGCCATGCATCATCATCGACGGCCAAACCAAATATTCACGGCGCCAAGCTCATGCTCTGTATTTGGTGGGACCAGCTGGGTGTGGTGTATTATGAGCTATTGAAATCGAACGAAACCATCACAGGAGCACTATACCGAACTCAATTGATGCGTTTGAGCCGCGCACTCAAAGAAAAACGGCCACAATACGAGCAAAGACACGACAAAGTAATTTTGCAACATGACAACGCTCGGCCACATGTTGCAGCGCCGGTCAAAACATACCTACAAACGCTGAAATGGGAAGTCTTACCCCACCCGCCGTATAGCCCAGATATTGCTCCTTCCGATTACCACCTTTTCCGATCGATGACACATGGCCTAGCTGACCAGCGCTTCCATTCTTACGAAGAAGCCCAAAAATGGGTCGATGACTGGATAGCAGCCAAGCCGGCCGAATTTTTTCGCGACGGTATCCGTAAATTGCCAGAAAGATGGGAAAAAGTTGTGGCTAGCGATGGACAATACTTTGAATAATTCATTTGTTACCATTTTTTCAGAATAAACGTTCAAAAATAGAAAAAAATCCCGCATTTTCAATTTGTACTCCTGATACCAATTCCCAAAATAGAAAAACCTAAGAAAGCGAGTGAATACAGACCAATAAATATATTGCCAATATATGAGAAAGTAATAGAGTTAGTAGTAAAAGAGCAAATTGAAATGTATTTACAAAATAATGACATTATTACAGAACACCAATCAGGTTTTAGGAAAAATCATTCCTGTGAGACAGCAATTCAAACTGTCATTGATGAATGGAAGATGATAGTCAGTGAAGGAAACCATGTAGGAGTAATATTTTTGGATTTAAAAAGGGCATTCGAAACAGTAAATAGGGATAGACTATTGGATAAATTATATCAATACGGAATAAGAGGAATGGTACTAGAATGGTTAAGGTCATATTTAGGTAACAGAACACAACAAGTTAGATTTAACGATCAGTGGTCAAAACGAATTATGACAAAGTATGGGGTTCCTCAGGGATCAGTATTAGGACCTTTGCTATTCACGATATACATCAATGATATTGTGCAAATCTGTCCAGAAGAGTGTAACATTAAAATGTTTGCGGACGACACAATAATATATGTGAAAGGAGGAAACAGCGAAGAGGTAGAAAAGAAATTAAACAGGGTATTACCTATAGTAGAATATTGGATGAATAGAAATAAGTTAAAAATGAACGCTGCAAAAACTAAGTTTATGATAATTAGAAGTATAAGAAAAGAATTGAGAAAAAATATTGCACTAAAATGTTTAGATGGCACTATGTTAGAACGTGTGGAAAGTACCAAATACCTTGGAGTAATTATTGATAGTAAGCACAGATTTGAGGAACACTGTGATTATTTGTTAAAGAAAATAGGGAAAAAAATCAGTTTTTTCAATAGAATTGGTAGCGACATATCGGGTTATACTAGATGCATGGTTTATAAATCAATTATAGCACCACACTTTGAGTATTGTGCTACGATACTAGCAGGTGTAGGTGAGACTCGGCTGACGAAACTGCAAGTTGCGCAAAACCGGGCCATGCGAGTCATTTTGCAATGTGATAGGTATTCCAAGATTGAAAGAATGCTGCACGCACTGCAGTTTATGTCCATAAGGCAGAGACTACATTATAATGTTTGTATATTTGTTTTTAAACTTGTAAAAGGTATGTTGCCTGAGCAACTAGGAAAGAAGATAGTGTTAGAAGGGGGTGAGAATGAAAGGAGTACGAGACAAGCGGGAAATATTGTGATACAATTTCGAAACACACGTAGTGCGCAAAAAAGTATATTTTACGAAGGGATAAAAATGTATAATGCGTTGCCGTTGGAACTGAAGCAGTGTGATAGACTTACAACATTTAAGCGTATGTTAAAAGAATATGTCATAAAATTATAATATATTAGTTAACTAGTATATAAGATACTTTATGTAAGATAAAAATAGCTGAGAAAGCTAATAAATATCAATCAATCAATCAATCTCTCTCTCTCTCTCTCTCTCTCTCTATCAGTGCTCATAACTTGAAACAAATCACTTCAAAATCTTTCGTTATCACTCTCAAATCGCACCAAGTCAGAGAGCACATTATCAAAATAAAGAGATCTAAGAAAAATTTGACTCTCAGAGAAGTGTTTGGCCTGGACCAACACGGACTTGTCTATGTAAATGAGTTTCTTCCACTCGCACTCTATCGCCTACTACGTCTCGTTAAAGCTCGTGCTTCTGAACGTAATTATAAATACGTATGGTCTCGTTCGGGTTCCATATTTGTTCGCAAGGATGACAGTCAGACACCAATCATCGTTTCAACCGAGGCTGATCTAGATAAATTGATCTGACTGTCTCCTAATAGTCAAAATTGCTTACCCCTCACACACTCAATATCGCATTTAGAAATAGCTCAGTTGAATGTTAATTCCTTGCGAGGGCATATGGAACTAATTCAATCAACTATACTCGAGCGCAAATTCCATATTATCTCGTTGAGCGAAACGTGGCTCCATTCGTTTGTATCGGATAACTTGTTACGGACAGAAGGATATTTCCTCATTCGCATTGATCGAGAAGGAAAAGAAGGTGGAGGAGTTGCTTGCTTTATACACAAGTCCCCAAAAGCGAAAGTATTAATGGCATCACCAAGTCAATATTGAAATGCACCTGAATATCTAATTATCGAAATTACTGGATCTAACGCCAAGAAGCTTCTTTTTGCTTCAGTATACAGACCACCAAAAGCATCAATGCTACGGAATTTTGTCGAAGCTTTATGTAATTTCTCTCACAACTATGAAAATATTATAATAGCAGGTGATCTTAATTGTAATTTAGCTAGTAATGATTATGAATCAATTTATCTACGCCAATTAGCCTTCTCCCTTCCACTACATATTGTTGAATCCGCTACAACCCACCACACGGTGACTTCGGATTCCTGGATAGATGTATTCCTAATCGATAGTGAAGAAAAAAAACTATCTTATGTTAAATCTAAGGCTCCGTTTATAGCTGGACATGACCTATTAGAACTACATTATAACTTTGAGGTGGAACCTACTATCGAGCGTAACATTACACGGCGAGTCTACAATAATTTCAATGATAGAGGCTTTCTGAATTTTTTATCGAATAAACTAAATTCTTCGGGACTTAGTGATTTCAACTCGAGATTCAACACCAATTCGAGTTCGGGTATTATACCTGATGATATAAACACGATAGTTGATCTATTGTCTGGAGCATTTCTAGAGTCTCTGAATAAATTTGCGCCTCTACGTACTTTCTGTATTCGTCGTCCTCCGGCACCTTGGCTCACACAAAATTTGAGAGAACGCATGGCTCAGCGAAATTTATTGTATACGCGTGCACGACGATCTAAAAGCGTACTAGACCTTGCTATCTTCAGGGAGTATAGAGACAAGCTTAAGAATGACTTAAGACATGCAAAAAGTGAGTACCATATTCAGAGGTTGTCAACCATAACAGATCCAAATAAATTGTGGAAAGAGCTAGCGACTCTTGGTTTAGCCAAGTCGTCTTTAACATCACCACTCAATTTTTTTTCAACCAGAAGAGCTCAATTCTTTTTATTCTGCTGTATCCAGCCAATGACCGCCTTGTTCATACGATGAGTTTCGCACGATAAGTTCATTAATTCAACCAGTTCGCCCTTTATTCAACTTTGCAGAAATCACGTCCAACCAAGTACGATATATTATCTCTAGTTCTAAGTCGTATGCAGCTGGTCCAGATGGTATTTCTCTGTTCCTAATAAATAAGTCTATCGAGGTTTCGTGCTCACTACTAACAGCTATGTTTAACCATTCTTTGCAATCATCTAAGTTCCCTCAGTGTTGGAAAAAGGCTTTTCTTCGACCGTTCGAAGAAATTCGTTCGAATAATAAGTCAATGGTTATCCAAAATTAAAACACCCCTTTCCCCGTCTGATACTAGACCGATAGCTAACCTTAGCGAACTTTCAAAAGTACTTGAGAGATTGGTTCATAAGCAGATCACTGACTGGATTGATTCGAACCAAGTTTTTGATCCACGTCAATCGGGATATCGTAGTGGTCACAGTACTCAAACAGCATTACTACGTATATGTGACGATGTGAGGCGCAATGTGGATGAAGGGCGTATTACCATTCTAATCTTATTTGATTTTAGCAAAGCATTTGACACTGTACCACACTTACAACTTCTTGCAAAATTTAAAAAAGTGGGCCTTGCAGAACAAGTTCTAGATTGGATTTCTTCATATTTAACTGAAAGAACTCAAGCAGTTATTGACGTCCGTGGGACTTCCGCCTCTTGGTTACCTACTACAGCAGGCGTACCGCAAGGTTCTGTCCTAGGTCCACTTCTTTTTTCTCTTTATATTAATGACATTAGCACTGCACTTCAATACACACAGCACATGATATTTGCTGACGATACGCAAAAATATCTTAGTTGCCTCCCGTCTCAAATAAATCAAGGAATAAAGTTAATTACTGAGGACGTTCAAGCCATTGCCAACTTTGCAATTTCAAATGATCTAAAACTAAACATTGCCAAATCAAAAGTTCTTATATTCGGTAGCAATGCGTATACACGCGAACTTCATTTCTCAATGTTACCACCGGTTTCGTTAAATGGAGTGAATATTCCATTCGTTACTGAAGCTAGGAACTTAGGAGTGATCATGCACAGTAATTTATCTTGGAAATCTCATGTTTTACATATCTCACAAAAAGTTCACTTTGCTGTATATAGGTTAAAATTTCATCGCATGGCCCTTTCTCAAGAATTAAGATCATCATTGATAATTGCCTTAATTTTTCCATTATTAGACTACTGCTGCCTAGTTTATAACAATCTGACTGAGGAATTGAATTTAAAATTAGAACGTCTCATCAATTACTGTATACGTTTTGTTTTCGATCTTCGATGCGATGCTCATATCACTCCGTACAGGCGACAACTTGGCTGGCTTACAGTTAAATCGCGGCGTCTGTATTTTCTTGGTATTTCAATGTATAACATTCTGCATCAGAAAGCACCAACCTATTTCTTGGCTCTATTCAGTCATCAGACGGATACTCCTGAACGTCAGTTAAGGAGACCTCGATCGACTTTTGCTGTGCCAAAGCATCGCACAACTACTTATAGGAACGCATTTTCTCTCTCTGGCATTTATTTTTGGGAGAGCTTACCATCGCATGTCACTTCTTCTTTTAGTTTGGAACTGTTTAAGATTCGTCTCCATACTCACCTTTTTAATCATGTTGATGTAAATTAGTTTCTGTTTTTGTTCACGGTAGTATAGTGACAGCATTATATATATACCGTCAAATTCTATATAGTCAATTTGCTACTTATAAGCTAATTATATTTCTATTCTTATTTTTATAATTTTTAGAATTACTTTAAAGTTAATTATTATAAGATTCTTATTGTTTTAATTGTATTTCTGTATAGCCTATTCTAGTTTATAAAAATATTATTATATTATATTATATTATTGTCATAAATATTTGCCAAAGGCTTGCCAAGGCATAATAAAACAATCAATCAATCAATCAATCTCCCTCCCTCTCTCTCTCTCTCTCTAGGACGTTAAGACGTGTGTCAAATGTGCTCCGTCTTTGAGCCAATTTTTTGTGAAATATAAGTCTATAATAAGGATAAGACTATTACGGAATGTGCGGTTTTGTGTAATGAGCATTTAGAACGATAGATGATTCTGATAGCTATCGGGATCGCGGTATTGTAAACAATTTTAGATATTGAAGTTTGTGTGAAAGTGGTGGTGGCGACCATTCGCGCTGCCACGGTGATACGACAATAACGCATACCACGGCATTTGTGCGAACACGGACGAAATGGATAGCACGACTGAGTACGATGAATATCGATGCTCAGCGTGCAAAAAAGCTATAAAAAGTCAGGTAGTGCGATGCAAGACGTGCCCGAAACTGTTTTATCATCCGGGATGTGTGTGTAAACATAAGGTGTACGATAAAAACAGAGAACTAGTGCCATGTAACGGTCCATTCGATAAATTCGTAGTTGACGAAAGCCAAAAGACGTTGACACCTGGTGCAGGTAACAGCAGAGATCGATCGGGTTCGACTGGATCATTTACTGGAAGCAGAGAGCACGACGGCAAATATCGAAGGAAAAATAGACTGATTGGTGAAAAATGTGAAAGAAATAAAGGACGAAGTTGCATGCAAGAATGAAGTTAGGGTGATAATTAAGGAAATAGTACAAGAAGAATTGGAGGGCATGAAGATCGAAATGGAAGAAATAAAAAAAATGATACAAGGACGAGTTCTAGGTACAACAAGGGAAGTAACAAGAACCTATAGTAGAGCAGTCAAAGAAAAGAAAAAGGAGACGGTTATAATTATTAAGCCTAACGAACAACAAGAAAGTGAGGCCACGAAAAAGAAGATCAAAGAAAAGATAGACATAAAAAACATGGCTGTGGGAGTAACAAGGTTAAAGAAAGGCAGTAATGGAACTGTGATTTTGGGCTGTGAAACGACTGAAGAAATAGAAAAACTAAAGACCATAGTAAAGGGTGGTTAAATTTTAAGGGCCGATGTTGATTTTGAATAAAACACAAATTATTTAGGAAATTATTGTCAATTCTTTTTATTATGATAATATGGTATGGTTCAATTATGTATGGAACAAAATATTGGCCAAATGGCCGCCGCGACCTCGGCAGCACACCTCCATCCGATGGTCCAAATTTTCGATGACGCTTAGGCATAATTGAGGTTCTATGCCGTTAATGTGCCGAATTATCTCATCCTTTAGCTCTTGAATTGTTGCTGGCTTATCGACGTACACCTTTTCTTTCAAATAACCCCAAAGAAAGAAGTCCAACGGTGTCAAATCACAGGATCTTGGCGGCCAATTGACATCGCCACCACGTGAGATAACACGGCCATTGAATTTGTCGCGCAAAAGAGCCATTGTTTCGTTAGCTGTGTGGCAAGTGGCACCGTCCTGTTGAAACCACATATCGCCCACATCCATATCTTCCAATTCGGGCCATAAAAAGTTCGTTATCATCTCACGATAGCGAACACCATTCACAGTAACTGCCTGACCGGCCTCATTTTGGAAAAAATACGGCCCGCTGATGCCGCCAGCCCATAAACCGCACCAAACAGTCACTCTTTGTGGGTGCATTGGTTTTTCGACAATCACTCTTGGATTATGATTCGCACAAATGCGGCAATTCTGCTTATTGACGAATCCACTGAGGTGAAAATGTGCCTCATCACTGAAGATGATTTTCTTCGAAAATTGATCATCCACTGTTGCCATTTCTTGCCACCATTCTGACCATTGACGACGTTTGGAATGGTCAAGAGGCTTTAGTTCTTGAGTCAATTGCACCTTATAAGCATGTAAATGCAAGTCTTTATGCATAATGTTCATCAACGACGAGCGTGAGAGGTGCAATTGTTGGGCACGACGACGAGTTGAGGTGGACGGCTCTTCAGCCACACTATCGCGAACAGCAGCAATATTTTCTGCAGTACGAGCTGTACGAGCATGCACTGGTGTTTTAATATCTCCTACAGACCCGGTTTGCTCAAATTTTTGCACGATTTTTCCGATTGTACGCTCATTTGGAAGATTAAATTGACCGAAAAAATCACGAAGTGCACGATATGCATTTTGATTTGAACGCCCATTTTCATAATAAGCCTGAATAACTTTAACGCGTTGCTCGATTGTGTATCTTTCCATGGTTCAAATTGAGTTAGTCTGAAATTGAGAAATGTCAACTGAAATGCAGAAAAAACTTGACGTTTAGGTGTGGTTCACATTCAACATCGGCCCTTAAAATTTAACCACCCTTTACAAGAGAAAATGGGCGAGGGATTTAAAGTTATGGAAACAAAGCAACAAAAACCAAAAATTAAGATCGTTAACATGGAAGTGGACGAACTAGAGCTGGCGGATGATGAGCTGGTTGAAACAATAAAGAAACAGAATGCAATGGAAGAAAAGGAAGGAAGGGAGATGAAAATTGTTAAAAGAATAAACAAAGAAGAGAGACACGAAGGATCAGTAATAATGATAGTGGATGAAGGAACCCACCAAGAGATACTGAACAAAGGTAAGATCAGCGTGGGTTGGAGAAAATGTCCGGTTTACAACCACGTCAATGTGAAGCGATGCTATAAATGTTGGGGCTACTATCATATAGCCAAGAACTGCACAAGAGAGGAAACATGCCATAAATGTGCGGGAAATCACGAAACGAGTAAATGTACAGCGACGAAAAACAAATGCATAAACTACATGTTTAAAAACCAAGCATACAACTTAGAGATAAACATAGAACATGATGCATTAGATCGGGAATGCCCAACGTACAAAAGAGCAATCCAAGAAGAGAAGAGGAGAGCAGGATGGGACGATTAGCAATTACTGAAGGAGGAAATGCTATGGTATACAAATGCAAAAAGTCTGATAGCACATAAGGATGAAATACGATACCAAATAGTGGATAAAATGAAACCCGCATTCATAGCGTTATCAGAGACCAGAGTGACAGCTGAAATTGGTGACAGAGAAGTGTATATGCCGGGCTATAGTGCAGTCAGATGTGATGCGGAGAATAGAAATACAGGTGGTGCAATCTTATACATAAGAGATGATATTAAATATGATATGATACCAATAAATAAAATAGAATCAAGCTGTTGGTGTGCTGGAATAGAGGTCAAGGACGAACATTATAAAGGAGTGATAGTAATTGTGTATCATTCGCCAAGTGCGTCGGATGCTGAATTTATAAGACACATAGAAAACATAACTGAGGAACTAACAATAAAAGGAGACTGTTTGATAATAGGTGATTTTAATATAGATGTCACGGTAGAAACGTTCTACGAAAAGAGGTTGATAACAGGAATGCTGAGTCTAGGAATGGAGCAATACGTTAATAAACCAACAAGGATAACGCAAGACAGTCGAACTACTATCGATTTATTATTTGCTAATAGGTGTGCACAAGTGCAGGTGGAACATGAGCCAAAGATAACGGATCATGCATGGATAAAAGTCATATTAGGTAACAGGAAGGAAAGGAATGAGTATAGAGAATATAAAACAAGAAACTATAGTAACATTGATGTGAAGGAATTTACACGGATGTTAAGCATTACCACAAGACAAGTTCAAGAGGTAGAAGTAAGCCAAAGAGCAAGGATGCTCGTTGATAACATAGTGGGTGCTCTAGATAGGTTTGCACCCAGAAATATAGTGAAGATTCCAAGCGTATGGGAAGGAAAAAAATGGTATTCAGAAGACATAATAGTAGCTGCAAGAAGAAGAGATAAGGCATACGGAGTTGCAATTACTACTGGTTTGGAGGAGCATTGGCAGCAATTTAAAGTAGAAAGGAATGCGGTAGTTAAATTAATAAGAGAAAAGAAGAAGGAATATTATGAAAAGATGATAGACGATAATAAGAAGGACCCGACAAAAATGTGGAAAACGTTAAAAGAAGTAATTAAAGGAGAATCAATGGGTACTAGAGAAGTAGAGAATATAGATTTTGTGATATTGAATGACATGATGGGAGGTAGTATAGCTGATAAATTTAATGTGTTCTATGTGCAAAGTGTAAAGAATATAGTTAATTCAATACAACGGGATACGTCTGGAAGTCCAAACCGAAGAAGAATTATAACAGGGATAAGGATGAACAATAAAAGTATAATGGAAAACTTCAATCATATTGAAATAAAGGATCTGGAGAAGATAGTGATGGGACTCCCGAAAAAGAAGGGAACGGAAGAAGGAATATCAAGTGATATACTAAAAATGGCATTCAATGCAATAAAAGAGGAATTTGTGGAAATAATAAATGGATCCCTACGGGAGGGATGTTGCCCGGACAGCTGGAAAACTTCTACAATTATACCGATCCCAAAAATAAACAAAGCCATAAAAGCAAGTCATTACAGACCAATTAATATGTTGCCATTATACGAAAAAGTGCTCGAATTAGTAGTAAAAAATCAAATTGAAAAATATTTAGAAACCAATGACATCATAACGGAGCATCAGTCAGGATTTAGAAAGCAATATTCGTGTGAAACGGCGATTCAAACTGTTGTAGATGAATGGAAAGTGTACATTAGTGAAGGAAAAATTGTAGGAGTAATATTCATGGATTTAAAAAGAGCGTTTGAGACAATCGACAGGGATATATTATTAGACAAATTATACCAATATGGAATTAGAGACAGGGTATTAGAGTGGTTCAGAACGTACTTAAGAAACAGAACACAGCAAGTTCGATTCAATGATAAATGGTCTGAAGTTATTCCCAACGAATATGGGGTACCGCAGGGGTCAATACTGGGGCCGTTGCTGTTTATTATATATATAAATGATATAGTTAATTTGTGTCCAGAGGAATGTGCAATAAAAATGTTTGCTGATGACACAGTGATATATGTACCTGGAAAAAGCAGCGCGGAAGTGGAGAGAAAGATGAATATGTTATTGAGTATAGTAGAAAAGTGGATGGAAAGAAATAAATTAAAAATGAATGTAGAGAAAACAAAATGTATGATTGTCAGCAGTGTAAGGAAAGTCGTGAGTAGGAATATTGTAGTGAAGTGTTTGGATGGAACGAAACTTGAGAGAGTAGAGTCAATAAAATATTTGGGTATCATTATTGATGACAAGCTACGATTCAAAGACCACTGTGAGTATATGTTTAAAAAAATAGGGAAAAAAACAAGCTTTCTAAACAGAATGGGGAATTATGTATCTGCGTATACGCGATGTGTGATATATAAAGCAATCATAGCACCTCACTTTGAGTATTGTGCAACACTGTTAGTAGCTATGGGTGAAAGAGAGTTGAAGAAACTGCAGATCGTGCAGAACAGAGCAATGAGGGTTATATTACAATGCAACCGCTATACGAAGGTAGAAGATATGCTGAGCGCGGTACAATTTATGTCCATAAGGCAAAGATAGTACTATAACGTTTGTACATTTATCTTTAAAGCCGTGAAGAATCTACTGCCAAAAGAATTTAAAAATCGGCTACAAATAGTAGGAACGAAGAGTGGTAGGGAAACAAGGCAAGCGGAAAATTAGAAGAACGAGAAGTGCACAAATGAGTATGTACTATGAAGGAGTGAAAATATATAATGCATTGCCAACTGAACTGAAAGGTTGCGAAAAAGTAGAACAGTTTAAACGAATGTTAAAGGAGTATGTTGTGTCAACAGTAAAGTAAGATGTATGTAGATGTAAAAAAAATATGTAACACTGTGTATAAAATAGCTGAGAAAGCTAATAAACATCAATCAATCTCTCTCTATATATATATATATATATAAGGGATCATATTCTATATCTTTTACTGCAGAGCAAGCGCTTCGCGAGGAGCATAGCGCAGGGCTATGCATGCTGGAAAACCGCTTTCGTTGCATTCAAAGTGATGGGTATCTAGTTATGATTCATAGGAGGTTGTTATCTTTATTCCCGTGATACTCTCTAGCAGCATCTCGAGCATTTAGTCTCTCTTTGGCATCCTACTTGCAAACAATAAAAAGCAATATGTATCCGCGATACGGCAAGGAGATTTTAAGCGACGCGTTTTGGTGCCGAGTAATGTTTGTCGAGAGTGTGATGAGCTTGTTCCTGCGTACACAGGAAATGTGCGATGCATACGACGAGCTAGAAGAGCTCCAGCATAGCGTGTATTTAGTGGATCGTCGAGGAAGACCCGTTGAACTTGACGAACTCTATATCGGAATGTCCTGTATTGTGCCTCGTTTCAATAGAGTTATCCGCGGCGAAGTGATTTACCCGGACTTTGATAGGTACTGCGAGGTGTTGTTAGTCGATTTCGGCGAGACCATTTACATCGACTGGTCTCACCTATTTCATTTGGAGCCTCTAGCAAGTATGCTGCCGGCTCTTGTCATGGAGTGTTCAATATACGGACTCGAACGCGTGGATGTTGCAGATATTGAGCATCTCGTCGAAGAAGCGTGCGGTAGGGATGCCTTGATCGCTGTCATGATGCGACCTCTTGCCGGTGATAACGTTCCGCGGGTTCGATTATCGAACGGGGAACGCGCGGACGTGCCAGCGGTTATTATAGAGGCCGTCGGTGATGAGATAGATATCGGTTACGATATCGATGCCGTAGACGAGGGTTTTGACGAGGACATAGTAATAAATTAAAGACACGGTGCTGCGTGTGTGTATGTGTGTGTGTGCTGTAACGTAAATTTTCTCCTCAACGCACCACGTTACCTATGACTGGTCCAAGTTATTTTTTCTTTCCTTTTTTTTTCTCTTTCGAGTTGGGCACCAGACGCTTTCACGCCAGAAGGAAAAAATAAAGAGGTAGATGACCAGCCTCAACCCAGGCCAGCTACAGCTGTTCGAGGCAAAGTGGGTGGTTCGGACTGTCAAGTCAAGAATTAGTCCAAATAAAACACGAATAAATTCAATTGGTTAAAATAAGTCATTAAAATCCATAAATAAAATCAGTCCATAAAATATAGTCAATAAATGCACAAAACAAGAACAATAAACACAGTCAAATTTTAAAATAACACCAATAAATAATTTAGACAACAATAGCAGGTACGGGACTTACAAATACCGCTCGGGCAACTTCTTTATTTCAATGACAAATATTAGTTTCCAATAAACATCGAGAAAGAATTCAAATAAAATGTCCTGTAAAATTTAGTCTCGCTTTTTAACAATTTTCTCAACCTAATTAGGTACCTTGGTTTTAATCATTAACTCGGCAGTGCCAATTATCCCGTCCTCTCTCTCACTCTCGTACTTCGGTAGACGCTATATAGCCTACCACACTCGCTTCGAATTTCGAACAATGATCGCAGAAAAAGTCAAATACCAGGTTGACTCAACGCACAGTTCGCGATACGGCCTTTCCCGGGCTAATCCCATATACATCCAAAAACCATAACAACGGGACGTCGGGAAGTCACGTACGCGGACTTCGACTAGTTCGAATCTCCTAGCTCGAAAATCGCAGGCAAGCAACAGCGAACAAGTCGAGAACGAACAATGATTAATAAACCCCCAAATTATGTAAAATGAAAATGAGAAAACCCCAGTTAAATAACTGACTTCCGAAATAAGATTAATAAACAATAGTAACCACAATAATCGAAAAAATCAAAGCAGCCGACCGCTTGACAAAACGAGATACGCGTTAGACCGTACTAGTCCCTCATGACCCATTACAAAAGACGGGACGACGGTCAAACTCGCACTCCTTCAGAATACCGAACGAAAAAATAATATAATACTGCTGGATATAATAAGGAAAGACCAAACAAATAAAATAAATAAAGTAAGCTAAAATTAAGATACGTCAGTCTAATTAAAACGACGGCATTAACAAACCGTAGTCCAAGATAATAAGACGAATAAAATAGAAATAAACCAAGTCATATAAGTCTAAAGTCAATAATTCGGTAAAATCCGCGAAGCGGTCTTTCCCGTTCAAATCCCACACAAACCAGCACACACCGGGCTAACGGCATAACCCGCGCACGGTTTAACCGTCAACAAAAAAAAAGACACTTAAATAACGCAAAGACTTCCTCCCGGCTTCTACCTGTCAAACGATCTCGATGTTACATTCCATATACGCCGCTGTTCCCGATACAAATTAATACTCTGCACGCGGTGTACAAGAGTCACAGGTGTGACCAAGCTCGAATAGACTAATAATGAAGAAATCGAATGATAAAATAATAAAATAATTGCGAAAGACCGTGGAAGGGAAGAGATCTCACCGGGACGATGATGCTGCGACCTTCCCTGAAATACGGGACGATGCCACGATCGTATTGATTCGATTCCTTTCTCGATTAGATGTCGGGTTCGGCTTCTCGTTTAAGTTCTCATCTCGATAAAGTGTTTGATTCGGCGACCCGACGAAATCCACCGGCACCCACAACTTGCCAATGGGCGGTAATTATGTGAACAGTAGAGCGGGACAATGTTAATCTCGACGCTACGTTTTCCTCGCTCGACGATCACCGGTAAAAAGCCCAGAGGTCCCGCCGGCACGCGTACTCGTGAACTCTGCTCCCCTCCTAACGGTCTGAACTCGGTCAATTGGGAGAATCGGTGTCACCGGAGCGCCTCAGCTGGACGACGCATAAAATTAACAACCGATCATTAGGATGTGTAGCTCTGTCCGGCCGGTGAACCCCATACGACTGATGGATCACTGCTAGTAAGTACTAGCCGACGACAGATAGCGGCGTATCACTGATAGATAAACATCCAGCGGGACAATGATATTTCCCAATAGAGAACGATGTAAAGAGCCTGCCGGTGCAAAAAGTCGAATCCAGAGGCCATCTATCGGCAAACGTGGTGCTCTCCTCCGTCCGGTCGTACAAATCGTATTATATATAAAAAAAAAATAAACAAGAAAAAAATTAAAAAATAAATAATTAAATAAAGCACGAAAATTATCCCCTACAGCCCTGTGCGATTGTGCTGGTAGCCGTCGAGCGAGGATGACGTAGCCCGAATATTCTGCCACGTTACAATGCGTGTGTGAGAGGGTACACTCGAGAGACAGGAGTGTAAAATCGCTTTGGCAGGAGGGTAGATGCCTATAACAGCTGTGGTGGTGAGTAATAATCATTTTTCCAAGTATGTGTACACCTTTGCTCCATCCTGCTCTTATCTCTACACTTCCTTGTTCTCCAAAGTACCCACACCACCTCACTTTACCATCTCCACGTTATCGACACTGGTTAAGCAGAGTGGGTAGCGCAGCAATGGAAAAGTGACGTGGTGGGGGCAGCCGCGTGGTGGGGGAAGGAGTGGGGATAGGAGTAGGATGGAGCAAACGTGTACACATACTACTCAGAAAGATAATCCGAAAATAGCAGATTTGAATCTCGAGTTAGTCAATTCGAAATTTTTTTTTTCTCGCGACGATTCACTTTTGAAAAGTGAGTTGTTGCGACTAAAAGACAAAATCGAAAAATATAGTTGTGTCACGGCATACAAGGTAGACGCCGACACAACTAGATACAGAATTCTGAAATATAGAATTCGTTCAAGACAGGATGCGAGGTAGACGCCGACGCAGCATGAGGCGACTCGCTAGGTAATTTACGATTGGCTAAAGCTAAAACTGCCAACTAAGGGATTTTAGCTAACGCAGTTGCTAACTGCTTTACTGAAATCAGTATTAATTTTGACTCAACAGAGAACGGTTGGTTCCTCGTGAAATACTCGAAACAACGTATTATTGTACTTCTTACTTTGACAATTAAATAGACAACGGAAAGTTACCGTTGCCTATAATAAATACTTCCTTTTATATAAATTCGCGTTTTCATCTTTTACTCGAGATTCATCTCCTTATCGGCAAACGATCCCAAAAAATAATAACTTTTAATATTATACTGAAACGTTTCGCGATTTTTATGCACTTTAACTTTTCGCTACGATGCGCGTCTTTTAGGTGGCGGGGTGAAATCGCGTAGTTTTATGTTTATTCCGAGCGTGGGTTATCCTAAACCATCGATAAAGACTGGTAGCTCGAGGTAGGTTCGTGCTCTGAACTGGATGTAAAGAGTGGTGTTTATTGATTTATGAGTGTGTGTGTGGTGGATTCTATTATGGTTTATTCTTTTTAGTGTTTGTATAAGAGACCTCAGGTTAGATTTTTTTGTGTTGCATTGGTCCGTGGTGGAAATGCGGTTCGTTACCCTTTCATCATCGGTCTTTTATACTTGTAAGGTAATTTTCTGTCTTTCTTTCTTTTTGTTGTACTTAAGGCGTTAGTTGTAAGGAGACTGGAATGGAGATTGATGGTTCAGGCTGACGCTCTCGTACTGTTTGTACGGATTTTCCTAAAATTGCGTCCTAGCGCTATTCTACTCTCAACTGTGATTCCAGAGATGGAATAACTTCCAGTGGCTTAGTTTGGACTCTAATATTCGTATGACGATGAGGTCTCGTGCATACGGAGCTCAACACTCAATTTATTTAATTTCGGGTTGTCGCGTTTCTACGTGATAATTAAAATTACGCCACTCTATTATTCGTAAAGCGATGAGATATCGCATTTACGGAGCTTAACTATCAATATATCTAATTCTTGGATCGTTGCGTCTGCTAATGCGCGATTTTCTTAAAACTACGTAAGTGGAATAATTCCAAGTTATTTAGGGTTTTGACTCGATTGTTCGTAAAGTGATTAGATATCACCCTTACGGAGCTTAACAGTCAATTGATCTAATTCGGGGGCTATCGCGTTTGCTAATGCGCAATCTTCTTAAAACTACGTACGTGGATTTAGATTCGTAGGGTGTACCTGCGTGGGTGGGACCACGTGCATGTTTCTAGCGTGAATCTAGCGCGTGGTGTACTTAGTCGGGATGCTGCTCCCTTGACCTTGTGTCACTCGTGCTTCTTCACACTCCAAGAGACGGGCCGTGCGTGGGGACCCGTTAGTAGAGTGTGCCCTGACGCTATGAGTAGGAGCGGCCAAGCGCAGTGCAGGGGTGCCTTACTCCTCATAGAGTATCCTGATGAGTTTGTTCGCTCAACTGACGGCCAAGCGTGGTGCAGGGGAATCAGTTGAGAGAAAGAACACTGGTTCTACCATGCTGTGTCCCAAACTGTTAATTATTGCTGTTTAACAGGTTCGTTCGATCAAACGACGACCAAGCGCAATGCAGGGGAATCGACTTGATCGAAAGAACACGTGTGGATTTTCCGAGTGATTTTATCTATTGTAGTTTAATAGGTTCGTTCGATCAAACGACGGCCAAGCGCAATGTAGGGGAATCGACTTGATCGAAATAACACGTGTCTATTCCATGTGGATTTTTCGAGTGATTTTATCTATTAAAGTTTAATAGGTTCGTTCGATCAAACGACGGCCAAGCGCAATGCAGGGGAATCGACTTGATCGAAAGAACACGTGTCTATTCCATGTGGATTTTCCGAGTGATTTTATCTATTGGGTAGGCTGTCGAGCAGCACTTCGTCTTGACTTATGAATTTTGACAAGAGCCCTGAGGCTTGTCCCGTCGCAGTTTATATAGGTTGGCGGATGGACCCCGGGGGGGTCTTTTGTGGTAGGTCACGTGATGTTTGTCGCACTTCAATCACTAGGTGAGGGAGGTGCGGGGTGACGTGTAGGTGTTCCGTTATTTCTTAAATTTCTATATTTAGTCCGCTCTTTGTCTCCCTTGGGGTTTTAGACGCGGTTCTAGCGAGGTTCTATTTTGTCAGCTAATGTTATATTCCTACCTGTTGTAGGTTTAAATTCTTAACTGGTGGTTTTTGTCGTTGGGTCAAGATTTTGTGGATGATTCGTGCCCATATGGGTCTTTTCCTGCCTCTCGTACAGTCGCCTGTTTGTTCTAATGATGACTATTTACCGAGGGTCGTTAATTATTGTTAATTAAGTCTTTTTTTTTGGAGTTTTCTATGGATTTCTCATTGATTTTTATGTTATTCTTGTTTCCATGTACTCTTCTGTGTAAGGGTTATCTTGTTCTCTATTTGTTTATTAATATTTGTGAGAGATCGGTTTGTTTAAAGTCTTTTTCTTAATGTTAATATTTTATCTGTGAGTGGGGGCACGTGGCGAAGCTTCATGCGAAGGTACACTGTTGATTTGTCTCGGTGTTTCGTGGAATCTCGAGAGTTCCATGAATTATTTTCTCTTTTCGCGTGCTGTGGCGTTCTTGGGTTTCTCGCCTTTTGAGTAGTATGGCCTATTTGGGTGGTGCCGACTGCGTTAGGCTTGGCCCGGTCTTCGTATAGGGCGGGGGCTGTTGCGCTGGTCTAGTAGGCCCGGCGTGTGCTTGCTGTTCCGCCTCCTGTCTAGTTGGCTTCGTTCGGGGGAGTTTCTCCTTGCGTGCTCTGTTTTGTTTACATAGTGGTCTTCAGGCTAGGCGGGCCTTTTATTCACGCCATTGTTTTTAAGGTGTGTACTTACGAGTCTGTGTGCGTGCCTACTTGTCCCTTCTGTTCTCCTCGTCCGGTGGGTGCTTATTTTAATATGTTATGGAGTGTTTTGTCTTCCGATAATTACTTGTTGGCTTTGTCTGGTTTTGGTATGCTATGTGTCTTGTATTTAGTTTGTGTTGGTGGGTTTGTTAGATTGAATTGAGGTTGTTAGTTATAGTAGCGGATCGCCTTAATTGCGTTCCGTTACAATACCGAATACCGAATAATCCAATTACGCGGTACCGGCATAACAATATCGTTATACGACCTACTAAATATACATGTCATTGACACTACAAGATTTATTTTCCCGATTCTTACTGAAAAACCGCTACAACGTCATGAATTTCTTACAAATACTAATGAAAAACACATAAAACGATGGACAATTTCAATAATTAATGAAAACAAACATTTTATTTATGTATTAAAAGTACACAGAAATAATAGTACAGCTAATAATTGCATTCATTTATTTTGTACTTTGAACGTTTGAACAGCGCGCGACGTAGTGAGAGACGTCCGTGCTGCCTGACTGTTGATTGGTCGGTGCGCCTGGTGTGCGCGCAGTGGGCGCAAAATCAGACCCAGTGGAGAGGGTACCCATAAGGAAAAAAATTTCCCTCATCTGGCATCACTGCTCGAGACTGCCTTTGTGGCGTGGTTGCTAGGCAAGCTTGCTTCGTAACCCGAGAGCTGCCGAAGCTGCTCTAGTCGCGTTCGACTCTTTTTTAGATACAGTCGCAATGAGAACATTGTGCCTGTACACTCGATACAAAAAAAAAGCGCTGAATTCAGCTTTTCTTAACAAGGACCACCCTAATATATTGTAACGGAACGCCATCACGGCGCTCCGCTACTATAACCTTAAAAGCACCCACACATTCAACCTACACAAAACAGATGAACACCTAGCTAGACTAGGACAACATAACATAAAAATAGGTACACACGGTCAACCGCAAGTACCTACCCTAAATCAGCATGGCGTCCTATGCAGGCCCCACCTAGACACAAAAACCACTATCAAAACAAACACAGCTCGCAAGAGGCTCGCATAAGTAAGAAGAGGGGCCGGCCAAATCAGCACGCTACAGACCAACCCTCAGCGTAGTAACCCCCGCCCAGTAGGAAGCAGGCGGAACGACGCGTAACAACAAACGCTTTACCAAGCTAGGAAGACATAGCCCGCTTCACCCGTTTAAGCCAACCACACCACACCTACACGATGCGCGGAGAACGCCACGATACGGCGAGATTACAAAAGAATTTGTGGAACTCTTGAAATTCCACAAACTTTCAAGAGTAAACGACAAGGGGATTCCATATGAAACCTCACCACATACCCCCACTCAATGATCAAACATTAATAACAAAATAAAGACACAAAACGAACCTAAAGATTACAACAAACAATTAACAAATCAAGACTAGGACAAGCCCTAACCGGATAAAATACTCTATAGCAAAAATAACACAAAAACCAGGAAAGACAGCTAGAAAACACTTGGTAAAAACACCAAACTCACAATTATTAAACAAGTCTAGCGCAAACCAAATCAGAACGTAAACCAGGAAATACATACGAAGCATCAGCAAAACCACACATGACAATAAGTAGTAAAAACATGCATTAAACAATAAAAAGCTCTCAGGAAAAGTTTGAACCTCCTGCGGGTAGAAATTTAATACAGGCCAACAAATTCAACCTCGCTAGAACCGCGGTTCAAACCCAGAGAAGACAAAGCCCGGCTAAATATAGAAATAACGGTACACCAATACACCACCCCGCACCTCCTTCACCTAGTGATTGAAGGGCGACAAACATCACGTGACATACCCAAAAACACCCCCTCGGGGCCCATCCACTAAACTATATAAACCACGACCGGACAAGCCTCAAGGCTCTTGTTGAAAATCTGTTCTTCAAGACGAAGCGCTGCCCGACAGCCACACTAAATTCATTTGTAATTCAGAATGTAACACAAATAGCAGGCTTTCGATCAACGATTCCCCTGCATCGCGCCTTGGCCATCGTTTGACTGAACGCAGCTATCTCGATAACGACTAACAGTTTGGGAAAAATCTTGTCGGAAACAGTATTCTTTCTCTTAACCGAGTCCCTGGCATCGCGTCCTGGCCGTCGGTTGAGTGATCGAATTATCTAGGATACACTGCGAGGAAAGAGCTCCCCTGCATTGCGCCTTGGTCGCCCCCAATCGCAGCGTTAGGGCACTCTGCATTAACGTGTCCCCACGCATAGCGCCGCACAGTAGACGCAGAGCCCGAAATCGTGGCAGAAAAGTCAGAAAAAAATTTTTACAATCGGGATATTTGAGCAGGCAGTCAGGTAGAGGACTAATGGCTGCGTTAAATTGTAAAAGGGGAACCTTTTTCACCGTATACCTTCGTCGCTGCGTCAGTTGGAAGTTAGCCTTCGAGACGAGTGTTCGCATCGCGCGCTGAACGAGCGAAAACTACCGTGACTTATAAAATCGATAACTTTAAAGTGAAGTGTTTTAAATCAATCCGGAGACATGGATACGACTTCTGGAGGTATGTAGAAGATATTTTTACATTGGTTGAGTTTAAAATAAATATGTAAATTATTGAAGTGTAGTATAAACTACTGCATAAATAAAGTGAAAGAATTTTGTAAACTTATATTTTCAACTATCCGAAAAGTTATACTTTCTGCCATATTCTGCGACAGCCAATGTCTAGGCCTTTAGTTTATTATATAAGCTTGCGAAATTAACAGGAATTAGCTGCCTAGAGCTGCCTAACTTTGTCTGTTATGGTTTTTGGCAACGTAAAACAGGCGGTTGCCGACCGTGCACGCGCGCGCGGCGCCATACGCCATGCCATGAGCCCATTGAACACCTGCTACTTGAGCAATAGGACTATATCCATACATATACCATATATAATATATATATATATACATATATATATACAAAATACAAATTCAAGTAAATCATTTATATATCTATTTTTGTAGACATACAACAATACATATATATGTAAGTATATACTAAAGTAATTAATTTGAATCGTCACATTTTATTTATATTTGATACATTTTTATTATATATATAGGTATATATGGGGCATTCCACGCCAAATCGGACAGTTCAATTTTTTTTCCCTTGATTTTGTCATATTTTCATGTACTCATCAAAAATCGGCTTCTGGTACATTTTGAGATGTTTTTGGTCACCCGTTCAAAAAATATTTGTTTATGTTTTTTTGCTCATAACTTCTTTCATAATAGTCTAAATTAAATTTTTTTTTCATAACTGTTGTTTTTTATGTACTTTTCAAAAGAAATACGAATAATTATTGCGGCTACCTATTTGTTACAATAATTAAAATTCATTAAAATTTTGATCTGATCCTTCAACACAAATTCTATACAATTTTATGTCTTTATTACAGGGTCCCATTACGAAGGAGTACATTTGACGAGGAAAGAATTATATCTTATTATAAAGGATAATTTGAACGATAATTTCGCTACGTTATTGTTTGGCTTTCTGATTCGCAATCAGTCACTTTCACAACCCGCGTATATCAATTTTGTTCAATTCAATTATAATAATTAAAATTCAAATAACTAATGCAAGTTATATATCATTGTATACGAAAACGTCATACTAAATAAGTAAATTATTTCATCCTTTTTTGAGTGGTACGGCAGGAGGGAGTTTTTTTGAAAATTTTTAATTTTTTTTAACATACTTGTCCGCCATATTGGATCAGCCATTTTGTTTACAATAATTTGGCTTTCGGATTCGTAATGAGCGACCCTCAAAACCCACATATAGCAGTTTTTGTCAAGATCGGACACCTTTTTAACATTCATGTCCGCCATATTGGATCGGCTATTTTGTTTACAATAATTTGGCTTTCGGATTCGTAATAAGCGACCCTAAAAACCCGCATATACCAATTTTTGTCAAGATCGGACACCTTTTTAACATCCATGTCCGCCATATTGGATCGGCCATTTTGTTTACAATAATTTAGCTTTCAGATTCGTAATCAGCGACCTTAAAAACCCCTGCATACCAATTTTCATTCCGATCGGAGGTTATTTGTATTTACTGCCACGATTTCGGGCTCTGCGTCCACTGTGCGCCGTGACTACACGTCTTCTGCAGAGTGGAGAAGCACGTGTATCTCCAGGTTTAGGGAGTGGCATCCCGGCTTGTTGCACCACGCGCAATCAATTCGTAGGGTGTACCTGCGTGGGTGGCACCACGTCAGGGTCAGCACCAACTACCACCTGTGACGAACGAATACCCAGGCCAATTGCACCAATTAAAAAACCTAATTGTAAAGCCTCTAAGGCGCAATAAGGTGGCTTAATTGAGAGCAACTAAAGGCTACAGTATCCGGGGTACAGGAAGAGCTAGTTGGTCAAGCTGCGAACCCGGTATCGGTTGCGAACAGCGAGCTATAGAGAGGGACCCAAACAATAATAAAGACGAGTAGAGATAGGTAGGTAAATTCACACACCTCCCCCCTTCGCACTACGCTCGCGTCCCTACTATACACTCACCGCGCAACCATCAGAAAGACGTAGCCTTACACGGCAGATCACGCGTACGGGCATCTACAAAACAATAACACCCCCTAGCATGACACCTAGCTAGATGTCCAATGATTAAAAACAAGGCAGACCAGTACTTCTAACGAAGGTACCCAGGAACGCCCCGTATGAGGACTACGCCGGCAGCAAATAAGGATAGGCCACACACCGTACGCCTCACATAGAGACACGTGAAGCTCCTGATTCGACCAACCATATCCTAGGATTTCAAAATTTTAAATCACAACAGCATAAATTCTCTAGATAACTTGAGTGTTGAGCTCCGTGAAAGCGACACTACATCACTTCACGAATATTAAATTCACTACCGGAAGAAACTGGAAATTATTCCATGTACGTAGAATTAAGGAAAATGCGTTTTAGCAAACGCGACAACCAATTAAAAAGATAAATTGAGTGTTAAGCTCCGTAAAGTGATATCTCATTATTTTACGAATTATCGAGTCAAAAACCCAGACACACCGGAAGCAATTCCGCATGCGTAGATTTTAGGAAAAACTCTGTAAGCGAACGTGAAGATCGTACAAACGAGATCCTCCCACGAACCTCCTTCCTACCTTGTCTGAACTCACAATCAATCAGAGATTTATCAAACAATTCCGTGCCTTCAGCACCATAAAGAAAAGAAAGAATTACCCAACCAGTCAAAGGACCAATGATGAGAGGGTAACAAAACCGCATGTCTTACACGGACAAATGCGATGCAACAAAAACCTAACCTTAGGTCCCACAAACAACAACAATAAAAACAACAACCGAATAGATTGATTACAAATCCATAAAAACACAGACACTTCTCACTCCATCCAGCCCAGAGCACGAACTGGTTTCGAGCAAGCTCCCTCTTCCATACGATATCGAACGAAATCGCTCGAAACAAAATTAAAAACTACGCGATTTCACGCCGCCTCCTGATAAGACGCGCGTAACAGCAAAAGCTGAATAGTGTACAAAAAATCGCGAAACGTTTCAATATATGCTGTGATACCAGAGATCGCTGGTCGCGCCACCATACGCTACTTTCCGACACCGATCGTTTGCTGCCGCGCTAGTTCATAAGGCCTGTTCTCGGTCTTAAATGTGCATCCAGCTTCTTTGGTATCAACAAGTTTGAATTTAATTCGTCGCTAACACCTAGAGTACCACCTTTTTTTTGGCGCTCTGTAGGGTTGATTAATTAGCCTAAAAGAAAAAGAAGAAAATTGTGCGCAGAAATCTGCTGGACAATGAATCTCTAGCTCTATATAAGACTCTGCAGAGAACGTTCCAGTGCTGCATTTCTTAGTAGAGACGCGCGAACTTAGTTCCGATTGTGCGGGAAAAACGACAGAAATTCCCGCGTAATGCCCCGAACCAAAACACGTTTGTGTGTCAGAACAGTAATTTCGCGACTTTTCGATTATGAACGTGGTGAAAGCCTTAACACGACGTTGCGCTGGATTCGGTAAGGAAAATCATTTATTTATTCTGTTGGTTTTTATTATTCGAAATGCTGCCTTAAAAGAGGTTACTCCCGTGGACGTTCCCAATTGTCAAGTTAAATTTACGTTTTCAATAAATGTTTATGCACCTGATGTAGGAATTTACTACTATTACTATTACCAATGATGAACATATCTATGTTCTGATCCTTGAAGCATTCTATTGATTGTTACTCATTTCTTGAATACTAGTCTGCATATTTCTAGACAGTGTCAGTAATCATTAACTGACAACGGTTTCATGCAATGAAAAATCATCACCTCTGGATTCGTTATAAAATTGGCAGACACTTATTGAATGGTAGTAGGTAAAAATGTTATCAAGAAAATATATTGAGTATCTCCGAGCACCCAAACAAGTTTTTACCCAAATCTGATGAACTCCCTAGATTACTTAATACAAGATCTTGTTGCAACATCAATTGTGCATAGCAATCAACTGGGATTTCAATTTGTACCATGTGAAAATACAATTCATTGCTGTTGAAATTTAATTATTTAGGAA
Source organism: Cylloceria caligata (assembly GCA_963942595.1). Lineage (NCBI taxonomy): Eukaryota > Metazoa > Arthropoda > Insecta > Hymenoptera > Ichneumonidae > Cylloceria > Cylloceria caligata. The sequence continues at coordinate 21,826,539 of OZ012708.1, read as the reverse complement.
AGGTGCAATCATACATGTACTTTTAGAGAAAACTTTATTTTATTGGCTATTTGGACGTTTTAATAACACGATTATACAAAAAGTTATACATATTCAGAAGCTGCAGTGCTAAGAGGATATGGTATTAAATTTGTTTACTTTTTAAAATTATCAATAGATTTATGAAGTATGCTCAACCTGTAAGATTTATCACATTCTGGGTTCTACAAGTAAATTCAGTGCTAAATAGCCTCCTATTAGTGTACCACCATCTTGAGGAGCAAATTCAAAATGAATGATATTAGTTATGTTGCTGAGAAAAATAGATGTTTTCGGTAGTCATGTACTAAAATTTCTGTTGTATTTCCGTTGTGAAGCATCCTACACACAAAGGCAATATTTTACGCATATACTGTGTGCAAGGGTTTCCTTCTGCATACTTCCAAATTTACTTTGCAGTAATAAGATGAGTACGTTTGACCAATATCGAAATATGTTTGCATTGGGATGTAGCAATGATGTTGGTTAAACTGACAGTAGTATCGTTGTTTCAGCTTTACAGCAGGCACAGTGTTATTGATATATTAAATTGGACTTTGCTGGTGTAAATAATTTAATTAGTGATTACAAGGGTCTTACTGATTAACGAGTAACAAACTTATTCTTCTAACCTCAAGATCAGGTTTTCTTTGCCGCTTACAATCTTGAATATTTCAATCAGAAAGTCTGGTTAATGTAATTTTCACTGCTTCGCTTACGTGTTTACACACTTGTCTTCATTTCTACACTTGTGTAGACAAATTAGAAAACAACATTTCCATCGCATTATTTTAATGAAAAATAATGGTCATAGATATAGTATCGATTGACGTTAATATTATTTTTTAATTCATATACTTAATGATCAATACCATTTTTAGCGAAGAGGACACAGACCTAAGAATTAAAAGGTAACAATGTGCATTTACTTATTTCTCTTGCTTCGACAGACGACATTGTCATAGCCTATCATAAACATACTTGAAAGTAAGTCCTTACTGCAGGGTTTCATAGTGCATACCCACTCAACATATGTATCAAGAGCGACCTGTGGTAGCATCTCGAGACAAGTATCCAGATAGAAATGTGACGGCATTGAGAATAAACTGTAACGGCACGGAGCAGCTCTGCGTGATGGCAAAGTGGAGCCATACATCCGTACATGACTACTAAAATGGTCGCAATGATGCAGCGCAAATAATTGTTAATATATACGACCACAACACTAACACAAATAAATTGAAGAATAGATGCTACAAGATTCTTACTATAGTAATCTTAGTTTAGCCACTTTTTGAGAAATTAACTCGGACAGATGATTTTAATTTACTTTGTATCATTCGTGGTGTACCTCAGATACGACACACCCAACCACACTGCGCCTGCAATTCAATTTCCGTTTCTATGTTAGTTCAGTCGTTTGTAGTGCCGTTTTTTTCGTTTGTAGTAGCTTAGTTCCGTTTGTAGTAGCGAGCTTTCGTTTGTAGTGCCGTTTTTTTCGTTTGTAGTTACTTAGTTTCGTTTGTAGTACATTTTTTTTCGTTTGTAGTAACTCCGTTTACCTTCTAGTCGTTTGTAGTGCCGTTTTTTTCGTTTGTAGTAAGTTAGTTTCGTTTGTAGTAGCGATATTTCGTTTAAAGTGCCGTTTTTTTCGTTTGCAGTAACTTAGTTTCATTTGTAGTAAATTTTTTTTCGTTTGTAGTAACTCCGTTCACCTTCTAGTCGTTTGTAGTGCCGTTTTTTTCGTTTGTACTAGCTTAGTTTCGTTTGTAGTAGCGACCTTTCGTTTGTAGTGCCGTTTTTTTCGTTTGTAGTAACTTAGATTCGTTTGTAGTAATTTTTTTTTCGTTTGCAGTAACTCCGTTTACCTTCTAGTCGTTTGTAGTGCCGTTTTTTTCGTTTGTAGTAGCTTAGTTTCGTTTGTAGTAGCGACCTTTCGTTTATAGTGCCGTTTTTTTCGTTTGTAGTTACTTAGTTTCGTTTGTAGTACATTTTTTTTCGTTTGTAGTAAGTTAGTTTCGTTTGTAGTAGCGATATTTCGTTTAAATTGCCGTTTTTTTCGTTTGCAGTAACTTAGTTTCGTTTGTAGTAGCGATATTTCGTTTAAATTGCCGTTTTTTTCGTTTGCAGTAACTTAGTTTCGTTTGTAGTAAATTTTTTTTCGTTTGTAGTAACTCCGTTCACTTTCTAGTCGTTTGTAGTGCCGTTTTTTTCGTTTGTAGTAGCGACCTTTCGTTTGTAGTGCCGTTTTTTTCGTTTGTAGTTACTTAGTTTCGTTTGTAGTAAATTTTTTTTCGTTTGTAGTAACTCCGTTCACCTTCTAGTCGTTTGTAGTGCCGTTTTTTTCGTTTGTAGTAGCTTAGTTTCGTTTGTAGTAGCGAACTTTCGTTTGTAGTGCCGTTTTTTTCGTTTGTAGTAACTCAGTTTCGTTTGTAGTAATTTTTTTTTCGTTTGTAGTCACTCCGTTTACCTTCTAGTCGTTTGTAGTGCCGTTTTTTTCGTTTGTAGTAGCTTAGTTTCGTTTGTAGTAGCGATCTTTCGTTTGTAGTGCCGTTTTTTTCGTTTGTAGTAAATTTTTTTTCGTTTGTAGTAACTTGGTTTACCTTCTAGTCGTTTGTAGTGCCGTTTTTTTCGTTTGTAGTAACTTAGTTTCGTTGGTAGTGGCATTTTTATCATTTTTAGTAACTCAGTTTCGTTTGTAGTATCTTAGTTTCATTTGTAGTAATTTTTTTTTCGTTTGTAGTAACTTGGTTTACCTTCTAGTCGTTTGTAGTGCCGTTTTTTTCGTTTGTAGTAACTTAGTTTCGTTTGTAGTGGAATTTTTATCATTTTTAGTAACTCAGTTTCGTTTGTAGTAGCGAACTTTCGTTTGTAGTGCCGTTTTTTTCGTTTGTAATAATTTAGTTTCGTTTGCAGTATTTTTTTTTTCGTTTGTAGTCACTCCGTTTACCTTCTAGTCGTTTGTAGTGCCGTTTTTTTCGTTTGTAGTAGCTTAGTTTCGTTTGTAGTAGCGATCTTTCGTTTGTAGTATTTTTTTTTTCGATTGTAGTAACTCCGTTTACCTTCTAGTCGTTTGTAGTGCCGTTTTTTTCGTTTGTAATAGCGATATTTCGTTTAAAGTGTCATTTTTTTCGTTTGGAGTAACTTAGTTTCGTTTGTAGTGCCGTTTTTTTCGTTTGTAGTAACTTAGTTTCGTTTGTAGTGGCATTTTTTTCATTTGTAGTAACTCAGTTTCGTTTGTAGTAACTTAGTTTCGTTTGTAGTAACTTGGTTTACCTTCTAGTCGTTTGTAGTGCCGTTTTTTTCGTTTGTAGTAACTTAGTTTCGTTTGTAGTGGCATTTTTATCATTTTTAGTAACTCAGTTTCGTTTGTAGTAACTTAGTTTCATTTGTAGTAAATTTTTTTTCATTTGTAGTAACTTGGTTTACCTCCTAGTCGTTTGTAGTGCCGTTTTTTTCGTTTGTAGTAAGTTAGTTTCGTTTGTAGTAACGATATTTCGTTTAAAGTGCCGTTTTTTTCGTTTGCAGTAACTTAGTTTCGTTTGTAGTAAATTTTTTTTCGTTTGTAGTAACTCCGTTCACCTTCTAGTCGTTTGTAGTGCCGTTTTTTTCGTTTGTACTAGCTTAGTTTCGTTTGTAGTAGCGACCTTTCGTTTGTAGTGCCGTTTTTTTCGTTTGTAGTAGCTTAGTTTTGTCTGTAGTGGCATTTTTTTCATTTGTAGTAACTCAGTTTCGTTTGTAGTAACTTAGTTTCATTTCTAGTAAATTTTTTTTCGTTTGTAGTAACTTGGTTTACCTTCTAGTCGTTTGTAGTGCCGTGTTTTTCGTTTGTAGTAACTTAGTTTCGTTTGTAGTAAATTTTTTTTCGTTCGTAGTAACTTGGTTTACCTTCTAGTCGTTTGTAGTGCCGTTTTTTTCGGTTGTAGTAACTTAGTTTCGTTTGTAGTGGCATTTTTATCATTTTTAGTAACTCAGTTTCGTTTGTAGTAACTTAGTTTCATTTGTAATAAATTTTTTTTCGTTTGTAGTTACTTAGTTTCGTTTGTAGTAATTTTTTTTCGTTTGCAGTAACTCCGTTTACCTTCTAGTCGTTTGTAGTGCCGTTTTTTTCGTTTGTAGTCAGTTAGTTTCGTTTGTAGTAGCGATGATTCGTTTAAAGTGCCGTTTTTTTCGTTTGCAGTAACTTCGTTTCGTTTGTAGTAACTCCGTTCACCTTCTAGTCGTTTGTAGTGCCGTTTTTTTCGTTTGTAGTAGCTTAGTTCCGTTTGTAGTAGCGACCTTTCGTTTATAGTGCCGTTTTTTTCGTTTGTAGTTACTTAGTTTCGTTTGTAGTACATTTTTTTTCGTTTGTAGTAACTCCGTTTACCTTCTAATCGTTTGTAGTGCCGTTTTTCTCGTTTGTAGTAGGTTAGTTTCGTTTGTAGTAGCGATATTTCGTTTAAAGTGCCGTTTTTTTCGTTTGCAGTAACTTAGTTTCGTTTGTAGTAAATTTTTTTTCGTTTGTAGTAACTCCGTTCACCTTCTAGTCGTTTGTAGTGCCGTTTTTTTCGTTTGTACTAGCTTAGTTTCGTTTGTAGTAGCGACCTTTCGTTTGTAGTGCCGTTTTTTTCGTTTGTAGTAACTTAGATTCGTTTGTAGTAATTTTTTTTTCGTTTGCAGTAACTCCGTTTACCTTCTAGTCGTTTGTAGTGCCGTTTTTTTCGTTTGTAATAGCTTAGTTTCGTTTGTAGTAGCGACCTTTCGTTTATAGTGCCGTTTTTTTCGTTTGTAGTTACTTAGTTTCGTTTGTAGTACATTTTTTTTCGTTTGTAGTAAGTTAGTTTCGTTTGTAGTAGCGATATTTCGTTTAAATTGCCGTTTTTTTCGTTTGCAGTAACTTAGTTTCGTTTGTAGTAGCGATATTTCGTTTAAATTGCCGTTTTTTTTGTTTGCAGTAACTTAGTTTCGTTTGTAGTAAATTTTTTTTCGTTTGTAGTAACTCCGTTCACTTTCTAGTCGTTTGTAGTGCCGTTTTTTTCGTTTGTAGTAGCTCAGTTTCGTTTGTAGTAGCGACCTTTCGTTTGTAGTGCCGTTTTTTTCGTTTGTAGTTACTTAGTTTCGTTTGTAGTAAATTTTTTTTCGTTTGTAGTAACTCCGTTCACCTTCTAGTCGTTTGTAGTGCCGTTTTTTTCGTTTGTAGTAGCTTAGTTTCGTTTGTAGTAGCGAACTTTCGTTTGTAGTGCCGTTTTTTTCGTTTGTAGTAACTCAGTTTCGTTTGTAGTAATTTTTTTTTCGTTTGTAGTCACTCCGTTTACCTTCTAGTCGTTTGTAGTGCCGTTTTTTTCGTTTGTAGTAGCTTAGTTTCGTTTGTAGTAGCGATCTTTCGTTTGTAGTGCCGTTTTTTTCGTTTGTAGTACATTTTTTTTCGTTTGTAGTAACTTGGTTTACCTTCTAGTCGTTTGTAGTGCCGTTTTTTTCGTTTGTAGTAACTTAGTTTCGTTTGTAGTGGAATTTTTATCATTTTTAGTAACTCAGTTTCGTTTGTAGTAGCGAACTTTCGTTTGTAGTGCCGTTTTTTTCGTTTGTAATAATTTAGTTTCGTTTGCAGTATTTTTTTTTTCGTTTGTAGTCACTCCGTTTACCTTCTAGTCGTTTGTAGTGCCGTTTTTTTCGTTTGTAGTAGCTTAGTTTTGTTTGTAGTAGCGATCTTTCGTTTGTAGTGCCGTTTTTTTCGTTTGTAGTAACCTAGTTTCGTTTGTAGTAAATTTTTTTTCATTTGTAGTAACTTGGTTTACCTTCTAGTCGTTTGTAGTGCCGTTTTTTTCGTTTGTAGTAACTTAGTTTCGTTGGTAGTGGCATTTTTATCATTTTTAGTAACTCAGTTTCGTTTGTAGTATCTTAGTTTCATTTGTAGTAATTTTTTTTTCGTTTGTAGTAACTTGGTTTACCTTCTAGTCGTTTGTAGTGCCGTTTTTTTCGTTTGTAGTAACTTAGTTTCGTTTGTAGTGGAATTTTTATCATTTTTAGTAACTCAGTTTCGTTTGTAGTAGCTTAGTTTCGTTTGTAGTAGCGAACTTTCGTTTGTAGTGCCGTTTTTTTCGTTTGTAGTAATTTAGTTTCGTTTGCAGTATTTTTTTTTTTCGTTTGTAGTCACTCCGTTTACCTTCTAGTCGTTTGTAGTGCCGTTTTTTTCGTTTGTAGTAGCTTAGTTTTGTTTGTAGTAGCGATCTTTCGTTTGTAGTAATTTTTTTTTCGATTGTAGTAACTCCGTTTACCTTCTAGTCGTTTGTAGTGCCGTTTTTTTCGTTTGCAATAGCGATATTTCGTTTAAAGTGTCATTTTTTTCGTTTGGAGTAACTTAGTTTCGTTTGTAGTGCCGTTTTTTTCGTTTGTAGTAACTTAGTTTCGTTTGTAGTGGCATTTTTTTCATTTGTAGTGACTCAGTTTCGTTTGTAGTAACTTGGTTTACCTTCTAGTCGTTTGTAGTGCCGTTTTTTTCGTTTGTAGTAACTTAGTTTCCTTTGTAGTGGCATTTTTATCATTTTTAGTAACTCAGTTTCGTTTGTAGTAACTTAGTTTCATTTGTAGTAAATTTTTTTTCGTTTGTAGTAACTTGGTTTACCTTCTAGTCGTTTGTAGTGCCGTTTTTTTCGGTTGTAGTAACTTAGTTTCGTTTGTAGTGGCATTTTTATCATTTTTAGTAACTCAGTTTCGTTTGTAGTAACTTAGTTTCATTTGTAATAAATTTTTTTTCGTTTGTAGTAACTCCGTTTACCTTCTAGTCGTTTGTAGTGCCGTTTTTTTTCGTTTGTAGTAGCTTAGTTTCGTCTGTAGTGGCATTTTTTTCATTTGTTGTAACTCAGTTTCGTTTGTAGTAACTTAGTTTCATTTGTAGTAAATTTTTTTTCGTTTGTAGTAATTTGGTTTACGTTCTAGTCGTTTGTAGTGCCGTGTTTTTCATTTGTAGTAACTTAGTTTCGTTTGTAGTGGCATTTTTATCATTTTTAGTAACTCAGTTTCGTTTGTAGTAACTTAGTATCGTCTGTAGTAATTTTTGTTTGTTTGTAGTAACTCCTTTTATCTTCTAGTCGTTTGTAGTCCCGTTTTTTTCGTTTGTAGTAAGCTAGTTTCGTTTGTAGTGGCATTTTTATCATTTTTAGTAACTCAGTTTCGTTTGTAGTAACTTAGTTCCGTTTGTAGTAATTTCTTTTTCGTTTGTAGTAACTTGGTTGACTTTCTAGTCGTTTGTAGTAACTTAGTTTCGTTTGTAGTGGCATTTTTTTCATTTGTAGTAACTCAGTTTCGTTTGTAGTAACTTAGTTTCGTTTGTACAGGGTGCGCCATCTCAATCTGGTCGATGGAAGTATTGAATAACTTACAGAATTTTCAACAGATTTCACAAAGTCGTATTTTTTTTATTAAATTTGATTCATTACAATTTATTTTGATTAGTTCCCAAAAACCACATCGATCAAATGTCCGCCTTTATTACTGAGACAAAAATGAGCTCTTTTTTCGGCATTTTCCATTGTATTTGCCAGCGTCTCGGGCGATATCGCTGCGATTTCGGCTCGAATGTTGTTTTTTAGCTCCTCTATGGTCTTCGGCTTGTTGGCATAGACTTTACTTTTCAAAAATCCCCACAAGAAGAAGTCCGGTGCAGTCAAATCCGGCGATCTTCGTGGCCAGACAATATCACTTTTCTTTGATATCACACGTCCTGCGAACTTCCGACGCAAATAGTCCATTGTTGAGCGTGCAGTGTGACATGTCGCACCATCTTGTTGGAACCAAAATTCCTTAAGACCTTTTTCACGCATTTGTGGTAAAACAAAGTGTGCCAACATCCACCGATATCGATCCCCATTGACAGTTTTACCAGCTCTCAAGAAAAATGGTCCAATGGTGGTTTTTGAGCGAACACCGGCCCAAACTGTCACTTTCTCATCGTGCAATGAAGTTTCGTGAATAATATGAGGATTATCGGTGCCCCACATGCGACAGTTTTATTTGTTGACAGCGCCAGAGAGGGTGAAATGAGCCTCGTCGGTCATCAGAATTCGCTCCCAAAAATCCGATTATTTTCAATGTAAAGCGAAACTATTTCGGCGCGTTCTTTCGGCGTATAGCGATACATGGTTGAAATTGTACTGAAATAACCTATACGAAACGTGTTGTACGACGCTGGTCGGTTAAAATCTGTCAGAGTTATTCAATACTTCTATCGACCAGATTGAGATGGCGCACCCTGTAGTAAATTTTTTTTCGTTTGTAGTAAATTTTTTTTCGTTTGTAGTAAATTTTTTTTCGTTTGTAGTAACTTAGCTTCGTTTGTAGTAAATTTTTTTTCGTTTGTAGTAACTCTGTTTACCTTCTAGTCGGTTGTAGTGCCGTTTTTTTCGTTTGTAGTAACTTAGTTTCGTTTGTAGTAACTTTTTTTCATTTGTAGTAACTTCTTTTCTTTTGTTGTCGCTTGTGATAAAATTTTATTCATGTGTAGTTTTTTTTTGTCTATAAAAAAAAATTAATAACAAAAAATGTTTGTAACTTTTGTCCTTCTATTTTATTTATACCGATCCCTCTGGCACTAAAATTCGAATAGGTTTGGTAATATTCAGTCACTACATTTGAATATTCATTCCTAACAACGTCGTAAGGAAGATGTGTCTCTATGGCTGACATATGGGCTATGTGAACTTGGCACCCGACTTTGGAAAATCGAAAATTTTTTTTTTCATTCTCATAGAGTTTCGTTTGTAGTTGTTTGTAGTACCATTTTTTTCAGTTGCAGCAATTTTTTTTTGTTGATTAAAAAAAATTATTAACAAAAAAAAATGTTTATAACTTTTTTTCCTTTCAACTACAAACGGAAATTCTTTCACTACAATCAACTACAAACGATTCTCTATAGGAATGAACTGCAAAATTTGAGTGCTGACAAAGTCGGGTGCAGCGCTTTTTTCAAAATCCTGTAACTTTTTTTTGGGGCTACTACAAACGAAAAAATTTTTACTACAATCAACTACAAACAAAACTCTATAAGAATTTAAAAAAAAAATTTGGATTTTCCAAAGTCGCGTGCCAAGTTGACATAGCCACAAATTTTTGTACAAGACTGCGCAGCGTTCTTTTCTATGTCGTAATAATAATACAAAATATAGCGCAACTTTTCATTACTTTTCTCCATTTTCAAACGCAAACAACTTTTCAACCACTGCACCAATTTCGATGTTTATACACTCAAAGTAACGTTTGAAGTGTCACCTTTTCAACGAGCGTTTAGTGGTGTCGCTGCGATCTGTGTTTCCTGACTTATTTGCAATTGATGCCATCTATCGGGAAAAACGCCACGAACTTTTTCCCAGACCCAATGCAATACATCGAAAAAACTTGAGACAATACATTTACTTGAAGTCGTGAAAAGTACTAAATCTGCGTTTTTTGGCCAGTGTTCGTGTTGCCATCTTAAATCGTTAAATACAACGGTGGACTTTCTTTAAAAATTTTTTTTGTTTAGTTATAATATTGTTCTTATTTTAGTGTTCATTGTTGTTCCTGTTATTAGTTTTTAATTTCATCTTATTTAATAGTTTTATATATTAGTACACAGTGTCAAAATATTGTTATGCCGGTACCGAGTAATTGGATTATTCGGTAGTCGGTATAATATTAAAAGTTATTATTTTTTGGGATCGTTTGCCGATAAGGAGATGGATCTCGAGTAAAAGATGGAAACGCGAATTTATATAAAAGGAAGTATTTATTATAAGCAACGGTAACTTTCCGTTGCCTATTTATATATCAAAGTAAGAAGTACAATAATGCGTTGTTTCGAGTATTAAACGAGGAACCAACCGTTCTCTTTTCAATCTAATTTAATACTGTCCTTTCGTAAAGCAGTTGCTAACTGTCTTCACGAAAATCCCTTAATTCGCAATTTTAGCGTTAGCCTATCGCCGAACGCCAAGCGAGTCGCTCATGCTGCGTCGGCGTTCTTGGGGTCGTTCATACGATCGGGCATTGGACTTCGTTTCCTGTCTTGAACGAATTCCAATGTTACTTTGCTATGGAATATTCCCGAATATACGAAATACGGAGTGGAATATTCCGCGGCACAACAATATCCATGTATAATACCCACCAAGTGTACTTAATAAGCAGTATGTACTTGACAAGACGTTCTGCAGATGTTTTCAGTTCATTTCACATCTTTTTGTTTGTTTACGAGGCTGTTCACGTGAATGTGTTTATCTCCAATTTTTTACACATCGTATTTTCGTGGGATTTTCTACTTTTTTCCAAATTTATATCGACTTACTAATCATGTTTGAGCCGAAAAAGCCGCTATTTTTGAGACTAAATTATTTTTTTATCAGAATTGTTAAAACCAGATATAAATAGAGCTATGTGATGATGAAAAAAAGACGTAAAAAACTATTATTGTAACGGTAATTTCCTATCGTTAGCATTAATTTTGTTTTCGAAGGGGAAGAATTCGGACTCGAACACAGGGATAATTAATTTAGACTTCGAGGTACGGTTTATTTATAAAGACAATAAAAGAAAAATATCGATGTTTGGATATTGGCACCTTTGGCCATTACATTGCAATTTCCATCCGTTAATTTCGGCGATTATGTTATAATTCTTTTCGTGTTTCTCGTTCACGTAGTTCCTCGAAACACCTAGCTATGTACGTTGTTATTGGTATTGTTCGTTGGTAGTGAGCCTGTCACCTACATACACACTCAAAATAAGCGCGTCAAACTTGCTCTTAAAGGCGATATCTCTATCATGCCTATAGTCCCTTCTATTTACCACTCGTTTTACTTTTTTTCTATCAACTTTAAACCTACTCGCGTATACACTGCTTGCTTATTCCACCTGTTTAAATGCTATGCACTTAAATTCTATTCGCTTAAATTCTATCCGCTTAATTCTATTCAATTTTGTATTACTATAAATTTCTTCTAAATTCCACTGATTATTTTTCTTATCGTTCAAATCACTCGCCTGTCTTTCCTCTTTCCGTTATCTTCGTTGTTCACTACACATCCTCGATTTTCGTAATTATTTTGAAAACGTCGTTGTAGACTTATTGAAATCTCGAGATTTAGAATCAAGTTTTAACTCAGTACTAGAAGAGCTCAGATTTAAAAGCTGAGAGCTAAGAGCAAAGTATAAATGCACGTATGATCGAAGAAGAGCGCCTTCGATTCAGAGAGCATTTTCCTCCTGCAGGCTCATTTATACCCTGCCCCTCAGTCTGGTACCCCTCTACGTCATTGTTGGCTTCATTTTTAAATTTACCGAGTTTTAATAATTTTGCGGGTTGCCGCTGTCGCGCCACCCGTCTTCCCCTCGCCTCCAACCGAGGCTAGCTGGTCCCTGACTTGCTGTTTACGGTAGCGAGGGAATTCCTCAAATGTGACGTCTCCCGTTTTTGTCAAATTTCGTCCGGGTTCGATACCCTAATGCCCGCAATGCTCGGTGCGTTCGCACGAAATCTCGGCTCTCATAGCCGTCCGAAATAATAAAGTAGGCTAGCACTTGTAACTACGTTCCAATGTATTCAATATATGAGGTTCGATCAATAATTAGTCGGCTTGGTAAAGAAAATCGCGTTTTTTTTTGGACAAAAATCTTTTTATTTCTCAACATAATCTCCTTTTAGCTTGATACACTTATTCCAACGATTTTCCAATTTTTTGATACCCTCCGAATAATACGATTTCGGAAGGTCCTCAAAATAGGTCTCTGTTTCGGCGATGAGGTCATTTCTGGAACCAAATCTCTTTCCGCCAAGCCATTTTTTCAGGTTTGGAAACAGAAAGTAGTCGGAGGGGGGCAAATCTGGAGAATACGGTGGATGCGAAAGCAATTCGTATTTAAATTCATGAATTTTGGCCATGGCAACTGGGCACGTGTGAACACGTGCATTGTCTTGATGGAAGAGCATTTTTTTCCTCGCCAAATGTGGACGTTTTTTCTTCAATAAGTCGTTGAATCGGGTCAGTACGGCTGCATAGTATTCGCCATTAATCCTTTTTTTCGGCGGAAGGTAATCGATGTAGATTATGCTGCGTGCATCCCAAAAAACTGTGGCCATGACCTTACCAGCCGATAGCACCGTCTTCGCCTTCTTCGGAGCACGTTCGGTCGGTGAAGTCCATTGTTTGGATTGTTCCTTTGTCTCTGGTGTATAGTGATGGATCCATGTTTCGCCCACGGTTACGTAACGACGCAAAAACTCAACAGGATCACGGTTATAGATCGCCAAACACGCCTTTGAATCGGCTACACGTTCTCTTTTCTGGTCGACAGTGAGCGAATGCGGCATCCATCTTGCGGATAACTTTTTCATACCCAACTGATCATTCAGGATTGAAATCACTGAGCCATATGATATGCCTGTGGCCTTAGCAATCTCACGCACGTTTAGTCTCCGATAATTTAACACCATATCGTGGACTTTTTCAATTGTTTCTGGTATGACGACCTCATTTGGACGACCTTGACGTTCATAGTCAACAATGCTCGTACAACCGCGTTTAAATTCAGCTGTCCAATATTTAATGGTTGATAACGAAGGTGCAAGGTTCATATAAACTTCGTCTAGCTTCGCTTTGATTTCATTGTTCGTTTTCTTTTTCAAAAACAAAAATCGAATCACTGCACGAGACTCAATTTTTTCCATTTTTGTAAAAACACAAAAGTTGTTTGTCTTTCGATGGCTGTCAAACGCAAACTAAACATCGCAGCGAGCTGAAACTTTGACAACAGTCATGTGAAGGATGGCACTACTAAACGTCGCTATTGATTCCTTTCCTCGACCAACAGATGACGCAAGGCCGACTACTTATTGATTGACCATGTTTATGCTGTCGACTCGAACGATGGCAAATGAGTGGTTACAGCTCTGAGTACATGGGCCTGAACCGTGACTTTCTCCTTGGTGTGAGCAGAGCATATGGTGAGTCCGCGCATTTTATAACCGATCCGCGTGTCAGCGATGAGTGTCTTCCGCCAAGACACTTGGGGGGGGGGGGGGGTTAACAGTGTGTATCTCGGGAAGGGGTAGTCCGATTTGATCGTAACTAGTTTCATTTGAGAGTCGTTAAAAAGCCATTTATTAACGTACACGATTATTTTTTTTGTACTCTTTAGCATTGTTTTGGTTGTTGTCATCCTTGCTGAATCGTCACTCAGAAAGTCACACGTTTCTACCCTTAGGAAGGGGGGGACGGAAACATTGTTTTTGGAGCACTTAAATAGCCTTTAATTAGTCATTAAATAAAGGGGAGGGTTTTCTCCCGAAATACGAATATTGTCGTTTTAGCTTCTTTGACATTATACAAGGAGCTTATCTAACCCGAACTGTGCGTTCTGGTGTGAATATAGACTGAGATGCTTCCGCTTGAACTTCTGATGATCTTACGGATATTGGGTGGACCGGCGGGGACGAACTTCATAGTTTGAGCAGTTTGCTAACCTCCACCGTTTTGCCTGCACGCTAAGCCGTGTTGTCGCATGGTACAATGAGATAAACTGTAAAGATAGCTCCGGTATTGGATGCCCACATTTCACACTGCTGGACTTTTTGCTTATAATAGTTGAAAGTGATATAAAATCCAAAAATGTTGTTATTTAAACGATTATTTTTGGCTTCGTCTTCTTGACCAATGTTTTAGATGGAATTTTTGTCTGGGCACCACTCAGGTCGAAGTCCGTGCCGCCTAATTTCCTACGTTATCGATCTTTATAGAAAGATCTCAAAGACTCGAATCTTTAGTTTCTGTGGCTTCATTAACTCGTAAAGTATCAACAAGGTGTCAGACGCAACGATTCTTAAATTCGAAATATTTCTTTAAAAAAGATCGCTACAGCCCGTGATCAAATCGGAAGCCTTAGTATTCTACCCTGGTGCCTTACAAATTTGCTACCGTGGTTCTGGCGAGGTTATTTCACGTTTTCCATTTTTACGACATTTTAATTACCTATATCACTCACTCACTCACCCCCCGAAAAAGATAGATTATCCTTCTAAAGACGGAGCGCTGAGAGGCTCACTCTCATTCCAATTCATCTGTAAACAACCACACTTAAACGTAGTACTCATCGTTTTTCAAATTCGGAACAACTCTACTCCAACCAGAGAAACTCATCATCCAACTATGATCTAATGCGTACCGAGCGATAGACCATTGTGCTCGTATCCGATATGTATCTTGTCAAGTGAGGCTGTATATACCATACTAGTACTGCTACTGAACGTCTGGTCTTCGTTGGAAGAATTGGAAACCAGACCTATCACCCGGCTAGTCCACCACTATTGGACTGTCGCGATAGCATGTTATAGCACGATCGGCTTGAAAAAAAAACATCCACTTTCCATTTAAGTGTCGTCATTTAAGTGTCAAGGCAGTTGGACTTTTCTGCTTGGAGCGGTGACTCTCTTAGCCAGCCCCCCTATTTACATGGGCCGAGGTTCCTGGATGACCTCAACTGTTTACAGCGGGAGCCGCATGGAGACAGAATTACCAGATTTTAGCTCGGTCCCAGCACGATAACCCAAAAAATGACCGGGTTGCTCGGTCTTAGCGTATCAACTAGTCGCATACTTTTTAAATGCGACCCCTGCAGTTGATGATCACACCCGTCCGCCTATATAAAAGGCAACGGCTAAATTCATGAACACTGGTTTGTCCTTTTAGCAGTTTCATCATCGGTTGTTTAATAACTTGCACACCTTATTTATTTGCTTTAGCTCCGTCTGTCCGATTTATAGGACCCACCTACCGTTGGCCCATCCCCTAGCCGCAGAGACCAGCGAGCGCTGCGTTCGAATCCCTCGCAAAACCGTACTACTGCACTTTCGCCAAAACGAGAGTCAGAGGGGTGCCGTGTTATCATAGTGCAACGAAGGGCTATTCTGCTCACACGAGGAGGCTTACCAATCTAACTCAGTGAGCACGTACCGAGCGACAGTACGCGGCTCATAAATCATAAACTATTAAATAATTTGCCAAATTTTTGTCATTATTAAACCCGTCAGTTACCTACACGCAATAGACCTAGCTACTTAATCGTGCTACATCTTTGAACAATTCATAAAAGCATCTATTTCGCTTAGTTAAATTATGGAAAAATTACTCTGCATTACCGAAAATCATTACTGCATTAAGAAAACAATTACCGAAGAGCTTTGTTAGACGCCGACTAAGCCTCGATAGAAGACGAATGCGTTGAAAGTTTTCTGGCCGGTCTTAGACCCAGATGCGGATGAAAACAATATACAAGATCCTTACAGACGCTAAGACAGACGCACTAAAAATTGATAGAAAGCAGACGGCAATGAAAGATCTGCGTAAAACGCAATCCAGTGATGAGGCTGTACCCTGCCGCGGAACGGCATTCTCAAACTGTAGTTGCTCTTCAGTTTGTTAAATTTTCGTACACGCAACAACCACGTAATGTTATAAGCATCATGGGGTCGGGTCGTCGACTGACATTGATAAGCAGTCGAGTAAAAGATTGAAATAAGCACTTCTATTCGAAATAAATAAAATCATGCCGGTACTGTAAAAAATAGGGACACAGTATAAAAGAAAGGGTATGGATAACGAAATACGTAGCCAGGGAAACTGAAACAGTCTCCAGAAAATCGGAGCAAACTCGGAGACTCAGCAAACACAGGTCTCCCACAAAACTCTGGTAGTAGTGCAGAACACTGATGATTCCGAATAGGACATGTCAATTTAAGACTAGGTTAACCCTCAACAATACAGATAAAGTCATCAGTCGTAATTTTGCCAGTGGAATGAATGGTTGATTTCGAGTCTGAACCAAATTTTGTATCAGGAGTACAAATTGAAAATGCGGGATTTTTTTCTATTTTTGAACGTTTATTCTGAAAAAATGGTAACAAATGAATTATTCAAAGTATTGTCCATCGCTAGCCACAACTTTTTCCCATCTTTCTGGCAATTTACGGATACCGTCGCGAAAAAATTCGGCCGGCTTGGCTGCTATCCAGTCATCGACCCATTTTTGGGCTTCTTCGTAAGAATGGAAGCGCTGGTCAGCTAGGCCATGTGTCATCGATCGGAAAAGGTGGTAATCGGAAGGAGCAATATCTGGGCTATACGGCGGGTGGGGTAAGACTTCCCATTTCAGCGTTTGTAGGTATGTTTTGACCGGCGCTGCAACATGTGGCCGAGCGTTGTCATGTTGCAAAATTACTTTGTCGTGTCTTTGCTCGTATTGTGGCCGTTTTTCTTTGAGTGCGCGGCTCAAACGCATCAATTGAGTTCGGTATAGTGCTCCTGTGATGGTTTCGTTCGATTTCAATAGCTCATAATACACCACACCCAGCTGGTCCCACCAAATACAGAGCATGAGCTTGGCGCCGTGAATATTTGGTTTGGCCGTCGATGATGATGCATGGCCGGGGTAACCATATGATTTTTTGCGCTTCGGGTTATCGTAATGGATCCACTTTTCATCACCAGTGACAATGCGATGCAAAAAACCCTTCCGTTTTTGCCGTTCGAGCAGCAGTTCGCATGCAAAAAAACGGCGCTCGACGTCTCTCGGCTTCAGCTCATACGGCACCCAATGTCCTTGCTTTTGGATCATTCCGAGGGCTTTTATACGATGGGAAATGGCTTGTTGTGTCACTCCCAATGAATCTGCGAGCTCTTGTTGAGTTTGACACGAGTCTTCATTGAGTATTGCCTCCAATTCAGCATTCTCAAACTTTTTCACTTGGCCCGGCCGCTCTTTGTCCTCAACGTCAAAATCACCACTTCTAAACCGCACAAACCATCTCTCGCACGTTGAAACCGATGGAACATGACTCGGATAAGCCTCGGAGACCAATCGATGTGCTTCAGCAGCACTTTTCTTCAAATTAAAGAAGTAAATTAAAACTTCCCGCAAATGCTGTTTTGTTGGCACGAAACTCGACATATTGAGAGTTCAAAAAAACTATGAATTTGACACTGCGACAAATTGACACATACTGAAAATTAAAGCTATAAGACGTAGCTTTGACATGAACATAGTCACAGTACTGCCTGATGCGTATAGCGTTAGTAACGCCATCTGTTATCAAACCCGCATTTTCAATTTGTACCCCTGATAAAAAAAACGTATATCCGGTCGCAATTTCAAATACGTCAGTTAGATATTGTAACGGTAAATTTGTGCCTCAACGCACCACGTTACCTATAGCTGGCCCAAGCTATTTTTCCTTCCTTTTATTTTCTCTTACGAGTTGGGCGCCAGGCGCTTACGCGCCGGAAGGAAAAATAACGAGATGGTAGGCCAGACTCAACCCAGGCTAGCTACAGCTGTTCCAGGCAGAGTGGGTGGTTCGGACTGTCAAGTCACTTATTAGTCCAAGATAACATATGAATAAAGTCAATTAATTAAGATAATTCATCAGAATTACTGAACCGAGTCCAATAATAAGGCATTGTTAATAAATACCAAACTCAAACAATAAACAATATTTAGCTAAATAAATATTAAATAAATAAATAAAATAACAACCGTAAATAATTCAAACAACCACAGCAAGTACGGGACTTACAAACTTCTTTATTTCTGGCAACCTGATGATAATTTCCAATAAACAACAATTTCGAATTCAAATAAAATGTCCCGTAAAATCAGTCTCTTGTGTTAACAATTTTCTAACTTTAGTTAGGTTTCCCAGTTTTAATCTTTACTTCAACGGCAGCAGTTATCCTACGCTCTCACTCACTCTCATACTTCGGTAGCCCCTGGATAGCCTATCTCGTTCGCTACGTATTCCTAATAATATTCATCGACTACAACCAAATATTCGGTAGTCTCAGCGCACCGTTCGCGATACGGCCTATTCCGAGCTAATCCCAAATACATCCAAGAACCATAACAACGGGACGTCGGAAGGTCACGCACGCGAAGCGACCCGCGGCTTGCCAAATATTACAATTCCCAATAATAATTGCGAGACGGTAATCAATCTGAGCGTAATACTCTCGACCGGCCCCTCGTGGCCTGAATAAAATATAACGAACAAAATATGACAAATATAATATAACCCATAAAAGGTAACCGAGGATAAAGAAAGAATAATGGATAAAAACGACTAAAATATAATAAACAAGATATAATGGATAAAATATAACAAAGAAAATATAACGAATGAACTATAACGAATAAAATATAACAAATGACATATAACCAATAATAACGAGGAAAAGAAAATAAATAAAGAACGAAACAAATAAATAAGGAATCAATAAACAGATAAATAAATAAATAAATAAATAAGTAAATAAATAAATAAATAAATAAGTGAATAAATAAATAAATAAATAAATAAATTAGAGAACCGCCGATCGATCGGAAGGATACGCGACGCGGTATATAACGTTCTAGTCCCTTCTACACAGAACACACCACGGGACGACGTGATAACGCGCGCACGACCTTCTAAATCGAGACAAAAGAAAACTCAAATTAACTCATCCAAACCAAAGTCTATAATCTGGCCAAAACCGGTGACACGGTCTATTCCGTTCAGATCCCACACATAACCAATTAACAAATTCAAAACACTCCGGGATAACGGCCTAACGCGCGCACGGTTTAACCGTTAACAAAATTCCTGGATTAATGTAATGACTTTTCCCCGGTTTTTATCCGCCACACGATCTCGAGGTTACATGCTACCGACGCCGCAGTTCCCGATACAAATTAATACTCTGCACGTAGTGTACGAGAGTCGCAGGGGTGACCAATTTCGATAAATAATGTCCAATAAATCGAATGACAGAATAATAAAACAATAGCGATGGACCGTGGAAGGAAGAAGAGCTCACCGGGACGATGCTGGCGCGAAAATCCTTGAAATCCAGGAGAAAAAATCTCGAGTATCCTTCAATCCTCTCCTCTCCAGTCGAGTTAATATGTCGGAAAGTGTTAATCTCGGGCAAGCTGAGTTAGGGCCCCACCAGGTAACGATCGTCTCCTTGGTCTGTCCGGTCGTATCGTAACAGCAATGAAACGGGACAGAGATATGCTAGTACTAGACGCAACGTCCTGCTCGCTCAACAGTCCCCGGGAAAAAGCCCCGAGGTCCTGCCGGCACGCGTGCCCGTAACTTATGATCCCCACTTAACCCGCTAAACTCGGTTAATTGGGGGAACCGGTGTCGCACGCTGACCACGACTAGCGCCTCAGCTGGCCGATGTATAAATTAGCGACAGACAATACCAGCGTTGCGTAGTCCCGCAGATGATCCCCTGAGATATATACGTTGCCGTGGGCCGACGGCGGCTGAGAATTGAAAGCCGCGTATCCTCCAGTACGTCGAGCGGGACAATGATACAACTCGACCGGGAAAGGTGTGAAATGTCGGTCCAGAGAAGAAGGCCGAATCCCGAAGCTCCCCTCTTCTCGGTACTCTCCCATCGTCCCTCCGGTCGTATCAATTGCATTATGTATAAAAAGAAATAAGACAAGAAAAAAAAATAAAATAAAGAATAAATAAAATACGCAAATCATCCCCTGCAGCCCTGAGCGATCGTGCTGGTAACCGTTGAGCGAGGAGGACGCAGCTCCAATATTCTGCCACGTTACAATATATTGGAGTTGCATGGAATAACGGCGAACCTCATAGAAACCCTAGGGTCCTTCTCGATAGACATTTTAGGAAGTCCAGCCGTGTTCAATATTGTTGCAAATAATTTTCCGATTTAACAAGCTGGAATATTGGGTAACAAATTCTTTCAAAAGTTCAAGGTCACAATCGATTATAAGGTGTCTGTATTAGAGGGATAACAAAATTTAATTTTCAAGTCCAGAAGTAACAACAATTCCAGCGCGATCTGTTTCAACAATCTCTATACGAGAACGAAAAAAATTCCGAAGGTTATACGAGGTGTATGAAAAAATAACGGGAAATTTGTAATTTCACGTGTTGTGTTAGTCCGATTTGTCGGATTTGTTCGTTGTTGTGTTGGTAAACTTGTCTGAAGAGTTGCTGTACTGTGTTAGCCATATTGGATATTTAGTCTATTGTCAGTTGTCAAAAGGTTATATGTATTTTGTAATGTAAGGATCAGAGAATTTGTATTAAATTTGGCTATAAGAATGGAATAATGTTTGATTATGAGTATGAGTAGAGTATATCCGGCTCGAAGGACTAAAAAATGCATGATTATTGATGGATGAATTTATCTAGTATAATTAACCAGCAAAATTGAAATAAGTTAATGAGTGCGTCGAGTGATCGACTGGTCAGCCTGAATCAAGATAACTAAAGTCAATGAGTAATAATATTTGGAGCAGTTATCTAACACTTCGTCTGTAAACGTTTTTTTCCGCACCTCCCGTCTGTAAACGTGGGTCTTTCGCGTCCGGCCATTATTTCATCCCCTTAATGCACTCAAAAAATTCTGAAAAAATGCATACTACTGTTCGAAATATTCATTTTGAAGTATCAATTAAAAAATTCTCGAATATTAAATTTTTTCATACATTTTTTGTTACATAAATGAAGAAATTGGGGAAAAATTGGAATTTACAAAAAAAATTGTCTCAGAGAAAAATGAAGATAGCGTAATTAAAAAAAAAATTATTTGGTTTCGTTTGTTTAAAGCTAAATACTTAAGTTTTGGACATGAAAACTGGCAATAAATTATGTACGATGCATTGCTATTCACACATTTTGTTAGCAAAAAACGTATTTTTTTGTTGTTTTTTCACAATGAAAGGTATCTTACATCTATTATACAATAACGTCGTATTATTATTACAATAACGTCGTATTATTATTACAATAACGGCGTATTATAGTTAAGTTAATTATAGTTATTCTATGCAGTGTGAACACTACACGACGCGATGGTCTTCCCATACTGGTTTTTTGCATATCGCACAGCAGTATTGCGTTTTCTAATCTATCCGATCCCAGCATTGGTCTTGCTTCAGTTTCCGCCGCCGACAAGATCTCTCGGATGCTATTCGCCAAAGATCGGTGAAATCCGGGCTGCGTTGCACGCTATTGTAAATGCGGCTTAATGAGCGACACAGCGAGATTTTTAAAAATTCTCTCCGATTTCTCAATTCATTTTCCGGCAGGAAATATATAATATGCCGGCATTAACACTGGCCTGGTCCAACATGCCTAAGAAAAAGCGCATTGGTCAGCGACAGGTTATTCACATTCTTTTCCGCTTTTATGCCTGGATGACAGGAGCAAAATAACTTTATTTTTTTTTGGGCAATACGAAAGCTGAATCTTTTGCCCGTCGTACCGGTACCTTGCCGTGCCAACGGAAGCATTTCTTTTGAAAGAATCCAGAATCTGACGCTTATTTTTTCGGAGCGTGCCTACCATCGATAAATTGAATTCTCGCTTCATTTTATTACAAACTTCAATTGAGATGAACCAATTATTGCACGTTATAGTTCTATTTGTGTTGTGAATTGGTTCTTTTAATTTACGCACATAATAAGAAGGTATGCTCTCACCTCGCTTTGCTGGTACTTTTCCAATATATGGGATAGCATTGTGCATATAAAAAGTTTTCGCGTCGTTCATGATAATTATTTTTATCCCATACCGCGCCGGCTTCGATTTTATTTAAACGCGCGCTGACAAACGTCCGCGAAATCCCAACAACTGCTCATCGATAGTCAAGAACTCACATGGATTATAATTGTTTTGACAGTTTCTTATAAAGATATCCCAAATGTCGCGAATCGGTGGGTGAATGTCCACGGCGCGTCTCACAGCACGTGTAGTTTTGTCATCGAATCGAAGACGACAACTAATAAACTCGAATCGACGCTGTGACATAGTCGCCTTGCAGAGCATTGACCCGAACTCGCGCGACCACAGCTCAGTCAGATTGATTTTGTTATTGTTTTGCACGCCGCAGAAGATTAGAAGGCCCAGGAATGCCTTTAACTCGTTTAAAATAACCGTTCGAAACGACGCATTATCAGCGTTTCCTCTCTCTGCTACGAATCGTTCGATTTCGGCGTTTGTGAATTTCAAAATTATTTCAAGAATATGTGGGGTCCCCGCTACGTCAATCTACACCACAAGTTACCGACCAGGTCAATGTACCTACGCAACACACGCAACTACCTTCACCATCCACTACACGGTGTGCACGTACCACGAATGCACCACCACGCCATCGATGGAAGCAAACCTTAATACCTCGCTCGGACGACTGAACTAAATCAATCATTACGTCTTCTCGTTCGAGAGAGAGTCCGTCAAGTGTACACGTGTAGCGCCCATGGCTCACGTACAAAGCCCCGTACCACGCGCTTTGCTTAACCCAAGCTTCTTAATTTCTGTATAAAAATCCAAAATTTTTTTTATACATACTGAAGAATCACTGATGCTAAAAACACGATAAAACAAACAAAATGTTCACTAACTTACCTGTTTACTACACGCCGTCTGTAAACCTGGGTCGTTCGTGACCACTACGAAATTTGTGCGCTCGTCACCACTGCCCGGAAAGTACTAAAAATTTGAAACTTGGGCGTCAGTTCCCTCTCCTACATAACTTTTTCTAGGGACAGGAAGGAGCGTCCGCCCTTCCTCTATTTCCCAGGTACAAACCAAAATTGTTTTTGCTCGGACACGAACGACCCAGATTTACAGACTAATGATAATTGATGAATGATTATCTCAATTCAGTGATCGGCGAGCAAAGTGAACAGTGCGTGAGCACGGAATACCCCGAGTTGACAGGTGAGATGGGCTGGATATTAAGGATCCTGGTGACAAGTATATGAATTTAAATGCACTCAATTTTTAACAATAATAAGTCAATGTTTATTGAATTATTTAACACTGATTAAAAGAATACCTGGTGAACAAAAAAAATGTAAGTGATTTGGTCTGGCCTGTGTGGTGACGTACTGGTGTTGAGTGGGTTCTCAGGCTGTTGAGCTGGCTTGTTGATTCGTGTGGATGATCCTGGTGAGGTGGTCTGATGTAGAGCTCTGTAGCGAAGCCACACGACGGGCTAGTGAGTGGGCTATAGTCGATGTGTGGTGCGAAGCTGAGTGGCGTCTATGCTGCCAACGATGCGTAAAATCGTTGACAGTTTTGTGAGTGTTGTTGAGTTTGTGGTGAAGTTACGTGGTTTGCATTTACACTGAGTTGAACTATAGGTGATTTGGTAATGAGTTTAATACACTACAATACTGACTTGGTCGAACTGAGTGATACTAAACGAAAAGACAATGTGAGGTGACGCGTGTTTACTTGAGCGAACGATTCGAGTTATAACAATGGCTACATCCGTCGACCACGAGGCAGACCGTCAAGAGGGTGGACGTGCGTCACGGCTCGTGTGAGTTTTGATTCGCCACCAGCGATGGAATGTGAGTCCTGTGAAAGGTCTTGCCGCTGGGGCCACTTTAGTAGCGCTGGCCGCTTGAGTGAGCTTAGATCGAGGATGCGAGCTGATAGACGGCGTGCTCGCGTGTGCTGCGTCGATACATCGATAGAGTATGCCCTGAGCTGTACCACATGACGCGAGGCCCCGTAGTCTTGTGAGTGTAGCGCGTGCACGAGTTGAGTGTGTGCCTGATAGGTGCGAAAACTGAACATTCCGCCCGTCGTCAGCATTCCCACTAAGCGAGGGAGGCGAAAGAAAGAAACAACAATGAGGCCGGTCAAGAGAGAAACCGAACCAACAGCGCATTAAGTGTTGGGCGGCCCGGGGCAAGAGTCCTCGACTAGTTCAACGCACAGCAGCACTGCGGACGCGAGGCACAAAGAAGGCTGAGGCCCGCACTTCCCCAGTAACAAGGAAAGTGTCCGTGATATAACGAGGCGTGCCGATGCAGCAGTAGCGTGGCCTGTACTGCAGCCGGTCAGCGACAAAAAATCTTGCAGGAGTTCTATGACGCACCATTAGAGGGCCATCAAAGTTACAAAAGTTCCCTCCAGTGAATGCGTACGAAATATAATTGGTCCGGCATGAGGAAGGACATCGAGTAGCATATCTCTTCTTGTGGAAGCTGCCAAAGGAATAAATTGAGGAAAAAGGCACGAGTGCCGATGGTCTTTATCGACAACCCATCGAGATTTCTTGAAAAAGTGGCGTTCTACATAGTAGGACCGGTACTTGAGACCATGACTGGAAACAAGTACCAGGTGTACAAGTATAATATGCACATTTTTTTTCTAAAAAAACATGTTAAATTCAGAAGAATCATAAAACGTGATTTATTCAAAGTACGTTCCGTCGCTTGTTATACATTTTTCCCATCTTTCGGGCAATTTGTGAATACTACGCCAGTAAAAATCTTCCCCTTTTGCTGCGAGCCATTCATCGAGCCATTTTTTCACATCTTCGTACGAACCAAAGCGCTGCTCAGCAAGTGCGTGAGCCATCGATGCAAACAAGTGGTTATCGGAAGGAGCCAAGTCTATTGAGTAAGTCGCATGGGGTAGAACTTCTCAGCTGAGTGCTTCCAACGTGTCGCGAACCGGTTTTGCCGTATGTGATGGAGCATTGTCATAAAGAAAAATGACTTTGTGTTGCCTCTTTCGGTATTCTGGCTTTTTTCCAAGCAGCCAACGGTTCAAATCGGTCAATTGTTGTTCGGTAACCTATAAAGGTTACCAACAACAATCAGATCAGATTAATTAATTAATCAGAACGCGGTCATATGTTTCTTTAGAGTGATAAATCTAAGCGACAATATTATTGACCAAATTTTATAATGGAATGTTTTATTTGGCAGTGCGCAACACGGTTAGAGTCAGCGCCGCCTGGATCCCTGTGTTATCGATCTCAGAAAGATCTCTAACAATCGAATCCTTAATTATTTGTCAGCTCTGATTGCCTCACTCATTCATTAAGAATTAATGAGGCAACTAGACCTGACGATTTTTTTAACTTCTAAAGAAATCGTGAAAAAATATTGCCACAGCCCGGGTTCGAACCGGGAACTCCAGAATTCTAGCCTGGTACGTTACCAATTATGCCACCGCGGCTCTAGCAACATTAATTCACGATCTCTATTTTTAATGTCAAATAGTAAACTTTATTCAGCTTAATTAATTAATCAGTACGCGGTCATATGTTTCTTTAGAGTGATAAATCTACTACTGTTTTCAAAAAGTAAGGTGAATTTTGTTTTAAAATTAAAATTTTTTATTTATTCTTCCAAATCGATTTCGTCCCCCTCAAAATAATCCCCCCTAGCTACAATACACTTATGCCAACGTTTTTTCCAATCTTTGAAGCATGCTAAAAAGTCGTCCTCAGGTATAGCCTTCAATGCGCGTAGCGATTCACGTTTGATCTCTTCAATCGACTCAAAACGATTTCCCCGGAGTGGTCTCTTGAGCTTTGGGAACAGCCAGAAGTCACATGGTGCTAAATCAGGCGAATACGGTGGCTGTGGAGCGACATGAGTGGAGTTTTTGGCGAAAAACTCCCGAGGAACCAAACGCGAATTTTGGCACCAAACGCGATTTGACTCTTCTGAGGCACAAATGATCCTTCAAAATTGCTTGCACTGATCCAATTGATATTGCAAGCATGTCGGCAAGGTCTCGAATTGTTAATCGACGATTTTCGAGGACCAATTCCTTGATTTTCTTGATGTGTTGCTCATCAATTGACGTCGATGGTCGTCCAGAGCGTTCCAAATCATCAACACGTTCTCTGCCTTCTTTGAAGTCTTTGTACCACTTGTAAACATTTTTCTGTGACATAGTCTCGTCACCGAAGGCCTTTTGTTACATTCGATACGTTTCAGCGGCGGAAATTTCATTCCGCAAGCAAAATTTAATAGCACTTCTTTGCTCAACAAAATTCGACATCGTAAAAATCGCCAAATGCACTTTTCTTTGTTCACAAAACCAAGCGTAAACTAAAAACTAATGATGATATTGACATGTAATTGTCACAGATGTCACTAACAGTCCTACCAACTTGAAAAAAAATTCATTTGTCCGATTCGGTTAACGCGGGAAGTTTAAATTAAAAATTCACCTTACTTTTTGAACACAGTAGTAAGTGTTGTTGGTAACGCTTAGTATTAACCGTTTCCCCAGGTTTTAACAGCTCACAATAGACCACGCCTCTCTGGTTCTACCAAACACAGAGCATCGTCTTTCTGCCAAAGCGATTCGGTTTTGCGGTCGATGTGGATGGTGCACCTGGGTCTACCCATGATTTATTACGCTTGGGATTCTCAAAATAAATCCACTTTTCATCCCCTGTAACTAAACGATGCAAAAACGACTTCCTTTTATACCGAGCGAGCAAAATGTCACATGTCTTTTTTGCGCTTTTCCATTTGCCTGTCGTTCAACTTATGTGGTACCCTTCTACCAGTCTTCTGAATCTTTCCCATTTCTCGTTGTCGATTGGAAACAGCTTGTTGACTAACGCCCAATTGCTCGGCGAGTTGTTTTTGTGTTTGCGAATCATCTTCGTCCAACAATGCTTGCAATTCCACATCTTCGTATTTTTTTGGCGGCTTTCCACGTTCCTTGTCTGCAATATCGAAGCCACCACTTTTGAAACGCCGAAACCATCGCTCACACGTATTTTGCGATGGAGAATATTCACCATAAGCTTTTCGAAGTAATCGGTATGATTCAGCAGCAGTTTTCTTGAAATGAAAACAAAAAATTAATGCTGTTCGCGAATGCTCTTTGTTTGGTATAAATTTCGACATACTGAACACAACAACACAACATGCTCCTGCAGCTGACATTCCTCTTGCTGCTGATAATTTCATGCTTGGGGCCGTCGCTCGCTCGGGAGGATTGGATAAAAAAAAGAAAACAAAAGAAACACGAAACAAATATTAGTCGCTTCGCACGCTATATTTTTGCCGTGTTGGATCGCCTCGGGGAGACTCTGGGTCGAACGAGCAGGTGAACCGCGGTCAGCCCCGATCGGTCCGACTTTGTGACGGGTCGCTCAAATACCCCGTCACAATATATATATACACACACTGTCTGGGAAAAAGTTCGTGGCATTTTTTTTTACTATAATTCAACTGGTTTTCTTGTAGTGTGAAAATGAATTTATTTAAACCAAATATGCTCTATTATTATCGACAAAGTTTCGCTATTTTTCGAGTAGAGCCATGATGCCATCGGTGAAGAACTTCTGTGGTTTCTGGTTAGAAAACTGAATCAAGTGGTTTTCACAGGCTTGTTTTGAAAGCAGCTTAATTCCATTGAGAGAGTTCTGCAGAGATCGGAATAAGTGATAGTCAGAGGGTGCTATGCCTGGACTATACGGTGGATGCATCAAAACTTCCCAACCAAGCCCTCGCAATTTTTGACCGTTTTTTGAATCTTGAATTTGGGCCGTTTTCTTTCAATTGCTTGGCGTAATCTCTCTAGTTGTCCACAGTAGAGTTGAGAATCAATCGTCTGACCAACTGGAAGTAGTTCATGGTGGACGATTCCCTTCTAGTCCCACCACACACACAGCATCATCTTTTTCGCCGTCAATCCTGGCTTCGTGAACGCTTGTGACGGCTCACCATCCCTTGTCCGCGATCTTTGACGCTTCCGATTGTCGTACGTGATCAATTTTTCATCACCGGTTATGACACGTTTCAGAAATGGCTCGGTTTCATTACGTTTCGACAGCGCATCGCAGATGTTAATTCGGGCAATCATGTTTTTCGCGCTCAACTCATGAGGAGTCCATACATCGAGCTTCTTTTTGTAGCCAGCTTTGTGTAAATGGTTCAAAACAGTTTTGTGGTCAATGCCTAGCTCCATACCAATATCGACACTGCGGATATGCTTATCTTGCTGAACTTTTTCAAGAATTTCATCAGCCTTTTCAGTGATTGGATGATCAGAGCGTGACTTATCTTTCATATAAAAATTACCAGAACGAAAGCGAGCTTACCATTTCCGCACAGCAGATTTTGATAAAGTATCTTCACCGTACACAGCATAATTTTTTTCACAAGCCTGCGTAGCGTTCTTCCCTTTGCCGTAATAATATTGCAAAATATACCGCAATTTTTCAATACTTTTCTCCATTTTCAAACCCAAATAACTTTCTAACCACTGCACCAATTTTGATGTTTATACATTCAAAGTAACACTTGAAATGTCACCTTTCCAACGAGCGTTTAGTAGTGTCGCTGCGATCCGCTACTAGAAAATAAAAACTTAATATCACCAACATCCAACACACACCAACAAACAGAGACGACGTATGATAAAGAAAACAAAAAAATCACCAAAAAAAGTAGATTATCTATTAACAAAACTAGCCAACACAGGCCAAGCAAGCAACCATCAGACTAGGAAGACATCATAGAAAAGAAGGTACATACAGGCAACCGCGAGTATCCACCCTAAACAGCATGGCGCCAGAAATAGGCCCCACCTAACTCAAAAACTACCATCAAAACAAACACAGCTCGCGAGAAGCTCGCAAGAGCAAGACGAGCAGGACAAACAGCAGTACCACGCGCTGTAGACCGGACCCCAGCGTAGTAACCCCCGCTCTACTGGAAAGCGGGCGGAACCACGCGTAACAACAAACTCCTTACCGTACAAAGAGGGCACAGTCGGCCTTACCGTTTAAACCAACCATACCACACAGACGGCAATGCGCTAAGAACGCCACAGTACGGAGAAACGGCAATGAATTAGTGGAACTCTTGAAATTCCACAAATTCGCAAGATGAAACAACAGGGTGCCTTCACATGAAGCCTCACCACATACCCCCACTCACGGATAAAATATTAACAATAGAATAATAGCATAAAACAAGCCAATCTCTCACAAAAATCAATTAACAAATTGAGATCAGGGCAAGCCCTACCCTAATAAACACACGAAAGCTAGAAAACATAAAAATCAGGGAGGAACATCGAAAAAACACATTAAGAAACACAAAATTTGGAATAATTAATCAATTCCGGCAAATTTCAAATAAAAAATTTACAAGCGAAAACATACAAGGTATAAAAAAACCACATGTAACAAAATTAGTAAAACACATTGATCAAACTACCAAAAACCTCAAAATGAAGTTTGAACCTCCAGCAGGTAGGAATTTAACAGCAACCAACAGAATTCAACCTCGCTGGAACCTCGGTTCAAACCCTGAAAAGACAAAGCCCGGATAAATATAGAAAAATAAGACATAACGGTACACCTAAACGTCACCCCGCACCTTCCTCACCTAGTGATTGAAGTGCGACAAACATCACGTGACCTACCGGAAAACACCCCCCCTGGAGTCCACCCACTAAATATACAAACCGCGGAAAGTCAAACCTCGGGGCTCTTATTGAAATTCTATTCTTCAAGACGAAGTGCTGCCCGACAGCCAACCTAAATTCATTTTTAAATTCAATATGTAACGAAACAAGTATTCTTTCGATCAATTGATTCCCCTGCATTGCGTTTGGCCGTCAGTTGAGTAAACGAATTAATTAGGATACTCTATGAGGAAAGGGCTCCCCTGCATTGCGCCTTGGCCGCCCCCAATCACAGCGTTAGGGCACTCTCTCATTAACATGTCCCCACGCATAGCGCCGTGGCTACATGTTTTTTGAAAAGTGAAGAAGCACGTGTGTCTCCAGGGCATCCCGACTTGCTGCACCACGCGCACTAGACTCGTAGGGTGTACCTGCGTGGGTGGGACCACGTCAGGGCCAGCACCAACTACCACCTGCTACGGACGGATACCTTGGCTGATCATGCTAATTAAGCAACCGAATCGTAAGCCCTTAATGGCGCGATAAGGTAGCTTAAACAAGCGTGAATAAAGGCCTCAGTAACCGGGGTACTGTAACGGTATTTTCACGTTAACATTAAATTTGAGTCGTCTGAGGGGAAGAATTCGGGCTCGAACACTAAGATAATTAATTATAGACTTCTATAGGAGGTATAAGTAGGATTTATTCAATAATAAATAGAGGATTCTGCGGTGTTCGGCTTTTTGGCGCCGTTAGCCGTACATTTCATTTGTGAAGTATAATCGCTCTAAAGGTCCCGCGCTCTTCTTTATCCGTGATGATATCGGATTTCGACTTGTGCGATCAGCGGTGGATGTCCCTACTAGGCAGTATCGAGCTCAGCCGTCTTGATATTTCTCCCGCCTGGCTGCTGACGCGCGGTCTGCTGGGCTTAATTCGCTGTTGCTGGCGCGTCGGTCAGCTGATATAGACGCGGGGTCTGCGTCCGTGCCCGCGTTTTCTTATTAATTAATCGAAATAATTTGTTTTTCGTATTGTTTCGCGTTCGGGCTCTTTGATTGTTATGGTCGTGCCGTTTCCGTGTATTTCCAGCGTGTTTTACAGTGGTAATAGTGATCTCTGTTCGCGAGTGATGTTCCTTATGTGTTGAATGATGACAGTTGCAGTATCACTATTTTCCAGTGATTATTAATTATTCATCATTTAGTTGACGGATTTCTCCAACAATCTTTGGCGTTGGACCTGGACGTTCCAGTTATTCTTCTCCCTTGGTGAGTTGGTCTTTTAATTGATCTTTCTCTTATTCTTTATATCTTGTTGAGTGGTGTCGTTCTCATCCGACGCGCTTGACAGAGCTAATGAAATTGTTTCTTCCCTAATTATTTTTCTATTCGTCCTAAAATTCTCAATTAACTTTTCCTAGGTCTGGTTTGATATTTACGTCCTAATTCCACTTATTTATTAATTTTCCTACTCTTTATTTATGATTCTACTCCATAAACTATCCCTACTCGTTGCGTAGACTTATCACATATTTTAAGTATATCGTACCATGCCTGTGTTTCCTAATATTCTTAAATGTTATTTATTATTCTACCTCCTCTCTCTATGTTGTACCACGATTTCTTCCTGCTTTATTCTTCAACCTCTTGGAAGGACGAGTTTCTGTCACATTTGTCGATGCGCTGCGGTGACAATTCTCCTTATAGTCTAATCCTACTTGTTCAGTTTTCACGCTTACCAAGTACACACTCAACTCATGCACACGCTACAGTCACAATCATCTGACGCCTCGCGTCAAATGGTATAGCTCGCAGGTATGCTATATCGATTTATCGACCGCGCACTCATGCATATTGTCCATCTGCTCACATCCTCGATCGAAGCTCACTCAAGCGGCCAACGCTGTTAGCGTGGCCCCATCGGCAAGACCACTCACAAGTCTCGCCTTCCATCGCTGACAGCAAATCACAAGCAAGCTGTGACGCACGTCCGTGTTCTTGATACTCTGCCGCGTGGTCGACGGATGTGGCCATTGTTCTCACTCGAGTCGCTCGCAGTACACGTTCCCGCGTAAAACTCACAGAGATATTCACTCGTTCTAATCACTTTAGTGCGCATTCATTTCTATAGTGTAATACATTCTTGGTCAAATCACCCGTGTTTCAACTCAGTGTTAGTGAAAATCACAGCAGATCATCAGAACCACAGAACCAATCACATAAACGTCAACGGCGTGGTTCGCTCGTTGGCTGCACAGACGCCATTCTGCTCAGCACCGATCATCGGCGTCAGGACACTCACCAGACTGCCGTGTGGCATTTTTCGAGCTCTACAGTCAGACCTTATCATCAGGATCAACCACACGGAATCACCAAGGCAACTCACAGGCCTGAGACCCAATCACCAACAGTACATCAACACGCAGGCCAGACCAATCACAGTAATATATTAAACACAATCAACAGGTATTTTTTCATGCAGCCAATGTTACATACTTTCAATAAACGTTGAATTTATTATTGTTAAATTACGGAGTTCATTTAATTAGTTATACTTGTCACCAGGATCCTTAACCTTAATATTCGCATCTGTCACTCGACATGCTACGTGCGAATGCATCAACCCGCTATCCACCAACAGCGTAGTAATACTCAAGTGATACAGGTTCACTGTGCAGAGCACTATATTCATTGTTATTTATTATGTTTTACTCAGCCTGACTAGGCGCTGACTTTGCGCACTTGTCAATTTCTCTCATAGTGCTTTGCCGCATCAGTTAGTGTCTATCGTAGAGGTCTTAATAATTTTGTTGGAGCATTATCAAATATTTATAATATACTCATATTCAATACTCATACATTTTTGGTCCTTCGAGCCGGATATAATTTACTCACACTCATTAACATACATTTTTTGGTCCTTCGAGCCGGATCCTGGTCAAGTATATAATTTTATGCCTCGATACTTACATGAATCACCAATCAACACATGTAATACACTACAGATTGCGCAACTCAGCATGCATCGATACAAGACAATGCTCAATAATAATAAAATACTCACCCAAGTGCACTAATCATTTTTTGTAAACCTCACCAGGCTCAACTAGTTCAAATCATGGCTGACGATAAGAAAGTGCAGTCAGACCAAAGCAAATCCTCGCAGGAAGGCGACTCACAGGATGGTGATGTGGAAGCAATCGATGAAGCAACAGTCGTTACCGAGACACTCAATGTACCACCCACGGTACAGAGACCACGCACCAGATCACCATCACCAAACACCAATCAAGCTAACCTCATGGAGTATAAGGTCGCATCACAGCATGCGAGGATAGCAATGATCAACCAGCTACACGATCACCTGCAAAACTCACCAGTCAGCGTTTCCGAAGAACTCAACGGCCAGTTAGAGATTTTAAATCGCACTTGGGACTGTTTTTGTAACGAGCATGATCAAATGGGAGAAACATGTAAACGTGCTTTTCTCACTCACCCGTATGTTACAGAGAAGGTGTACCAATCAGGCTTTGATAGTTACTTCAAGGCACTCACAATCATCCTGCAAAAGAAGGCAATCGCAAAAACTCAAGAGACCGTATCAAGCAGAACTGATCAACAGAGTCAACCAAGTCAGCACCGATCAACATTGCCGAAAATAACGTTGCCGGAATTTGACGGTGATTTTACAAAATGGCCGGCATTTAGAGACTTGTTTGCCTCAATGGTGGTCGACAATGACCAAATCAGTGATGTAGAGAAACTACACTATTTAAAGATCAGCCTTAAAGGATCAGCCGCTCAACTGATCTCCAATGTGCCGATCAACAATGATTCGTTCAATTCATCATGGCAAATAATCAAGGACAGATTCAACAACAAGGAAAGACTCATCCTGTCTTATGTTGAGAAACTCCTTAGTAACACTCGACCAGTGGCAAAATCTGCAGCCGCACTCAACACATTAGTTAGCTCAACGAAGGAAATAATCAACGCACTCAACGTTCTCGGAATTGATACAGAATCGTGGAATTATGTATTAATTTTCGTAGTTGCTCAACGCCTTGATACATCCATGCGTGAAGCATGGGAATACAAACGGAGTGCGCACAAGCAGCCAACCTCGTTTGAAGATTTGATGGGATTCATCGAATCCAGAGCGAGAGCTTTAGAAGTCATCCCAATCAACCCTGATCAATCGGCTGACAGAGCCAGCAACATCTCAAAACACTCAACAAAATCTGCACTTCTGCCAGCAAGACCGGCTCACCATGCGTCCACTCAACCGAGGACACACCAGTATCCATGCGATCACTGTGGTGGTTCGCATTACATAGTGAGCTGTGCTAAATTCAGAGAGCTACAACCTGCAGATCGCCACAAAGTTGTGACTGAACACCGACTGTGTTTCAACTGCTTTGGTCATCACAACCTCCACTCGTGCCAATCAACCATCAACTGCAAGACGTGCGGTGCCAAACACCACACGATGATTCATTTGCCATCCACCGCAAGAACCACACCAAAGTCAAATCAACCAAGCACCTCAGCTACACCTGCCACAGCTCATCCAAGCACCAGTTCACGTCAATGCGAAATTGACGTGCCATTTTGCCAACTCATCAACTCACACGGTAGAACAGCAGTTCTACTAGCAACGTGTCAAGCATTACTCATCACATCTTTCGGCACTCACCAAGTCAGATTACTCATTGATCCAGGATCAGAGCTCACCTTCGTCTCAGAACAACTTGTATCGGATCATGGGCTTACTCGTCAACACTCATCAATTCCAGTCATTGGCATCGGAAACACGAGATCAACACACACCAGAGGTACCACCACATTAACATTACGATCAATTCATTCATCATGTGGTGTTACCATCGCAGCTCAAATACGCAATAGATTGACGAGTACATTGCCTTCAGTCCACACTCAACCACAGCAGTGGCCACACATTTCATCACTGCAATTGGCAGACCCTGACTTCTTAACACCACGGCCAGTAGATATCATCGTCGGGGCTGATTCATACGGGCTTATCATCCAGCCTGGCATCAAGAAACACTCGGACTTCTTACCGATTGCACAATCAACAATCTTTGGGTGGATTATTCTTGGTCCAGTCCCAGAGAATTATTCAACACCAAGCAACTCATACCACATCGCAGTAGAATCATCAAACAAGGAAATTCAAGATCTTCTCACGCAGTTCTGGGTTCAAGAAGAAACACCATCGACAATAGATCACAAGCTCACCCCAGACGAAGAAGCGTGTGAAAAGCATTTTCAAACGACTCACACTCGAGACGAAGAAGGACGGTACATCATGCGAATCCCGCTCAAATCATCACCATCGAGTCTAGGAGACTCAAAACTCACTGCTCAACGATGTCTACAACGACTCATGAATAAACTCTCAACAAATAATTCATACACCAATTTATACAACTCATTCATGAAAGAGTATGAAGAGTGTGGTCACATGATACGTGTACCATCCTACCACCAGTCAACTCAAATGAGCGAATCTGTTCATGACTATTGTGAAACCGAGACGACCTTGGCACATGATGCAGTAGCATCAGGAGGGTTGAGGGTCTCGGAAGATCAATTGTCAGAACACACTTACGCTCATCCTCCATATTATCTTCCTCATCATGGTGTACTGAAAGAAGATCGAATCACAACAAAGTTGAGAGTTGTCTTCAACGGATCCAGCCCAACGACGTCGCAAGTATCACTCAACGACATCCAGCATGTTGGAGCAAAATGTCAACGTGACATCTCAGACGTGCTCTTATGGATCCGACAGCACAAACTCATCTTTTCAACAGACATCACAAAGATGTACAGACAAATCAAAGTCCACCCGGACGATTGGGATTTGCAACGAATCATATGGCGAGATCACCAACTCAATATGGTGCCATATCACCTAACAACAGTGACGTATGGAACTCGCTCAGCACCATTCTTAGCAATCAGATCATTGCTTCAACTAGTTGAAGACGAAGGTCATCGCTTCCCGCTCGCAATTGAACCACTCATGAAAGGCAGATATGTTGATGACATATTTGGAGGAGCCGATCAGCTTGACACACTCATCGAAATCTCAAATCAAGTCACCCAGCTCTGCATGGCGGGCGGGTTGCCTCTAGCAAAATGGCACAGCAACATCGAGCAATTCATCGAGCATATCGACCACCACTCACCATCAAACTCACACTCATTCGAAGATAGCAGTACCAAGTTACTCGGCCTGTCATGGATACCTCGTGAAGACGTATTCAAGTTCCACGCAAAGCCTCCATGCTCAAGTTCCAAGCTCACCAAGAGAATCATCTTGTCTGAAACAGCACAACTCTACGATCCACTCGGGTTTCTCTCACCATTCATCATCAAGGCCAAATCATTATTACAAGAATTATGGCTGGAGAAACTCAGCTGGGACGATCAAGTTTCAGATCAGATACACACCAAGTGGACGTTGCTCAGACAAGAGCTCACTCAAGTCGATGAAATCTCAATTCCACGATGGATTCAACTCACAAGCTCAACACTTGTGGAGTTGCACGGATTCTCCGACGCATCTCAAATAGCAATGGCGGCTGCTATCTATATCAAAACAACAACTCCAGGAGAAGAAACCAAGGTTACACTCATCTGCGCGAAATCAAAAGTAACACCACTCAAGCGACTCTCCATCCCTCGACTCGAGCTCACAGCAGCACTGATCTTAGCAAAGCTCATGAATTACGTGCAAACAACCTTGGAACTCACCAACACTCAAACGTTCCTGTGGACTGATTCCTCAGTAACGCTCACCTGGATTAACTCACACCCATCACGGTGGAAGGACTTTGTCAGGAACAGAGTGTCAGCAATTCAAGAACTAACTCCAAACAGCGTATGGAGATTTGTTCCTGGCAAAGACAACCCAGCCGATTGTGCTTCAAGGGGCATCAGTATCTCCCAGCTTCAGAAGCACCTCCTGTGGTGGACAGGACCACAGTGGCTCACAGGCGATCAATGTTCATGGCCAACTCAACACTATCAACAAGACTCACAGACTCATCAGGAAGAGCGACCGGGGCTCGCATTCACAGTGGCAACAAATCAAGCCGTATATCATTGGGAGATGATATACAGACACTTTTCTCTCACTAGACTACTCAGAGTAACCGCAATATGCTTTCGAGTAAGTCAACTCATCAAGAAATTGCCAAACTCAACGCTCTTTAACCCTCTCTCGCCACAAGATATTGAGAGAGCAAGAGTATTTTGGATCAAAGCAACTCAAGCAGCATATTTCTCAACAGAGCTCAAATTGATCACCATAGCTCAACTACCAACAGCTCATCTCTTCAATCGCCTGACTGCCTATATCGACACTCAAGGCATCATTCGGGTTGGAGGAAGATTGACCAACTCACAACTGGAACTTGAGGCAATTCACCCAGCAATACTCCCACGACATTCTCACTTCACCACACTCATCATAGCAGATGCACATCACAAAACCATGCATGGAGGCACGCAACTCACCCTGAACTACACAAGGCAATCGTACTGGATTATTGGTGGTAGAGCTCCTGTACGGTCGCATATACTCAGCTGCATGAAATGTGCTCGACAACATGGCGTCAGAGCACAACAACTCATGGGTCAATTACCAACCAAGAGAGTCACCCCAGCACGACCATTCTTCTATTCAGGTGTGGACTACGCTGGTCCACTGACCATCAAAACCTGAAAAGGTAGAGGCGCCAAACAACATAAAGGATGGCTGTGCATTTTCGTGTGCTTCGTCACCTCGGCCTTGCATCTGGAGGCCGTGAGTGACTACTCAACTGACTCATTCATCGCTGCATTCAGACGGTTCACTGGACGCAGAGGCATCTGCAACACTCTCTATAGTGATTGCGGCACAAACTTCATAGGAGCAGATGCCATACTCACCAAACTCTTCACTCAAGGTACAACAGAATCACTCTCACTGCATTGCTCACTCACCAGTGATGGAACTACATGGAAGTTCAACCCACCAGCAGCTCCACATATGGGAGGAAAATGGGAAGCAGCAGTCAAATCAGTAAAATATCACCTGAACCGAACAGTAGGAGACATCGCACTCACGTTCGAGGAATTAACTACGTTGCTCATCCAGATCGAAGCAACGCTCAACTCACGACCATTGGAACCACTCACAGAAGACCCTGAAGATACTTCAGCACTCACACCAGCTCACTTTCTCATAGGAGAGCCGCTCACAGCCATACCAGAGCCATCACTCACAGATCTGAACGTTACTAGACTATCACGGTGGCAACTAATACAACAAAGGCTTCAATATTTTTGGTCCAAATGGTCAACTCAATATCTCCAGCGCCAACTGTCTACATCGAAATGGCATCATCCATCGAACACCATCAAGGTCGGTTCATTAGTACTGATCACTGATGAGAGGTCTCCACCATCAAAATGGCCTCTCGCCAGAGTCACTCAACTCCATCCAGGAAAGGATGGACTGACCAGGGTAGTGTCACTTAAAACTGCAACAACAACACTCGTTTGACCAATCACCAAGCTCGCCATCTTACCAGCTCAAACTGAATGAAGAACAGATCACATTTAATCATCAACACCGTTGCTGATGGCGGGCGGAATGTTCAGTTTTCACGCTTACCAAGTACACACTCAACTCATGCACACGCTACAGTCACAATCATCTGACGCCTCGCGTCATATGGTATAGCTCGCAGGTATGCTATATCGATTTATCGACCGCGCACTCATGCATATTGTCCATCTGCTCACATCCTCGATCGAAGCTCACTCAAGCGGCCAACGCTGTTAGCGTGGCCCCATCGGCAAGACCACTCACAAGTCTCGCCTTCCATCGCTGACAGCAAATCACAAGCAAGCTGTGACGCACGTCCGTGTTCTTGATACTCTGCCGCGTGGTCGACGGATGTGGCCATTGTTCTCACTCGAGTCGCTCGCAGTACACGTTCCCGCGTAAAACTCACAGAGATATTCACTCGTTCTAATCACTTTAGTGCGCATTCATTTCTATAGTGTAATACATTCTTGGTCAAATCACCCGTGTTTCAACTCAGTGTTAGTGAAAATCACAGCAGATCATCAGAACCACAGAACCAATCACATAAACGTCAACGGCGTGGTTCGCTCGTTGGCTGCACAGACGCCATTCTGCTCAGCACCGATCATCGGCGTCAGGACACTCACCAGACTGCCGTGTGGCATTTTTCGAGCTCTACAGTCAGACCTTATCATCAGGATCAACCACACGGAATCACCAAGGCAACTCACAGGCCTGAGACCCAATCACCAACAGTACATCAACACGCAGGCCAGACCAATCACAGTAATATATTAAACACAATCAACAGGTATTTTTTCATGCAGCCAATGTTACATACTTTCAATAAACGTTGAATTTATTATTGTTAAATTACTGAGTTCATTTAATTAGTTATACTTGTCACCAGGATCCTTAACCTTAATATTCGCATCTGTCACTCGACATGCTACGTGCAAATGCATCAACCCGCTATCCACCAACAGCGTAGTAATACTCAAGTGATACAGGTTCACTGTGCAGAGCACTATATTCATTGTTATTTATTATGTTTTACTCAGTCTGACTAGGCGCTGACTTTGCGCACTTGTCAATTTCTCTCATAGTGCTTTGCCGCATCAGTTAGTGTCTATCGTAGAGGTCTTAATAATTTTGTTGGAGCATTATCAAATATTTATAATATACTCATATTCAATACTCATACATTTTTTGGTCCTTCGAGCCGGATATAATTTACTCACACTCATTAACATACACTGCTTATTTCTAATTATCCGATTTAAAACTACCTTATGCTATTTTCTCAAGTCTCCGAACTAAACCTTACTCATCTATTTCAATGCCACCAACTTTCTCTTCTCAATTCAATTTTTTAGAATATTTTCTGCTTTTACATGGTCTGATACTGTTCACTATTAATCTCTATATTTGTTCCTCCATTAACTTGCACTGTATTTTTATTTGTCACTGTTCTAATAAATTTGTAGGGCTCACTCACACCCTTTTTCTGTTAAAATCCTTAGATCTTTTTATGGATTTTTGGATATTCTCAAAAACTTTTTATCTGTTGCGCATCAATAGACCTGTTTCGTTTCACTATCTGATCGGATAAGAGAGTTCTCTCTGTCTCGAGTCGCCTTTTATATTTGTTCTCTCTTTTCCCACTCTCTTATTTTAACTCCTCTTATTTCACTGTCTTATGTGATTTCTATTGTTTCAGATTTCCCTGCCACCGTGCCCTACCATTCCCCTCACCGCTCGAGCGAGGCCAGCCGATCGCTGACCCGCTGTTTTTCGGCAGTGAGGGAATATGCAGGATCCAGCTGTGTCTCCTTACCGCTCTTGCTTCAGCAAATCTACAGTCTCTTATCCTATCTTCTGTCTATACTTTCTTTATCTTTTTGGAAATAAATTATTTATCTGTATTTATTTGTGTTTGACCTAATTTTTATATTCAAAATATATGATTCTTTTTTTTTTATTTTATATTTATGTATATTTTGTATATGATTTTAATTGTATTTATTTTTGTTTTGTTTGTTTTATCCTTTACAGGTGGTGACTACGTCACAGTACAAGAAGAGCTAGTTGGTCATAGCTGCGAACCCGGTGTCTTGTGCGAACAGCGAGCTATAACTAGGGACCCAAACAATAACAAAGACGAGTAAAGATAGGTAGGTAAATTCACACACCCCACCTCACCGTACGACACTCGCGATCCTACTATAAGCTCACCGCGCAAACATCAGCAGGGCGGAGCCTCAAAAGGCAGATCACGCGAACGGGTACTCCAAACAATAACATATCAAAATAGCATGTCACCAGCTAGACGTCCAATGATTAAACAAGGCTGACCGGTATGTCTAACAAATGTACCACGGAACGCCCCGTATGAGGACGAAACACAGGCAGTACGAACCAACAGGCCACACCCTTGTAAAATCAAATAGAGACGCGCGGTACACCAATGGCAATAAAGCTTCGCACGAATGAGATCCTAAAAAACCACACAAGTTTAATAAATCCGCATCTGTAATTATAAAAATCGCGAATAAGCAAACGCGATAACCCAAATAGATAAATTGAGTGCTATGTTGTGCCGCGGAATATTCCACTCCGTATTTCATATATTCGGGAATATTCCATAGCAAAGAAACATTGGAATTTGTTCAAAACAGGAAACGAAGTCCAATGCCCGATCGTACGAACGACCCCAAGAACGCCGACGCAGCATGAGCGACTCGCTTGGCGTTCGACGATAGGCTAACGCTAAAATTGCGAATGAAGGGATTTTCGTGAGGACAGTTAACAACTGCTTTACGAAAGACAGTATAAAATTAGATTGAAAAGAGAACGGGTTGGTTCCTCGTTAAATACTCGAAACAACATATTATTGTACATTCTTACTTTGACTTTTAAATAGACAACGGAAAGTTACCGTTGCCTATAATAAACACTTCCTTTTATATAGATTCGCGTTTTTATTGATAACTCAAGATTTATCTCCTTATCGGCAAACGATCCCAAAAATAATAACTTCTTAATATCAGGGGTACAAATTGAAAATGCGGGTTTGATAACAGATGGCGTTACTAACGCTATACGCATCAGGCAGTACTGTGACTATGTTCATGTCAAAGCTACGTCTTATAGCTTTAATTTTCAGTATGTGTCAATTTGTCGCAGTGTCAAATTCATAGTTTTTTTGAGCTCTCAATATGTCGAGTTTCGTGCCAACAAAACAGCATTTGCGGGAAGTTTTAATTTACTTCTTTAATTTGAAGAAAAGTGCTGCTGAAGCACATCGATTGGTCTCCGAGGCTTATCCGAGTCATGTTCCATCGGTTTCAACGTGCGAGAGATGGTTTGTGCGGTTTAGAAGTGGTGATTTTGACGTTGAGGACAAAGAGCGGCCGGGCCAAGTGAAAAAGTTTGAGAATGCTGAATTGGAGGCAATACTCAATGAAGACTCGTGTCAAACTCAACAAGAGCTCGCAGATTCATTGGGAGTGACACAACAAGCCATTTCCCATCGTATAAAAGCCCTCGGAATGATCCAAAAGCAAGGACATTGGGTGCCGTATGAGCTGAAGCCGAGAGACGTCGAGCGCCGTTTTTTTGCATGCGAACTGCTGCTCGAACGGCAAAAACGGAAGGGTTTTTTGCATCGCATTGTCACTGGTGATGAAAAGTGGATCCATTACGATAACCCGAAGCGCAAAAAATCATATGGTTACCCCGGCCATGCATCATCATCGACGGCCAAACCAAATATTCA
The DNA here is from genome assembly GCA_963942595.1 of Cylloceria caligata. Taxonomy (NCBI): domain Eukaryota; kingdom Metazoa; phylum Arthropoda; class Insecta; order Hymenoptera; family Ichneumonidae; genus Cylloceria; species Cylloceria caligata. Next base: position 21,784,909 of record OZ012708.1, on the reverse strand, counting down.
CGGCGCCAAGCTCATGCTCTGTATTTGGTGGGACCAGCTGGGTGTGGTGTATTATGAGCTATTGAAATCGAACGAAACCATCACAGGAGCACTATACCGAACTCAATTGATGCGTTTGAGCCGCGCACTCAAAGAAAAACGGCCACAATACGAGCAAAGACACGACAAAGTAATTTTGCAACATGACAACGCTCGGCCACATGTTGCAGCGCCGGTCAAAACATACCTACAAACGCTGAAATGGGAAGTCTTACCCCACCCGCCGTATAGCCCAGATATTGCTCCTTCCGATTACCACCTTTTCCGATCGATGACACATGGCCTAGCTGACCAGCGCTTCCATTCTTACGAAGAAGCCCAAAAATGGGTCGATGACTGGATAGCAGCCAAGCCGGCCGAATTTTTTCGCGACGGTATCCGTAAATTGCCAGAAAGATGGGAAAAAGTTGTGGCTAGCGATGGACAATACTTTGAATAATTCATTTGTTACCATTTTTTCAGAATAAACGTTCAAAAATAGAAAAAAATCCCGCATTTTCAATTTGTACTCCTGATATTATACCGAATACCGAATAATCCAATTACGCGGTACCGGCATGACATTTGGTAGCAGCGGTGGGATCTGCTGAAGTTAAGTGATACGTGATTTATTTGGACAAAAAGTGTTTTGGTCAAAGTAAATAAGAGTGACTCTGAAGTGACGACTACGACTTGTGCAAAAGACGCCAGTGTAGTTCGCAAAAACCCGACTAAGATAACGCGAAAGCGCAAACGTCGGTTCGGTGTGACATCGGTCAACCGTTTAAAATCCCGATTGACGGTGTTACATCAAGTCGTGGAAAAACGCACAAAGTGTGCAACCAAGTACTCGAAGCAGCTACTTGAGAAGAAGCCGTCGTGGAACCATTGGCGACGCACTAAGGACGAACCCACGAACCAGCGAATAAACGGGTCAACGGCGCCAAGAAGGACGTCCGGACCATCTACAGGGAGAAGCTGCAGGACACCAAGTCGACAGCACCCGAGAACATCGCCATGGAAAGGACCGTCTACCAGATCGTCTTTCTGTAAGTGTCGGTTACGTTACTAGTACATATTGCCGATATAAACCAAAACCAGTTAGGGCAGATACTTGAAAAAAAAAAAGAAAAGAAAAACCAGTAATACAGGAAAGAAAGTCCCATAAGAAAGAAAAAGATAGCGCCATCGGGTATACGAACAGCCGCACAAAGCGGAGAGTCGAAGACACTCAAGGCAACCACGATAACTCGTCGAAGCGAGAGGCTAAACTCGTCCACGAGAAAGAGAAGTCGAGAGGCCGACAGACAAAATGCTAGCGGAAGGAATTGTTCAACCCAGCTGGAGTCAGAGGAACGCGCCGCTGCTGGTTGTAGCGAAGAAACCTGATGCGGCCAGAGTGAGGAAAATGCGCGTAGTAGTGAACTTTCTGAAGTTGAACGAAGCCATCATCGGGGACTTATAGCCACTGCCCAATATCACCGAAATATTAGACCAGTTGGGACGGGCCCGATATTATACGTATTGAGAATCCGCTGGATGAAGTTGACAGATCTGTGAATATATCGGAAAAGAATGTAGCCTCACTCTACCAGGGTGATAAATAACCAGACACAAAGTTGTTTAGAATTGAGTAAGTGGTTTTATTCTACCTTCCTTGCAGATGGTATAGAAATACAGTTTAAATATAAAATGCGTGAACACTACAAGTGAAAATTAACACCAAAATTAATTTAATTTAGAAAACCATCCAAAATATAAATTTAGAAAAAATACAAATTATAAAAATAAATAAACAAATTGAATTTTGAATATTAGAGTTGAACAGCACACAATTATATTAATTGTGTGCTGAGTGTGATTGAGCTCGAGCTTGGAGAGCAATGCGCGTACCGCAATCAGTACTGTGTAGCACGACACGCTGGAGAATAATGAGTGCGTAAGATTTTGTAAGCGATTCACTGCAAGCTCTCAGCAGTTTCTTGAAGAGAGGTTACAGTGAATCGATGAGAGCACTTGCAATTAAAATTGCTTGAGTGCTCTACATGTATGAGTCAAGCTACGCAGTCAGCACTGCGTAGCACAATACAACATATGTTGAGGATACACGAGTGAGCAGTGCATAGTCACTGTACTTTCCCAGCAGATTTTCTGGAGGAAAGTACAGCGAATATAAAACACCTGCATAATTATATTAATTATACCGGCAAAATCAAGTGAGGAGAACGTGGTGCAGCATGAGCTGCAGCGCACGCCCCAAGTGAGACCAAGTGCTGATGTACCATATTTTCCCTCCTCACTGATAGTGAATTTCTACGCATTATACCATGGTACGCTTACCTTGAGCTATGAGTCCTGGTGAGCGAGAAGTTGAGTGAGTCCGATGTATGGTGCCAATGAAAACGGTCGGAGAGTCCTTAGGATGCGTGTGCTGTCCAGCGGATGCGTAGCGAAAAGTGCCTAAATTTCCAACATGGCTGCGAGTATGAAAGCGTCGTTGGGCGCTGAAGTCAGTTGAGCGAGATAGCCGGTGAGCGAAACCGAAATCAAGCGAGAGAGATATCCTCTCGCTCGACGCGGCATGCCAACGAAGCACATCCTCGGCTTCGCGAAGCCCTGCCTCGGCTATCTTCGGCTCAACCGAACGAAGTGTGCTAGAGCACCGGAACAGGTAGGCGCACGACGAATATCGATCGCCGTGCGCCAGCTGATTCTCCAACAATACGACTTTGGATCTCCCCTCTGGATTCCACCAAATCCCGATGGCTCAGCAAGATAAAGAAAAATCCGCATTTTCTACACCACAGGGCCATCTTGAGTATAACCGCATGCCATTCGGACTCAAGAACGCGCGACCGACATTTCAGAGGTTGATGAACTCCGCGCTGGCTGGACTACAGGGAGTTAAATGCCATGTGTACCTAGATGACATAGTAATCCACGGAAAGACCTTCAAGGAGCACAATGACAGGCTGCGAGAGGTACTGCAGTGGCTAAGAGAAGCCAGATTGGTAGTGCAACCGAGCAAGTGCCAGTTCCTGCGCAAAGAAACACAGTACCTCGGCCACATCATCTCCGAAGAGGGTGTACGTGTCGATCCGAAGAAGCTGGAAGCTGTAAGGGAATTTCCGGTGCGGAGAGACGTAAAAGGAGTACAATCCTTCCTCGGACTGGTTATCACCGAAAATTCATCAAAGATTTCTCGAAAACCGCAAAGCCACTCACAGAATTAACCCAAAAAGGGGTTAAATTCGAGTGGACCGTGGTAAGAGATGCTGCCTTCGAAGAACTGAAGACAGCGCTTACCACAGCACCAGTATTCCAATATCCGGACTTCGAAAAGCCGTTCGTTGTAACAACAGACGCCTCAGACAGGGTGCTCGGCGCTATTCTTTCGCAAGGCAAGATCGGGGACGATTTGCCCATATGCTACGCGAGCCGCACCATGTCGAAAGCCGAGCTAAATTACACATTATATAATAAATTACACAAACACCAAGAACGTCGACGCAGCATGAGGCGACTCGCTTGGCGATCGACGACAGGCTAACGCTAAAATTGCGAATTAAGGGATTTTCGTGAACACAGTTAGCAACTGCTTTACGAAAATCAGTTATAAATTAGACTCAAGATAGAACGGATTGGTTCCTCGTCAAATACTCGAAACAACATATTATTGTACATTCTTACATTGACTTTTTAATAGACAACGGAAAGTTACCGTTGCCTATAATAAATACTTCATTTTATATAAATTCGCGTTTTCATCGATAACTCCAGATTCATCTCCTTATCGGCAAACGATCCCAAAAATAATAACTTTTCAATATTATACCGAATACCGAATAATCCAATTACCCAGTACCGGTATAACAATACGTAACATATTTTTAGCGTTTAAAAAAATTAAGCGTTTTAAAAAATGTATAAGAAGTACGGTTGTAGGTATCGAAATTCCACAACATGGCCGTTTTTTTGTAAGTACCTTTTTTGATTTAATTATAAATATAAGAGAGCAACAATGATTGAGCGATTAAATAAAATAGAGCTATTAAAAATGATTTAACTGTTTTAGTTTAAAAAAATATAGCGATTATAAAATGCTGTAGAAAGTCACATTAAACTAGCTTTAAGGCCTTACATACGTCCAGCAGTGCCTAAAACGCGCTAAAAGGAAAACTGTTTTTAGAAGAGATAGCAATAGAAATTAATAAAAATAATTTTTACACATTGTTTATTAGTATTTAAACTTTGTGAATAAATGTTGTTGTTGTTATTGTTGTTGTTGTTGTTGTTTTTTTTCCCAAAAATTACAACAAAAAATCACGTTTCCCGAAGAACTATGAAAAAAAGTTGCTCCACGGTCTGCATCATTTCTTCTTGAAATGTTGATAGATCTGCAAAACGTAAAAAAATCCTTGTAAAATAAAGTTGTAGTTATAGTCTGTCGACCCGGATTTCTGAAATTCGAAAAATTTAGCAATTCACGGCAGTTTAAAAAAAAGTGTGCATTTTGTGTCATAAATGTCACACTTTAATTATGTTTATAAAAAATTTTTTATCACAATATCAAAAATCCGACTCAACAGACTATAGAGAAAACAATTTCGAATATTTGAAAAAAAAGCATAAAAAAATATTAAAAACTGTATGAGTTGTCATGCAGACCGTGCCAGTAAAAGTAGTTTTGAGAAAAATGCATTTAAAGTTTCAAGGCATGCATCAGGCCCTCTCGTTGGGCAGTCGGGTTTTCTATAATAACTTTTTATCTATAGGGAATTTTCGCAATCGACTTTCACAGAAATACGCCTAAAACTATAGAGAATAATAATCTGCAAAAAAATCGATTTTTTGAAAATTCTGGACATATGTAAGGCCTTAAAAAGTATAAAATGAAAAAAAAAAGTATTTAAAAATCTCCCGATTGCAAAAAACTATAATAAACAGGACTTTAGCTTTAGCTTTAGAATGAAATTTAAATTTAGAATGACAATCATTCGGCATCATGTGTGATGTTCCTTAGTAATTGTAATTTTCGCATAATTTTCCCACGAAATGCTTAAGAAACTAATGCAGCTTTGCCCTTAATTAATATGGTAACCTTTGTAGATAAAAATTGATAATAGTTCCTCATAACAGTTTCAGTGTAATACTTACTTTTTTCGTCAAAGGTATATACTTTAATTTTAACTAATTCGTGGAGATGCAATTAAATTTTCGAATTATTATGTCGATTATTACGAAATGAAAGGGCTTGTCGCCCATGGCTAACGATACAGGTAATGCTTTTTATTATTTGTAGTTGAAATCAATAACAAAATCAGTGATTTACACAAATAAAAGTAATTTATTTTAATGAAACCTGTATTACAAATAAAAGTCTTTTCTTGTTTTTCTTTTCATATTATACATTTTCAATCACCCTAGTAATATATACTTCATATGTGAATAAAAATATCGATGAATAATATAATCAGGATATGTGAGTTATTTCTCATTAAGTACACTATAACAGTCGTGTATGGTATTTCTTTACTGCACGTTTAAACTTCCAATACTATTTGTTTATAGTCACACAATACGACAATGTATTTACCCAAAGTCGGTCTTTTGTATTATCCGTACTATCTACAGTCACTGTAGATATCTACTATCACTTTTTCATAATGCGAAGATTGTACAGTCTGATTTAGTACATTCTCTAGTTACACATTTTCTTAGCCTTCAAAACATCTCTAATATTAGAAACAATTTAGTACATTCTATAGTTACACATTTTCTTAGCCTTCAAAACATCTCTAATATTAGTAACAAGGTAAATTACTTTCAGCAGTAATTGGTACACTTGAGGTTCAGTCTTGAAAATAAATCTATAAAACCGTGCGTTATCACATCCTCGTAGTATGACAATTAGTCACGTAATCAAAATATCACGGAATCACATCATAGGATAATAATAATATAATATTTTTTTACGGTATTGGAGATTAACAAATTGAGTCAAAATATACAAACTTATAAAGAATAAGGATTATAACATGTTGAGGGAAATAAATGTTATCGTTTGATTTGAATTCGTTTCTGTAAGGCCATTGCTCTACAATACCCGATCGCAGCCATATGTGCTGTTGCACGTAATTATCTAATCACAGGATGTTCTCTATTCCTTTGCTTCTGTAGATAATTGTATATACTTAACCACTATTCCCACAATTTGTTTTTTTTTATTTATCCCCTTTTTGGGTATTTTTTTTTTTACATTTAGCCTTGTTTTGGTTATCAATCCACGTTTTTATTTGTTGAACTATTCTATCTCCCAAAGTGCTGGAATACTTACACTTAGCTTCTTTAATCTCTGCAAACGATGGTAAGCGGCATTCGTTCAAATGTTTTGCGAAAACCGTTGTTGCCAATTGCTTTTCCTCAGTAGTCCAACGACGTTTTCTAACTTTTTTTTCTGGAAATCGTTCAATTATACTTCCAACATATCGTATATTTGGAATATGATCACATGATAAACCAAAACCTATTATACTCACGAGTGTCTAGCACAGCCATTTTTTAAATTGCTTTTGAACATTTGCCCTTCTTTGAAGCAGCTTTTATTATTTTATTCTCTGGAGTCAGCTTCGTTATTTTGATTGACTCATCGGTGTCAGCACATTCAATGTGTCGTTTAGTTGTTTTCGTTTCAGGATAAGGTTCTTCTTTGAATAAGCTTTCGGAACGGCTTTGGCAAATTTCTTTCGATATTCCGCCCTCATCTTCTTCATTTCTGACGAAGAAACTATTTAAAGCTGATTTTCTTTGGCTGACCGCATTGCTGTCACCCTTTAGGTCAGGGGTCTCCAAACTACGGCCCGAGGGCCACATTCGGCCCGCGGACAGATTTTGTCCGGCCCGCGGAGAGCTAGCATACTTGAAAACTCCTTTTAGAGAACATATTTTTTATAGCAAATTAAATTTAGTTTACTGAAGTATTCTAATTTTATGTTGAATAATTATTAATATGACATCTACATTGATATGGTCATGGGCTAACTACTCATAACATTGTTGTAGGCTTATGGTTTTGGCCCTCGGAACTTACTGGAGTAATCAGTATGGCCCTAAGGCTGGAAAGTTTGGAGACCCCTGCTTTAGGTCATCACCACATGGATCATCGTTGTTCGAGGAGTCACCGTCATCCTCGTCCTCACCCTGAGCTGCCTCTAGTAATCGCGAGATACCTAGGATTTCTCTGCTTTTAATGGGTTGCCGATAAATATCTTTGTGAATCTTTTCAGCGTGGCCCATGAAGTTAGCGAGGTCTGACACTTCGTTATCATTTAAATTTAACGTAACGCACTGGGTAGCGATATGCTTACGAAGTTGAGTACCTCGCAGGGTCTCAGGTAGGGCAGCACCAGAAAGTTTTGAAAATTTACGCATTGCCTCGCAAGCGTCAATAACTTTTGTTCTTTTCTTGTTCAAGCACGGAAGTCCAAATAAGTATCTATTGGATTTTGGAACATTGGCATTTGTACGATATTGCAAAATAAGATCCATAGTTTTCACTAATTCAGGGTACAATAAGACCGGTACTGTGCTGTTTTTTTCCACGGATCAGTATACGCACGTATTTATTTGCAATGCATCTCGATTCTACTGATAAAGACTTATACAAATCTTTGTCCGTATTTTCGTTAATTCTTTCTTGATTTTGATAGTCATCCAATAAAATGTTCTGAATTTCCGCTGTACGTCTTCGATTAAAAACTCCTATCGATGCCACTGCTAATTCTGCCAATTGAAGCCAATTATCGTATGAGAACCATTCCGACAAGTTCTTAAATAATTTGTCCATTTCTCGCTTAAGATGGTTAGTCAATCTTCTGATGTCGTCTGTTGATGGAAGCACGACTGTTTTTTTACGTTGATGTTTTCTTTGTGTTTCCAGCGCAGCTTTATTAACGTCTACAGAGAAATCGACTTTTAATATCTTCAGGAACTGTTTAACTTTTCGTTTTTTGACTGGATCCTCCGATTTTACGTACTGGTTGACTAATATTTCTCCGATTTGCTTTATATAAGTCCCTACATTCATACCCACACTTGGCGCGCCATAATCACCTTTGCTGTTATCATAACGTGCAACAGTTCGTGCGGCTTTAACTACATCGTCATACAACTTTGGATTGTAGAGTGACGCAAAATCCGTTACCTGTAGACTTATGTGTTTCGCTGCCAATAGTATTCTTCCCATTAATCGTAGTCTCGCTCGAATCATATTGTGCTGGTAGTGAGGCGTGTATCGCTGACACAACTTGTTTCCCCATACGATCAAGAGCCTATCGTATCTGATCAGTCGCACGATATCGTTTTCTCTTAATGGTGGAAAAACTTCTAGCCTCAATTCATCACTTGCTTCAGTATGCAATCTCCCTTCAACAGTTCTCCCCAGAACAATAACGGATCGTGGGGTCTTGATGCGTCCTGGACAACATTTTGCGACGTGATGACGAATATTAGTAACCGAATAGTTCTCTAAGCAGTTGGCACACGTTTTGTAGTCAAAAGCTGTTTTTTTATATTTGACATTCGGTCGTCGGCTTGTTATAAGTTGCCCTGTATTATACTTGGTATTCGTGTTAAATTCGAAGTTCCCGGTTTTTCTTAATATATCTATGATCAATCGTCGCTTGGCAGTACCTTAAATCCAAGGAAAACATTAATAATCATTAAACAGTAGTGTCAATGTAAACTATTAGTATTTACGAGCATATTACGTTTTGGTAAAACTGAAAACTTTTTGACATCCAACTCTTCTTTGTGCACTGTTTCTAAGTGCCGAACTATTTTGCTGAACAATTTCTTGCAGTACACACAAAAATATTTCTTTTGACCTTTTTTAATGTCGGATGTTTGTACAACCATGTCGGTATTATCTTGACCGCCACTGCAGGCTTTTGCAGAAATGTTCAGAATACCGGAATGATTAGCTGACGAATTAACAGACTTAGAAGTTTTTTTGCTGCCAGAACCTCGACTGATATTATTATTGGCATCACTTTCGGAATAGTCCGAATGCTCCGAACGGTCTGATGGAAGATAATCCTTATCATCATCACTATTACTATATCTGTCATGAATATTGATTTGAAATTCTTGTTGAAAACCTACGTTTAAGAAATTCCATTAACTATCGTATATTTAAAAAAAAAATTGTATGAATTATTAAAGCATAATTAATACTGACTATTTTCCTTTTCGTCAGAATCAGACAAATCAGGCAGGCAGACTGCATTGGACACTTTGTGTAGATTCAGTGGTAAAACAGAAGTGTTTTGAACATTCTTTAATGCCCTTACCGTTTCCGGGTGTGGTTTTCCGCTTACGTTCTTGTTGTCATAACTCTCCTTTTCCGTGATCAATGTATCCTCAGAAAGAATTTGATTCAATACGTTCGTCATCTAAAAATGAAATTAATTGTCGCATTCAAGATAACTGAGGCACATGATTCAAGTAGAATTACCTCATATTGTACATCCCCAGGAAGCCAGTCGTCATCTATAGTCGTTAAGAAAGACTATAGATGACGACTATCGAGGCGACCTGGCTTCTGTAAAGCTTCTTTAGTACTATCGTTTGATGAATCCTCGTGCCCTGCGGATGTCGGTAAATGCAGGCTTGGATTTAATAAGAATGGATTCAATTCTTGACTATCACTTTTACTTGTGTTAGTAAGTGACTGATTACTCTCATCGCTCATATCAAATGGATCAGACCAAAACGGTCTTTTTTTGGATAACGGACTTTCTACTATTACTACTCCAGTTATCGCATCGTTATCAAGTGCTTCAGATTCAATCGTAATTTTGAGTGTGCCGCGGATGATGTATTGAGTTCGGATGTTAGGAACGGAGGATGTGATTCGTTTAATTTTTGGAATCCATGTACAGATTTGACCAGCTTGTCACTTGGATTCAGTTTTACATTCGATAAAATACGCGGACGTACACGGGCATCGGCTTCATCGACGTCGACTGAAGCAACAGAGCATGGATCAAGATTGACAGGAGTTTCTGAGGATGACTGGCGAACTGATTTCATGATTTCCAAATTCGCGCTATGACTACTGCGACTTGCCAGTTCCTTGTATTTACTTTCGAGCGATTCCTGCGTGCTTGGAATATTTAGAGTATACTCCAGAGATGTATGACGTCCGGTTTGTTGAGGTTGATTCTTTTCCTCAGATTCTGACGCTGTTTTGATTTCACGCGCGATCGTTGGAGTAATTTGCGCGGCAGAATGAGATATGCTAATTATCTGCTATTCACCTGCAATTTCGTCGGATCGAGCACATCTATCCTCTTCTTCGTTTAGTGAAGTCTGTGCTGACAAGGATAAAAATAACTTGGCACCAGCTTTATCAGTATTGGATGATGGTACAGCGCTTTGATCGATATCGATGCAGGAAACAGGCCATAATGTGTTTGCTGATTTTTGGATTTCCAAATTATCGTCGTTATCAATTATCGTTGTCTTAAGTGTAGCTTGCTTCTTAGTGTTAATAGTAGTTTCTATTGAAGACACAGACGACGAATTCAGATGTACGTGGATTGAATTTCTCTGGTTCGTTTCGCTAATGGATTCAAATCTCTTTGTTGTTCTTGATAACTTGATACGAGGGACGCCATTGTTTAAATTTTGGCTGATATTTCGAAGAGGTTCAATGTTATCTGAAAGTCACGAAATAGAATTAATACATACGCAATTTGCATTAGTCCTTACAGTAGAATCTCATGTAAGATAGATACAAGCATTGTATTGTATATGTGATTGCCAAAGTAACATGTTAATGTATGAATTATTTTTTCGAATTTATTTATGAATTATTATTTTACGTAGACAAGAATATAAGAAATTAGTACCACATGACGATAACCTGTTACATAACGCCGCAACTACGCAGCGGATGAGGTTGCTTTAATTATGACAAAAAATTAAGTCATAAGAACTTCGAATAATAGGCTGATAGATGTTTCTCTGAATTTCAAATTTATATTTATTTCTCATAAAGGGAGATTTGATTGATGGAAAATAGAAATTCAAGATCTTAGTGTCAAAAACGCCAAATGTTCCAAATAATCGAAAAATCATATTTCGGAAACGTATACAGATATCTCAAGAATGGCTCGAGTTATGGATTTAAAATTTGTCACAGAAGTAAAGTAAAGATGTCCCTTTATTCGGTATGATTTTCGTGACAATTGATTAAAGGATTGTGATCTCATGATATTTTGATTGTTTCGAAAATGTCTGTAAATGTTCTAGCTGTCACAAATGTTTGGCCACCGAGCCAAATAGTTACTGTTGTGTCGCGGAATATTCCTCTAACGTATTCTCAGGAATATTTCTTAGCGGACACAGTTAGAGATGGAATTCTGAAAGATAGCTGTCATACAAGACGGGATGCGAAGTAGACGCCGACGCAGCATGAAGCGACTCGCGAGGCGATCTACGATAGGCTAAAGCTAAAGCTGCCAACTAAGGGATTTTAGCAAACGCAGTTGCTAACTGCTTCAGAAAAGAGGAGAATTAATTTCGACTTAACAGAGAACGGTTGGTTCCTCGTTTAATACTCGAAACAACGCATTATTGTACTTCTTACTTTGATATATAAATAGGCAACGGAAAGTTACCGTTGCTTATAATAAATACTTCCTTTTATATAAATTCGCGTTTCCATCTTTTACTCGAGATCCATCTCCTTATCGGCAAACGATCCCAAAAAATAATAACTTTTAATATCATACCGACTACCGAATAATCCAATTACACGGTACCGGCATAACATTTGGTGGCAGCTGTGGGATCTGCCGAAGTTAAGTGATTCGCGATTTATTAGGATAAAAGTGTTTGGACAAAGTTACGAATACTCTGAAGTGACGACTACGACTCGTGCAAAGGACGCCAGTGTAGTTCGTAAAACCCGACGAATCTAACGCGAAGGCGCGAAGTGAACGTCGGTGCGGGGTGACGTATCGGTCAACCGTGTAAAGTCCCGATTGACGGTGTCACGTCAAGTCGCGGAGAACCGCACAAAGTGTGCAACCGAGTACGCACAGCAGCTACTCGAAAAGAAGCCGTCGCGCAACCATTGGCGACGCACTAAGGACGAACCCAGGAACCAACGAAGAAACGGGTCAACGGCGTCAAGGAAGGCGTCAAGGACCATCGACAGAGAGGAGCCGCAGGACATCAAGTCGGCAACGCTCTAGAACAACACCATGGAAAGGACCGTCTACCAGATCATCTTTCTGTAAGTGGCGGTTACTTTATACTCATACATAGCCAATAAACTGAAGTCAGAAAAAAAAAAAAAAAAAAGAAAATTTTTTAGAAAATTTGGAGAAAATACCTCTTGAAATTTTGTGAGCATATTTTAGAGTTTGTCCACCGCGAAACTAGCAACATGCCGATATTTAGGGAAGCGAAACCGAAACGTAGAGTCAATTCATTAGGAACTGCGACTCCCGGCGAAGGGGCAGACTCCACAGCTGGATTAGCTGCCGCCGTAGGGGAAATAGTATACGAAGCGCGCAGGGCGTTAACAGAGCTCTCGCCGTCGGGACGAATCCCCACCGATAGGCAAGAGGCCGTCGCGGGCCGACTGGACGCCGAGTTCGGCGTAAACCCTCTCAGGGGCACGGCATTTCGCGATAACAGTAGTATAGATAGCGACGACGTGTTCAATATGGCGACTGGCGAACGAACGCCTGAACACCTTGATGAGGACATAGATGATCGGGAACTCGGAAGCTTGCAAACAATAGATCGCGTAGGTTTCCCGACAGCTACCGGTACAACGGCACGATCGGTGACTTCGAGAGTACAAGATCGGTTAGAAGCGATCGACCGGAGCCACCGTGATTTGGTAAGAGCTCGACGGCAGTGCGAAAGGCTGCAGCGCGAGCACGAGCAAAGTCAACGCGAACTCGATCGCGAACTTCAGGGGGTTGAAACACCGACAGCAAGACGAAACTTGGCGGGCACGCTCAACGAGGTAGGTGCGGACGAGTTCGAACTCATCCGGTCCGTACGAGAGCAAAACGCCGAACTATTGCGGAGGCTGGAAAATACGGGGTTGGAAGAACGTCCGACACCGCGTCCGCGATCGAGGCAAACCCGATTTGAGGAATCGAATAATCCCCCTGCGGATCCCGTATTCCAAAGGGAACAACAGAGGGAGCCAGAAACATCGAGTAGGACGCTCGATCTTGGACTTGCGCTAAAGAACATCAAGCGTTTCGACGGAAGCAACGCCGACGAACTCGACGCCTTCTTACGATCCTGCGAGACTGTTTTCAAGCGAGTAGCGCCCCAGGACCAAGACATCCTGTTAGAGCTAGTGCTCAGCAGCAAGCTCGAGGGTAGAGCGTCCAGAGAAATGAAGCACAAACTTATCCACTCGGTAGCACAGCTTAAAACCGAGCTGGAGGCCCTGTACGGGAAGCGGAAGTCGTTGCCTGCGTTACAAGTAGATTTCAACTCCCTCCGACAGGGCCAGGGAGAGGACATCGCGGTATACGCCGCCAGGACCGAGCGTATCACCGTCGATATAATAGAAAAGCTTTGCGAGGAAGCCACCACGATAACGGAAATGCGCATCATCGAGAAAATAACCCGGAAGAGCGCCCAAGCCAACTTTGAAAATGGACTGCATGGGCAGGTCCAAATTCTGGTGAGATCTCGTAACTACGCCACTCTCTACGAGTCGGTAACGGGAGCTATCGAGATCACCAACATGGTGCAGCCAAAGGGAGGGGCAGGTGGAGCGTCAAGCCACCCCAGAAGGTCCCAAGGCGCATCACCCCGGCAGGGAGAAAATTGTTTCACCTGCGGAAAACTTGGACACATGGCTCGAGACTGCACCCAGAATACGGGACGAGTAAGCCTACCAGTACCCAGCGAAAACAAGTCAATCCACAATGTGGAAATAACCTGCAATTACTGCCAGAAAAAAGGCCACATGTGGAAGGACTGCCGGAAGAGACTATCGCAGAATAAAAGCGAGCCAACACAGCCGCCCCGACAGCCAAGAAACGCAGGCTACAAAGATGCAAAAAATACGGTAACTGCGGGGCCAGATCCAGCCACTGCAGGTGTGAACACGCTGGGCGCACTGAGACTGAATACGCTAACTGTCCAGCAGAGACCTGCGTGCAAGCAAAAGAAAACAACGCTGCATCTTCTACAAGTAACGCTGCCGGCGTCGAGTGCCACCGCCAGCGACTTCGATATCGATGCACCGTTGGCCACGACCGGGGTACTCACCCTCAAAGCGGACACCGGAGCGCAGTGCAGCATAATCAAGGAAGGCTGTCTCAAACCAAAGACCATGGTGAGCGACTGCACTGTAGAACTGCAGGGGGTAGCGGGCGAAAAATTCACCCCCCTCGGGATAGCTAAAATTGTACTCGAGACACCGGCTCTAAATGTAGAGCATTGGTTCTACATCGTTCCGAACAATGTGCCGTTGAAGGTCAACGGATTACTCGGCATGGACTTTATCAAGCAGCATAAAGCGGACATCCTGCATGGCGAGATGCTCAAGTTGTATGGGCACTGCATGCCGCTACGGGACGGCGCGACGAGGATATATTCGTCACCACGCAGTAGAACTGCCGCCACGTGCAAATACATAGGCCTGCTTACAAAGATAAATCTTCCTTCCGGAAACGGGTCTAACATGGATGCCGCCAAGGAAAATAAATTTGTCAGACTACCTTCAAGGAGCGGGATCGGCCGAGGCATCATAAAGAGACCCCGTGTCACACCGTCAAGAACCAAAAGAGTGAGTTTAGATGCTTCTAAATGCGGCGGGGAAGTGCAACAGCCGACGGTGACGTGCGATCCGTCGGATATAGCAAAGACCATACGTAGCCGCCGGGTCAAGGCACTGCGCGTAAGCTCAGAGAGCATGGGGAAGAAGGCCAAACGCGTTGCGCAGCAACAACGGAAGCCCGACTTGGTGCCCCCCAGCAGTGAAAAGCAAGCAGCTCGCGCAGGAATAATGTGCGAATACAACGGTGTATTCCATCTACGAGGGAACAAACGGCAGCACACGCACGAGTTGTAGCATCGCGCACCCTTTAAGGTCGGATCGAAGGACCTAGGATCGCAACACTTGCCTGGGAAGACCGTAAAATCGGGGCATGGGTCCGGTAAAATGCATAAAGCCGGAAAAAGAAATACTGACGCAGATGCTCTTAGTCGCATATATGCGACCACACGAGCCCAAGTGGGACAGGACAGAAAGTCCCACAAAAAAGAGAATGATAGCGCAATCGGGTATACGAACAGCCGCACAAAGTGGAGAGTCGAGGATACCCAAGGCAACCACTATAACTCGTCGGAGCGAGAGGCAAAACTCGCCCACGAGAAAGAAAAATGGAGATGCCGACAGACAAAATGCTAGCGGACTACAGGGCGTCAAATGCTATGTGTACCTCGACGACATAGTACGACTACGGAAAAGGAACTACTTGCGATAGTATGGGCCCTAGCTCAATTCCGGCCATATATTTACGGTACCCGTTTCACAGTAGTTACGGACCACTAACCGCTCACCTGGCTGTTCGGAGTAAAGAGCCCAGGTTCGAGATTGATGCGTTGGAAAATTAAATTGGCGGAACATGAGTTCAACGTAGAGTACAAGGCTGGAAAGCGCAATACGAATGCAGATGCGCTAAGTAGAATATACCTTACTACGAGGGCCCAAGCAAGAGCGAGGAGCGAAGTCCGTATGTCGAAAGAGGACAGCACGACGGGGCAAGGAGGCACAACGAATGACTGCACAAAGCGGACGGCCGAAGATACCCCGTATAGCCATAGTAGCTCGCTGGAGCGAGAGGTCGAGCTCGCCCGCGAGAGGTCGAGCTCGCCCGCGAGAGAGACGAGGACAGCAAGCGCCCGGGTACGGACAGCCGCACAAAGCGGAGAGCCGAGAATACCCCGGGCCAGCCTAGCAACGCGGCAAAGAGAGAGGCCGCGCTGGCCAATGCGCCAGAAGAGGATAGAGAGATTCGCAGCGTGCATGCAGATCGCTCTACTGAACCCCACAGCTCCGCCGAAAAGCCGTGCGGTCGGGGAAGGGGCAGACCACGCAAGCTACATACGCAAGCCACTGGTAAGACTGCGAGCACCGCTGACAAGGACGGAGCGGGCCCAGCACAGCATGGCGGACCCGCGAAGCGCGGAAGGCCGCGAAGGCAAACGTTGCAAGGCCGCTCGAGACAGAGAGCGACCCAACGGCGGAGCTTACGGTAGGCACGCCGAGCGAAAAAATTGCGGACAGAACACCGCAAAGGCCTGCTGAGGAAGCAAGGCACGGCGGGGCCCGTAGCCTACGAACTTCCAGCAGCGCGGACGGAGACAGCGTTATAAAAGAGTATAGCGACTGCCGCAGTGGCGTAGCCACTCCTTCTGCCGATGACCGCCAGAAAATAATTAGAGAATACCACAACACCCCCATAGGAGGGCATCAGGGTATACGGCGTACGTTACATCGGATTCGGACCAAATACGACTGGCCCGGCCTGAGAAGAGATCTAGAAAATCATATATCGTCATGTGAATCCTGTCAAAAGAATAAAATCAGGAAAAAGGAACGAGTGCCGACGGTGGTAACGGACACCCCATCGAGGTCATTTGAAAAAGTCGCGGTCGACATCGTCGGACCACTACCGGAAAGCGCTTCCGGGAAAAAATATATACTCACGTTCCAGGACTCGCTTACAAAATACAGTGCAGCGATAACACTGCCGAACCAAGAGGCTTCGACAGTCGCTAGAGCGCTCGTTGAAGAATTGATCTGCTGACACGGAACACCGGAAATAATATTACCAGATCAGGGTACGAAATTCCTGAGCTCGACCTTCAAAGGAATGTGTCGACTGCTGCGAATCAAGAAGATACAAACGACGACCAACCATCCGGAATCAAACGGCGCATTAGAAAGATCGCATCGCACCCTCGTTGAGTACCTAAAAAATTTCATAGATGAGGATCAAGGAAATAGGGACGAGTGGCTGCCGTATGCGATGTTCACGTACAATACCACTCCACATACGGGGACCGGACTGTCGCCCCATGTATTGGTGTATGGACGCGAAGCGGAGTTACCGACCGCCGTGAAGCAGGAGCCCCGTCGCACCTATGCATACGACGACTACGTCCAAGAGCTACGCGAACGACTACGCGCCGCATGGACGGTAGCACGAGACAACCTGGAAGGCGCGAAAAGACGGTCGAAGACTACATACGACCAAGGCGCACAGGCGCAGGAGTACCGCGTCGGCGAACGCGTACTCCTCCGGGACGAGACGGTGCGCAGGGGGCGGTCGGCCAAGCTGACCCCGAAGTGGACGGGACCCCACGAGATAGTGGAAGCGAGGCCTCCCGTCAATTACATCGTCCAGAAGGGACGGAAAACTCAGGCGATCCATGCCAACCGCCTGAAACTATTTATCAATCATTAAAAGCTAAATAAAAACTAAATAAATGAGGGTAGGGAGCTCCACGGAGCGCAAGGTAGGAACTCCATTAACTAGCGAGGTAAATTCGAAACTTTTTAATTTACATAAAAACATAAAATTTCGAAAGTAAAGTTATAATTAATTAAGCAAAGATGGCCCCGCAAGCGGGACAGGTACAAAATGGCCCCTCTGCAAAGAGCCGGCGCAGCCCGATGAAATCGAAGTATGGCTCTTCGTCCCCAAGCCAAGGCCCCAGGCCCCACAAACAATAAACCGCACGCTCAACAGCGAAGTATACTACATAGAGAGACGCCAACACTTGGACGAGACGCTCAACGCGATAAGTATTGCGGTCGAAGCATTACTCGGCGACGTACAGGAGCTAGTGTGGCTGGTGGACGATATAGCTAGCGGTAAGGCCCGAGCAACGTCCCTGCCGCCACGCACACTCGCTAGGCACCTCGTAGAGGCACTACCACACGTACCGTCGGGCAGTAGTTTCCCGGTCGCAATAGCACCTGACCAAGTGTCAACACTTATGCGACTGGCAGATACCAGGGCTTACAGCGAAGGCAACGCAGTGGTACTTGTGCTGGATATACCGCTGATCGGGCAGCAACGATATAGTATGCAAAAGGTATATCCCATACCCACGCGAGCGGACAACGGCAGGCACTACTACATAGAAGCGACCGAATCCCACTTGGTAATAGATATAGAGAATCGCAAGTACCTAAGGATGACATACGATGACATAAAAATTTGCAGGGTACTGGGCAAATCGTACCTTTGCCCACCAACACACCCTACTATGCCGGTCACACGCGACGCGCCCTGCGAAGTCCTAATCTATGCGAAAATGGACACCGGTAACGGAAAAAATTGCGCGAAAAGGGTTGTCGAAATCACACATCCCTTAATCGTTCCAATGCAACAGCTAGGACGATGGTTATACGTCGCGCCAACCCCGGTCCCCATAGGAATAAATTGTGGGAAAATTCCCACTCAGCACGAAATATTAAATTATTCGGGAATACTGGCTTTGGTAGGCGTATGTATAGTAACCGCCCGAGATTTCAGCATCAAAACCATCGGGCGAACATCGCAGATCATACAGGAAAACTACCTCCCGTCGTTTAACTTGACATTAACGGAGATCGAAGCTCGGGCACCCCCGCCGCAGACCGAGAGGACCATCCCACTACAGAGCGTGCTGCGAGACCCCGAAGAGCTTCGGAAGCTCAGAGCTCGAGCCGACCAAATCATGGACAACCTCCATACTGCCGGAGACGGGATGCAACAGCATCCATAACCTCCACAACCTGAGTTTCTACTCCTTGGGCGCTATAGCGCCGATCGCCTTGGTTGGCTACGTTCTGCTTAAATGTTACAGGTACAAAAGAAACAGAACACCACCGAGCACTAGAGAAGCAATAACCCCGGCAGCCGCCGAGGTAACTATCAACCTCGAGCCTCTCGGACGACAACAGCCAGAGGAACGACTTCGAACCGAGCTGGCCAGGTTATGCAATCGTCCCCCCAACCGAGAACGACTTGCTCGACTTGAACGACGCTAGCAAACAAAAATGAAACATTTTACACACATATTATATATCATATATCAAATCGTAAAATTGTATTAAAATTGTAAGGTACGGGAAACCAACTGAAGAAAAATTTTTTTTTGAAAATTTTTCCTTTTATGGGGGGAGGGATGTTGTATCGCGGAATATTCCTCTAACGTATTCTCAGGTAATTCCTTAGCGGACACAGTTAGAGATGGAATTCTGAAAGATAGCTGTCATACAAGACGGGATGCGAAGTAGACGCCGACGCAGCATGAAGCGACTCGCGAGGCGATCTACGATAGGCTAAAGCTAAAGCTGCCAACTAAGGGATTTTAGCAAACGCAGTTGCTAACTGCTTCAGAAAAGAGGAGAATTAATTTCGACTTAACAGAGAACGGTTGGTTCCTCGTTTAATACTCGAAACAACGCATTATTGTACTTCTTACTTTGATATATAAATAGGCAACGGAAAGTTACCGTTGTTTATAATAAATACTTCCTTTTATATAAATTCGCGTTTCCATCTTTTACTCGAGATCCATCTCCTTATCGGCAAACGATCCCAAAAAATAATAACTTTTAATATTATACCGACTACCGAATAATCCAATTACTCGGTACCGGCATAACATTACAAATGGAAGTAACGTTCAGGATGTTTAGCATTGAATTGAGAGGAAATCCATAAAAGCTGACATTTGACAGTATTTTCAATTTTGAGAAAGCATATCTGTGGACACTCAGCTCGAAAAAATTATGAGTATTGAATTGAAGCTATTGAACGAAAAATGTCTACAAATATAAATTAACGTTCACGGATGTTTGGTATTAATTTGGTAAACATTGGCAAAAGATATCGGATTTTATATAACTTTGAAAGCTTCTTTTATGAGGAAGCTAACGTACTTTCCCATGAAAGAAGCGTTGTTGACCCGATAAAAAATGAGGAAGCAAGGTGTAAATATGAGTTGCATCCTTTTGTTTAATTTATGCTGTATACTTTAGGTAAAATTTTTCTTGTTTTTTAAGAGTGATCTATAATACTTATCAAAACTTTGTATTATATAAAGTTTTATTTAATTATGTACGGATTTGTATGGAAAAAAACCTGTTACTTCCTCTATTACATGCTATTTGTTACTTTCTATTTTCTGAAAACTTTTAGTGAAATTTAGTAGGAAAATGTTTTTTTGTTGTCAATCAAATATTGAAGGGGTTAAATCACTTCAAAACAATAAGAAAAAGCTGTGATGCAGTTATAAATACACCTGAGTTCCAACATATGGAAAGTTGGAATTTTATAGAAAAACACTACTCAATGAACATCAAAATAATGAAAGATTTTTATCACTGAAATATTTTTTTCCAGCCCAGATTACTGGTGCATATATTATTTTCGACTTGTCATGAGATTCAGATTGCACCGATGAACCAAATTGTCTTTGCAAGGTCTTATTCTCTTTATAACAAGATTCTTTTTGGTCCCTGTATAGGATTTTCCATTCGAAGCTTTTTTTTTATGCAGTGACATTTTGTCATATTTAGTGTGTAACTTCTGTGTAAGAGCCAGCCAATGAAGCTCGTTTTTCAAAAATTAAGATTATAACCCTTTGAAAAATGTATAATAGTCTGCATGAATAAGTTACATCGATGGATGAAAGTGACTGCGCTAAATTCTTTTTGTTCTCAAGGAAACAGTCTATGGAACAAAAGTAGACAATTTGTATTAGTATGAAGGTTTATCCAGTCTATGACGTTTAAAGAATAGGTTACACCGATGCACAGATTTGACTACAGTAAATCTCAAAGACATGTCAAAAATTAAAGTTATACTCAAAGTCTAAAAGTCTCCACAAATGGCTTACACTGATTGATCAAATTTTCAGTATCAGCCGACAGTGTCTATTTTCTCATATAGCATTGCAAGCAATAAAATATATTCATCTGACATGACACAGAGGTAAATTTTACAAATGTTCGAATTAAATATGAATCATAGGCAGAATGACATTATACACAGAAAAAAAAGTTTCTCTATGGGATGAATAAAAAATATGTCCTATTAAAAGTATTCTTAGCTACAACTTCTATGGAATATTTTGTATATATTAATATATAGTCATTTGAGAAAATATCAAGATTAAGTAAATGTTATCATTAAAAATACTTCTATTATTTTGAACGTAGAATTAGTGAAGAAAATGTCAAGTCCTCAGAAGTCCCATTTTATAGAATGTACAGTCGTGTGGAGTTTGTTAGGACTTAGAAGATAACCTTATAGTTCTATATCTTCACTGCAGGTATAGCATGAGGAATCTATGCATGAGATGCCGTGGCTTTTTACAAATGCATAATACAAATGTTTGGTTGGCTAAGCATGCTTAAATAATTGATAAAACAAAATGGTATACTTTAGAAAAATGAAATCCTCTAAACTACAACTTTACACAATACTCAGTGACAGCTAGACGGTTTAGAAAAAGAAACAACCTTTTTAACATAAGATATATTACATAACATTAGATTATCAGAAAATCTCTTATCTAATTAATTAATACCGAATTGTTATATAATTTTAATATAATTGTACTTACCGCTATAAGCTATGAGGTTATCTCTTCGTCTCCTGGATGTCCCAATATTGGAATTCCGGACAATATATTTTTTGTCACTATTTCGTCGTATTAAAGCATACATCTTTGTTCACTTTTTTACACTCTCTTCTAATACATGCTAATAATGACATTGCATAGACTACTTCAAGATTTATAGACATCACTTCAGCAAACTCTATGTCGTATACGAGTTGAAAAGTTGCGGGCAGAGTCTCGTGGCTGCCGTATACTATGCTTGCGTACATAAAGACCGTGCGTACTTATCGCTACTGTTTACGCTTCTAGCGTTGTTGGGCGGCATATCTTGAACGAACACTTGTGTTATACTTCAGAGCCCAGAGTTTTCGCAAGGGGCTGCATGACTCGCTTAGAAGTTCAATTTTATTAATGTTGGACAAACCAAAAAATCGTATCTGTAGACGATTTTTTCGAAACTGTATTTTTTTATAAACTCATATGTTTACAAAAACACGATTGTTTCGTAAACACATATACCGCGAATGGCAGTCAGGAGTTTAAAAAAGGTCACAAGAGCACCAATATATGAATTTTATTTCAAACAACGGTGGGTTTACCGATCTTAATTAAACGAAATCCCTGCGTCTTAATCGGTGATCAAATTTTGGGTATCATTTCATCATCAAGTGTTAATAGATATCAAGCTTGGCCGTAATAATAATAAAAACAATTACATGCTCATAGAAGTGGCTGCTATTATGTTTATCCCTTTCTGTAAAGGATATCACAAAGTCCGGGCTATCTCCACTTCTTTTTTTATATTAAAAGCATTCCTTATGTCATGAATGATGAAACATCAAGTAGTGGCAGATAGTTCAATAAATAATATCAATTTATTGAAAGGTCTCAAAAGCACCAATATGTAATTACTTATTCAGACAATGGTTTTACACGGACCTCAAACATACCAATTTATGACAATTTTGTTAGGTGACGGTTGTTTCAAGAACGTCAATTCATCGACGATAACTAGGTAATTTCTCAGTGACCAGATGTTTTGCATAATTTCAACTCAAATATTAACAGATATACACCGTGGTCGACATTGACGACACTCTTCCGTATGAAAGTAATCACTCGCATAAAAGTGATGCTGTGCTGATGCTGTGATTATCCTTTTCCGTAAAGGGTGTCACAAAGTCCCGGCTACTTCTACCTATTTTTACAAGCGTCCGACATGACATCAATAATAAACTATGAATCAGTGATTCTTAATTTAATGATTAATAATCATTTATTGAAGGGAATCGAAAGCACAAATATATTAGTATTTATTCACACAAATTTTACTTCAAAGACTTTAATTAGTCGACAAAATTTGGATCATTTAACATTAATTGAATTTCATGTATCATTTCCTCATTATATATTAACAGACATAGGTACGGCTTGGTTATTACGAATTAGTGACGCATAGTTGAGTAATGAAGATTCATTTTGGATGCCCTCAAATGGACCAATTTATGACTATTTTTTCAGTAATCGGTAGTTTCGAGCACCTCGGTCCGAGGAAAATATGTGGGTCTTTTATCGGTGGTTACATTCCGATTATTATTTCCCAATCAAGTATTAATAGACACGAAGCTTAGTCGTTCTAATCATGAAAGTAATTACAGACTCATAGAAATAGCGATGAGGTGATTATCCTTTTTTGTTTAGATTAACATAAAGTCAGACCTACCTCTACGTATTTTGTACAATAAATGCATCCATTATGACATCATTGATGAATTACTAATCAGTGTCGGAAGGTTCAATAATAAATATTCATTATCTAGAGGGTCTCAAAAACACCATTATATGATTGTCTTTTCAGACGACGGTTGTTTCAGACCTCAATTAATTCACAATATGAAACGTTTCGCGATTTTATGCACTTTATTTTTCGCTACGATGCGCGTCTGTTAGGCGGCGGAGTGAAATTGCGTGGTTTTTATTTTTATTTCGAGCATGAGTTATCCTAAACCATCGGTGAGGACTGGTGGCTCGAGGTAGGTCCGTGCTCTGGGCTGGATGTTAAGAGTGATGTTTATTGATTTATGAGTGTGTGTGGTAGATTCTATTATGGTTAATTCTTTTGATTGTTTGTGTAAGAGACCTCAGGTTGGATTTTTTTTTTATGAGTTGCATCGTCCGTGGTGGACATGCGGTTCGTTACCCTTACATCATCGGTCTTTTATATTTGTAGGGTAATTCTCTGTTTCTTTTCTTTTTGTTGTGCTTAAGGCGTTAGTTGTTTGCAATATTTTGTGAGGAGACTGGAATGGATATTGATGGTTCAGGATGACGATTTCGTGTCGTTCGCACGGATTTTCCTAAGAATCGCGTCCTAGCGCTATTCTACTCGTCAGCGTAATTCCAGAGATAGAATAAATTTCAGTGTTTCGGTTTGGATTCTAATATTCGTATGACGAAGAGGTCTCGTGCATACAGAGCTCAACACTCAATTTACGTAATTTCGGGTTGTCGCTTTTCTATGTGATAATTAAAATTACGTATGCGGATTTAGTTCCGGTTATTTAGGGATGTGACTCTATTATTCGTAAAGCGATGAGATATCGCATTTACAGAGCTTAACACTCAATTTATCTCATTCCTGGGTCATCGCGTTTGCGAATGCGCGATTTTCTTAAAACTACAGGGTGCGCCATCTCAATCTGGTCGATGGAAGTATTGAATAACTCTGACAGATTTTAACCGACCAGCGTCGTACAACACGTTTCGTATAGGTTATTTCAGTACAATTTCAACCATGTATCGCTATACGCCGAAAGAACGCGCCGAAATAGTTTCGCTTTACATTGAAAATAATCGTTCAGTTGTGTCAACTCAGCGTGCATATCGTAAAAAATATCGCGGACGTTCTGCGCCCGAAGGCGACACTATCCGTCATTTAGCTTCAAATTTCATGGAGCACGGGTCTGTAGCGAATCTCCAACATCAAGCTCGACCGCGTCCAGGTCGTTCAAATGAAAATATCGAAGCTGTTCGACAGAGTGTTGCAGAAAATCCAAATGTCTCATACCGCCGCCGGTCTCAGCAATTAAACATCAGTGGAACCACTTTGAGAAAGATTTTAAAGTAAGATCTTCACATGTTTCCGTACAAAGTGCAGTTGACTCAAAGATTATTGGAAACTGACAAGCCGCGACGCTTGGCTTACGCTAATAACGTTAGTCGAATGAAGGAAGCTGAGCCGGATTTTTGCGAGCGAATTCTGATGACCGACGAGGCTCATTTCACCCTCTCTGGCGCTGTCAACAAACAAAACTGTCGCATGTGGGGCACCGATAATCCTCATATTATTCACGAAACTCCATTGCACGATGAGAAAGTGACAGTTTGGGCCGGTGTTTGCTCAAAAACCACCATTGGACCATTTTTCTTCAAAGCTGGTGAAACTGTCAATGGGGATCGATATCGGTGGATGTTGGCACACTTTGTTTTACCACAAATGCGTGAAAAAGGTCTTAAGGAATTTTGGTTCCAACAAGATGGTGCGACATGTCACACTGCGCGCTCAACAATGGACTATTTGCGTCGGAAGTTCCCAGGATGTGTGATATCAAAGAAAGGTGATATTGACTGGCCACCAAGATCGCCGGATTTGACTGCACCGGACTTCTTCTTGTGGGGATTTTTGAAAAGTAAAGTCTATGCCAACAAGCCGAAGACCATAGAGGAGCTAAAAAACAACATTCGAGCCGAAATCGCAGCGATATCGCCCGAGACGCTGGCAAATACAATGGAAAATGCCGAAAAAAGAGCTCATTTTTGTCTCAGTAATAAAGGCGGACATTTGATCGATGTGGTTTTTGGAAACTAATCAAAATAAATTGTAATGAATCAAATTTAATAAAAAAATACGACTTTGTGAAATCTGTTGAAAATTCTCTAAGTTATTCAATACTTCCATCGACCAGATTGAGATGGCGCACCCTGTACGTATGTGGAATAATTCCAAGTTACTTCGGGTTTTGATTTGATTGTTCGTAAAGTGATTAGATATCACCTTTACGGAGCTTAACACTCAATTTATCTAATTCTGGGCTATCGCGTTTGCTAATGCGCGATCTTCTTAAAACTACATATGTGGAATATCGGTTAATTATGTGCGTCCAGGATACATTCTATGCGGAGCTTCTCATTCATTGGTGTATTCGTTTCCACCTGTGTCTATTTGATCTTCAAGGGGTGGGGCCTGCTTAGTTGCTACTACCTGTGCTTGTCCTCATATGGGGCGTTCCGTGGCACCGTCGTAAGACGTACCGGTCGGCCTTTGTTTTGAATCATTGGACGTTTTAACTGGTGATTTATTATTTCGGTATTCCATAAATAGGAGTAACCGTGTGACTTGCCCTTCGAGGCTTCGCCCTACTGATGTTTACGCGGTGAGCTTATAGGGGAATCGCGAGTGTCGTACCGTGAGGTAGTGTGTGTGTGTGTGTGTGTGAATTTACCTACCTATCTGACTCGTCTTTGTTATTGTTTGGGTCCCTGGCTATAGCTTCGCTGTTCGCACAAGACACCGGGTTCGCTGCTATGACCAGCTAACTCTTCCTGTACCCCGGATACTGAAGCCTTTATTCACGATCAATTAAGCCACCTTATCGTGCCATTAAGAGGCTTACGATTCGGTTTTCTTAATGATTGTGCAGCCGAGGTATTCGTAGGTTACAGGTGGTAGCTGGTGCTGGCCCTGACGTGATCCCACCCACGCAGGTACACCCTACGAATCTAGTGCGCGGTGCACTTAGTCGGGATGCCACTCCCTTAACCTTGTGTCACTCGTGCTTCTTCACACTCCAAGAGACGGATAGTCACGACGCCGTGCGTGGGGACCCGTTAGTGGAGTGTGCCCTGACGCTGTGAGTAGGGGCGGCCAAGCGCAGTGCAGGGGAGCCTTACTCCTCACAGGGTATCCTGATGAGTTCGTTCGCTCAACTGACGGCCAAGCGCGGTGCAGGGGAATCAGTTGAGAGAAAGAACACTGGTTCTACCATGCGGTGTCCCAAACTGTTAATTATTGCTGTTTAACAGGTTCGTTCGATCAAACGACGGCCAAGCGCAATGCAGGGGAATCGACTTGATCGAAAGAACACGTGTCTATTCCATGTGGATTTTCCGAGTGATTTTATCTATTGGGTAGGCTGTCGAGCAGCACTTCGTCTTGACTTATGAATTTTAACAAGAGCCCCGAGGCTTGTCCCGTCGCGGTTTATATAGGTTGGCGGATGGACCCCGGGGGGGGGGGTGTTGTTATGTGGTAGGTCACGTGATGTTTGTCGCACTTCAATCACTAGGTGAGAGAGGTGCGGGGTGACGTATAGGTGTATTGTTATTTCTTGAATTTCTATTCTTAGCCGGGCTTTGTCCTTCTAGGGTTTGAAACGAGGTTTCAGCGAGGTTGAATTTCGTCAGACAACGTTATATTCCTACCTGCTGGAGGTTCAAACTTTTTACAGGTGGTTTTTGTGGTTTGGTCATGGTTTTTCTATGATTTAGGCCCATATGGGTCCTTCCCTGTTTCGCATGCCGTTGCCTGTCTGTTTTATTGATAAATATTCGCCAAGGATAATTACTTATTGTTAATTATGTCTTTCTTTGTGAGTTTTTTCCAGATTTCTCGCTGATTTTTACGTTATTGTTGTTTCCATGTATTCTCCTGTGTAAGGATTGTCTTTTTCTATATTTGTTTCTTAGTTTTTGTCAAAGATAGGTTTGTTTTATGTGTTTTTCTTAATGTTAATGTTTTATCTGTGAGTGGGGGTACGTGGCGAAGTTTAATGCGAAGGTACCCTGTTGATCTGTCTCGGTGTTTCGTAGAATCTCGAGAGTTCCATGAATTATTTTCTCTTTTCGCCGTGCTGTGGCGATCTCGGTGTTCTCGCCTTTTGAGTAGTATGGCATATTTGGGTAGTGCCGACTGCGTTTAGGCTTGGCCCGGTGTTCGTATACGGCGGGGGCTATTGCGCTGGTGTAGTAGGCCGGCGTGTGCTTGCTGTTCCGCCTCCTGTCTAGTTAGCTTCGTTCGGGGGAGGTTCCCCTTGCGTGCTCTGTTTTGTTTACATGGTGATCTTCAGGCTAGGCGGGCCTTTTATTTACGCCATTGTTTTTAAGGTGTGTACTTACGAGTCTACGTGCGTACCTACTTGTCCCTTCTGTTCTCCTTGTCCGGTGGGTGCTTCCTTTGAGATGTTATGGAGTGTTTTATCTTCCGATAACTACTTGTTGACTTTGTCTGGTTTTGGTATGTTATGTGTCTTGTTTTAGTTTGTGTGGGTTGGTTTGTTAGATTGAATTAAGGCTGTTAGGTATAGTAGCGGATCGCCTTAATTGCGTTCCGTTACAATCTGGGTCATCTCTTAGTGATCAGATGTTATGTATAATTTCCATGTTACATTTTAATAGACATACCGCTTGGTCGTCATTGCAGATGCCCTTCCAGATGAAAGTAATTCCAAGCTCATAAATGTAGAAGTGTTATTTTTCTTCGTCAAGGATTACATACCCAGTAAGCGCAAAGTAACATTGATATTGACGTTGTATTACAATTTAATACTCAGCAATGCAATGAATAGGTGAGTAGGAAATTGTAATACCACTGCGACGTCAATGTTACTTAATCTATAGTAAATCTTAGGTCTATGGTATATGCTACCTCTACGGCTTTGTTACATAAAAAGCTTTTATTAAGACATTAATGATAAGTTACTCATAAGTGAAGGATGGTTTCATCATTAATATCCATTTATTGAAAGGCCTCAGACACACCAGTGATTATCATTTTTTTAGGCAACGCTTGTTTCAAGGACTCAATTCGTCACCACTTTCTCGCAAATGACGTAAGGCTTTGTAAATTATCAATCAGTGATCGGTGGTTCAATGATTAATATATATTTATTAAAGGTTTTTATAAGCACTAATATTGGACTATTTTGTCAGTCAATGGTTATGTAAAGAACCTCAAATAATCAAAAATATCTGCATCTTTTATCGGTAATTTAATTGTGAGTATCATTTTCTTAATAAGTATTAACGTCATCATCATTATTATTCTCGGTAATTAGATTTTTTATTCCTTTGGAAATTATATTACAATACAAATTATTATTATTATTGTTACGTCCTGGGTCTCCCGATACATGTATAATTTAAAATTTTTGCGTTTCGAATAAATTGCGTTCCTTCAAATCCAGGACATAACAATTATTATTATTATTTGGAATTATAATACAAAATGATTATTCATACAGAAAAGTGCGTTGATAAATTTATTTTTATTATATTTCGGTAATTACACTCCCGTTACCGGACCACTTACCGGATCACTTCTCATGATTGAGACGACTTAAATATCATTCTTATGTTTGACGCGTTCGTTGTAGAATGAATTAATGAATCCACGTACCACTCACAAAGGTTTGACGCAATTATTATTTATAAAATATAGCCGTTCGAATAAACAAGTCTCCGAAATAATGGTGTAAGCATGTTTTTAGAATATATGTCGTTGAAACCACCATTGTGATTATTGTATGCAATGGTTGTTTTGAAGACCCAACATTTATTATTATAAGTATAATCGGCTGCATATTGTTGTTACTTTTTAGTAAAGTATACTGTAACATAGTTACACTCGTTAGCTTATTTTATTATGTCAAACGGCTATAAGAGCCGACAGTAGGCGAAAACACCTACAAAATTAGACTCGGTACAAGTGTACCGAGATTTGCGGGCACTAGGCCATCGAACCTAGTATAAAAACTAGAGCTGTCGCCGCTCCGGAATTCCCTCGCTGACGTAAACAGCAGGTCAGCGACCAGCTGGCCTTGCTGGGAGGCGAGGGGAAGGCGGTGAGCGCGGCAGCAGCGAACGGCAAAAGTCTAAAGATGTGTTAAGTTTTAAAATTATGATGAAAAGTAGGCAGAGGGGAATGAAGCGAGGGGAGGCCTATAAAAGGTCGGTGCGGGGAGAGAAGAGCTCTCTTGGCAAAATAGTCTAAACGGTGGAGGTACGAAAATTGAGAACGGAAAAATTCTAATAAAAAATCAAAATTGAAGAGTTATTTCAAATCGTATCTATCGTAGAGTCTGTGTTCACTCCAGAAATAAAACCAGTGAGTGGAGCCCAGAGACGAGAAAGTGCCCAAATCATTAACAATAACGAATTATATAGTGTAGAAATGATCAAATTATCACAATTTAACTAGTCGATAAGTTTAATAGAGTCGATGCGTAGGAATAAATAATACGATTAAGCAAGTAGTTTTTAAGAGTTTTCAAGGGAATAGGATTAAGAGGATAGATTCGAGTGTAGGAAAGGAAGTACATCAAATTAAGCGAGTTGTGTGTGAGGAAATAGAATCAAATAGTGTCGATTTTAAACCTGCAATATAGACGAAAACCGCCAAATCGTATGAGTGGAAGAGAGAAAGAGAGAAAGCGAAACGAGGGTGAAAGAGAAAGAATTATAAACAGAGTTGATACACTCTGTCCAAGGAGAGTCTGATGCGTGTGGCGATGTGTGTGTGGGTAACGAGTCAATACCAAGGCGTAAGCACGTAACCGAAGCTCGAGCCCGAGAATACCGAGAATTTATGTTCGAATAAGAAGAAATAATGATAAAATAATCGCCGGAATTTCCGAATCTCAATGCATAGATAATATAAAGAATTGGTTTCAGAGAGATAAAAAAGAAACGAGCAATAGATTAAGATATAAAGCAATATCCGTAGAATTAAGTGCTTAAGATAAATTAATACGTTTAAGCTCGTAGTATATAAGGAAAAAGAAGAATCTCAAATCGGTGACATAAGCGGGAATCGCCCAGCTGGACGCGTTGAAGAAAGGAAGAGAGGAAGCGAAATGAGAGTGTAAGAGAAAGCGAAACGAGAGTGAAAGAGAAAGAATTGTACACAGAGTTGATACACTCTGTCAAAGGAGCGAGTGCGATGCAAGAGAACTAGTGGTGCGGGTATATCTGTGCACCGAGCGTTCGGTAATACAGCTGTACAAGGAGAATAATAAACTCCTGAGGATACCGAGAAATGATGCGCGAGTAAGACGAAATGATAATAGAATAATCGCCGGAATTCCGAAATTAAATGCACCATTCTATATAATAGAGGCAGAAAACTGTAAAATAACTTGTTATAAACTTATTCATTCGGTAAATAAACCCTACTCTCCCGCACTCGAGGTCTAACATTAATTAGTTTTGTGTTCGAGCCCGAACTCCCACGAAAAATAAAAATAACTGTTAACGATAAAGAAAATACCGTTACAATACATTGATATAAAACGACGTTGCGCAGATTCATGTGCGCATGGAAGGTGATAAATTCCACCAGAAAGGGTTTACATCGGTGTATATACTATGTATATACATAAATAACTGTAGTCGTCAAATGCACCGTTACTTATACGAAATACACGTCCTCGAAAATTCCTGTTTGTATATTATTGCATGCAGTGCTTCAAGGATACGACTTTTTTGTTTTACTCAAGTATACATCTTTTTAAAATGGCTCCACGCATCTTTATATACAATAAAAGAGGAGGGTGAGTAAAAGTCCTCGAAACCTCCCTTCCATAAACATATATATATTGAAATGTTGCGCAATTTTGTGCGATCGATCGCTTTATTTATTTTGCTATATTTTACGTTTATGCGCGTACGCATAAGTATGTCGCGGCAAAATCGCATAGTTCGATTTTTTTCCGAGCAAGGTCCTTTCCTCTACCACTGGAAATGGGATTTAGAGCTCGAAAGAGGTTCGTGCTCTGGGCTGGATCGACGGATTGGTTCAAAAGTATTTGTGATTGATTTTTATCTTTGTGTTGTTTATTTGTATCTTTTTTTTGTTGTTGAGAGACCTCAGCCTGGGTTTTTGATTTCGCATGTGTCCGTAGTGGACCCGCGTTTTATCACCCTTTCATTATTGGTCTTTTAGTTTTGAGGGCAATTATTTAATTGTATTGTACTGAAGGTACTTACTGGTTTTTATTGTATTGTATGGAATTTGAAGGAATTGGCCTAGGCTGGTGAGTATGTGGTGTAGTTAATTTCGGTAGCTTTGGCGTTTTCGTTTTACATATGCGGAATAATTTCCAGTTTCGATCGGGTTTTGATTTTAATATTCGTACAACGATCTGGTATCGTACGTACGGAGCTCAACACTCAATTGATTTAAAAAAAACGGTTATCGCGCCTGCTTTACGCAAGTTTCTTAAAATTACGTATGCGGAATAACTTCCGGTTTGTTTTGGGGCTGATTTTAATATTCGTACGACGACATGGTATCGTGCGTACGGAGGTCAAACACTCAATTTGGTAATACAGGGGTTGTCGCGCTTGCTTTTACGCGATTTTCTAAGACTACGTATGTGGGTCTTATTCCCGATTTGTGTTTTTATTTATGCGACGCTACTGTTCATATGGTGAGCTGGTGTCACCCCTACGGAGTTTAAAACTTATTCTGATATTACAAAGTTCTCGCTCTCCTTTAGGATTACGAGGCGGTTTATCCTGCCTGGTCTAGCCGCTTTCGCTTGTCCTCATACGTGGCTTTTCTTGGTACTTTCGTATGATATACGGGTCGGCCTTAGTATAATCATCGGACGGCGGCCTGCTATTGGTGATATGTTTTTAAAGAATTCTATAACGTGTGACTTATTCGTGTGCTTCGCTTCGCGGGGTTCCGCCTTGTTGGGCGTTTCAGCGGCGAGTTTCGGTTCGCGGCTTTCCTAGCATAGAGTCGCGAGTATTGTTATGTCGGGTCCATGTGAGTTTACCTACCTATCGTTCTCGGCTTTGTTATAGTTTTGGTTCGCTAGCTATAGCTTGCTGTTCGCGCAAGACACGGGGTTCGCAGCGTTTACCAACTTACTCATCCTGTACTCCTGATACTGAGACGTTTATTCTCGTTACATTAAGGTACCTTATCGTTGCTTTTAAGGGGCTTGCGACTTGGTTTCTTAATCTTCAAGACCTGCCGAGGTATGAGTGCATAACAGGGGGTAGTTGGCCGCTGGCCCTGGCGTGGTACACCCACCCGAGCAGGTACACCCTCCGAGTCGAGCGCGCATGGTGCAGCAAGCCGGAATGCCACTCCCTTGGTCTTGTGACACACGTGCTTCTTCACTCCCCAAGAGACGAGTAGCCACTGCGCTGTGCGTGGGGATTCGTTAATGCAAAACGCCCTGACGCTGTGAGTAGGGGCGGCCAAGCGCAGTGCAGGGGAGCCTTACTCCGCACAGGGTATTGTTTTAATCGTATAATTAGTCGTTTGGTCAACTGACGGCAAAGCGCAATGCAGGGGAATCAGTTGATCAAACGAACACTACTTTCTGACAAGTTATTTCCAAAGCCGTTAGACTTAAAATTAAAATAAAATCTCGGTTGGCTGTCGAGCCGCACTTCGTCTTGCAGAAGATGATTTCAACAAGAGCCCTGAGACTTGTCTTGTGGCGGTTTATATAGTTTGCCGATGAGTCCTGAGGGGGTATTTTGGGGTAGACGACGTGATATTTGTTACACCTCACTCACCGGGTGAGAGAGGTGCGGGGTGGTGTGTCGGTGTCCCGTTATGTCTCTGAATTTCTATATTTGGTCAAGTTTTTGCTTTCTTGGGGTTTGAACCGAGGTTCTAGCGAGGTTGTGTTCCTAGATTCAATGATAATTCTCTACCTGCTGTAAGTTCATTCTTTCTTATGAGGTTTTTTGTTGTTGATTCACTGTTTTTTGATATTTTTGTTTAGTGTTCGCCTTTGCCTCCTTCGTAATAATTGGCCTGTGTTTATTTCCGATTAAATTTCTTCGAAATTTGCGTTTTTTGGAGTTTTTTATGTGTTCCTCGCTTACTTTTTGATCCTCTAGATTTTTGTTGGATTCTAGGTGTATGTGATGTTTCGAGGATTATTTATTCATTAGGTTTGTGAAAAGATTGTCTTTGTTTTAGAGTTTTTCTTGATTTTAATGTTTATCTGTTGAGTGGGGGTAGTTGGTAGAGACTCATGTGACTGTACCCTTTTGTCTTTTGTCTCTTGGATCTGTGGGACCTCGTGGGTTCCACAATTTGCTTTTGTCTTTTCCCGTGGTGTGGCGGTCTTGGCACATATGGCTGTTCGTGTAGTGTGGCTTATTGAGAAGGTAGGGCCTACTGGGCTAGGTATTTGCATGGCGAGATGTGTGGTCTTCCGGGCAGTTCCGCCCGGTCTTCGCGTTAGGGCGGGGGCTACTGCGCTCGGGTCCGTTAGGCGCGGCGTGTGGTCTCGTTAGCCACACTGCCTCCTGTCTTGCTAGCATCGCTTGGGGGTGGGGGGTCTCGTGTATTATGCTTGTCTCTTGAGTGTGGTCTTAGGATGAAGGTGGGGCCTGATATGCTATGTGACTACTTAGGGTGGGTACTTGCGGTTGCTCGCGTGTACCTACTGACTCTGTTTGGTTTCCTGGTCCGGCGGGCGCTTATTCACCCCTTGTTGGTTCGTTTTGTCAATAATTAATCACTTTAGTGATTATTTATATTGATGAGCTTTATTCCTGTCTTATGTTTTAGAATGTATTTTCCTTTTATTCGTGTTTGCACCATCTTAATATTATGCTTAATTGGTATTTTTGGTGCTTCGTCGTCGGGCTAATCCCCTTCTGATTCGTAGCGGATCGCTCTAGTTGTGTTCCGTTACAATATATTAAGTGCGCAGCTAAGTTCCCGCTGTTTTTCAAGAGATGGCTCCAGTAGTAAGTGCTTGTCGATTGGGACATAACCAAAACGTCATGAACCAAGCTTAGACATATGGTAAACAAACCGTTTTGATACATTAATGATTTTGTTTTTGTGTCATATACCTTTGGTTGTGTGAAAATGTCTGATTTTGTGCCAAATAATCGTCATTTGCGGGAAGTGTTGCTTTTCTTCTTTCATTCGAAGAAAACGGCAGCTGAAGCGCATCGAGAACTCCAAAAAGTTTACGGAGATGCTGCACCGAGTGAAACAACATGCCGTGATTGGTTCCGTCGGTTGGGAATGATTCAAAAACAAGGAACTTGGGTTCCTCATAATTTAAAGCCAAGAGACGTTGAGCGTAGTTTTTTCGCCTGTGAACAACTGCTCCAGCGGCAAAAAAAGAAGGGTTTTCTTCATCGCATCGTTACGGATGATGAAAAATGGACTCATTACAGCAACCCAAAGAGAACAAAATCATGGGGCCTGCCCGGTCATGCTTCTACGTCGTCGGCTCGGCCGAATATTCACGCTGCGAACATTTTGCTGTGTATTTGGCGGACCAGGGCGGTGTTATTTATTATGAGCTGTTGAAACCGACCGAAACCATCACTGGGGAACGGTATCGAACTCAATTGATGCGATTGAGCCGAGCACTGCGCGAAAAGTGGCCACAATACGAGCAGAGGCACGAAAAAGTGATTGTACAGCATGACAACTCTCGGCATCACGTTGCCAAACCCGTTAAAACCTACTTAGAAACGCTCAAATGGGAAGTCCTACCCCACACGCCATATTCCCCAGATATTGCGCCATCCGATTATTACTTGTTCCGTTCGATGGCACATGGTCTGGCTAATCAGCAGTTCAGCTCATATGAAGACATCTCAAAATGGCTTGATTCGTGGATAACCTCAAAAGACGAACACTTCTACCGTGACGGTATTCGAGCTCTGCCAGAAAGATGGGAAAAAGTTGTCGCTAGCGATGGGCAATATTTTGAATGATTCATTTGTAAACATTTTTTCACAATAAAGTTGCGTTTTCATAAAAAAAAGAAACAGGGGGAACTTAGTTGCGCACCTAATATATTGTAACGGTAATTTATATCGTTATCATTATATTTATTTTCCCAGGGAAAATTAGATCTCGATCACAGGTGTTATGCCGGTACCGCGTTATTGGATAACTCGGTAATCGGTATAATATTAAAAAGTTATTATTTTGGGATCGTTTGCCGATTAGGAGTAGAAACTCGAGTAATTCGTGTAGACATGAATTTATGTAAAAATGGAAATGTTTATTATAGGCAACGCCTACTTCCCGTTGTCTATTTAAAAGTAAAAAGAGTTTAATACAATAAAACTGTGGTTACGAGACCGTATGAGGAACCAACCTCTCGCGTGTCAATCTACTGTTAGAATTTAATCATTCGCGATCAACCGTTCAGGTTGATGTCCAACTGTAGACTGATTTCGGCAAAGCAGTTAATTTGCCCCATTGATCGAAATCGAGTGTCGAATGGATTCGTAATAATTTCATAATAATCTTAGCTTGCAAATTCCAAGCTCGAGCTCATTGCAGTC
Source organism: Cylloceria caligata (assembly GCA_963942595.1). Lineage (NCBI taxonomy): Eukaryota > Metazoa > Arthropoda > Insecta > Hymenoptera > Ichneumonidae > Cylloceria > Cylloceria caligata. The sequence goes on along the minus strand of OZ012708.1, from coordinate 21,748,858 downwards.
ATTGCGGGCAGCTCGATGCTTACGTTTGTGCATTGTTCTACTTTGGTGAGTGGTCCTGACGAAAGGAGGACAATGGCGAAATAATGTGCAAAGAATTAGTTCGCGGTACAACACAGGTATAATTAGTTGTAGACTTCTAGGTAGGTGAGAGTGAGGGTTATTTATGCAAACAATGAAAGACAGAATGTTAACGGTCGGTTTTCTGGTACCGATAACCAGTATAATTCATTTAAATTTGGTAATTCCTACGATGATTTTGACAATTATTTTTGGCTGTTCCGTTTACATAGGCTCTCGGTGCACTCGACTCGGTAGTCTGTTATTGTTTTGTCAGTTAGTAGTGACCCAGTTATTCTACACGCACATACACAGTTAAACGCGTCGAACACTCGCTCTTCGGACCGATGTCTCTATTGTATCTATTCCTCTCTCTTTCTATCCCTTATTTCACTTTATCACTATCTCCTTTAGACTCGCACGTTTATACACTTCTCGCTATCCTACAGGTTTAAATACCATGCGGCTTAATTCTATTCGCCTAAAATTACCCTTAATTCTGTTTAATTAACTCTATACAATGAATTCTATTCACTTAAAAACTATCTAAATCCAGATCAATATCAGTTGACTCAATATGTCACTAAGAATTTCGATATAATTTTAATGACTCGCCTGTCCTTTCTTTTCTGTCGTTTTCGCTGTTCCACCCTCACTGACATGATTATTTTTATCTTGCAAAATCACGTATTCCACTCCAATACTAGTATGAATAAATTTTTATAACTCCAGAAAAATGCACAACTTTGTTTTTTAATCGCTTTCAACTTGGTAACCTGGGCCAGAAGAGTAAAGAGCGCAAGAGAGTTTTTCCCTCCGCGCAGGCTCTTTTATAGCCTGCCCCCCAATCTGGTACCCCTCCACGTCATTATCGGCGTCGATTTTTAAATCTACCGAGTTCTAATAATAACGATTCGGGTTACCGCTGTTGCGCTACCCATCTTCCCCTCGCCGCCGAGGGAGGCCAGCTGGTCGCTGACCTGCTGTTTACGGCAGCGAGGGAATTCCGGAGGTGTGACGTAGCTAGTTTTTGTCACATTTCCGGGTTCAGTGGCCCAGTGCCCGCAATGCTCGGTGCTTCCAAAATAATCAAGTAGGCTAGCGGTTGTAACTATGTTACAATATATACATACTATATATATATGTACGTATGAATTATTTGCTTTTCGTTTAGGCCAATAGTGCTCTATAAAAAGTTTCAGCCGTTTGGCATGTATCGTCTGTGCTTCTCGTCCTTTCCGGACTACATAGGGGGGCCTCTTCTCTATGATCTCGTGAGGTCCCGTTCACTTCGGGGTCAGCTTACTCGACCTTCCGCTGCGCTCCGTCTCGTCACGCAGTAGCACGCGTTCGCCGGCCCGGTACTCCTGTACCTATGCGCCGTGGTCGTACGCATGTTTCGATCTTCTTTTTGTGCTTTCCAGATTGTCACGTATTACTTTCCATTGGGCGCGTAATCGCTCGCGTAGCTCGTGTACGTAATCGTCGTAGGCATTCCGTTGGCAGCTCCGCCTCACATCCATGCACTAACCCGTGCGGGGACAATCCGGTCCCCGTGTGTCGAGTGGTGTTGTATGTGAACATCGCATACGGCAACCACTCATCTCAAATACTTTGATCTTCGTTTATGAAGTTCTTCAGGTATTCGGCGAGGGTGCAGTGCGATCGTTCTAAGGCGTCGGTCGACTCTGGGTGGTACGCCGTTGTCTGAATTTTTTTGATTTTTAGTAGTCCACACATATCTTTAAAGGTTGGGCTTAGAAATTGTACCCTGGTCGGATAGTATTGTTTCCAGCGTGCCGTATCGACATATCAGTTCTTTGACTAATGCGTTAGCTACGGTTGAAGATTCCTGATCTGGTAGTGATATCGCTGCGTTGTACTTGGTGAGAGCCGCTTGGTACGTGCGTATATATATTTATTCTGTTACCATCTCGGGTATCGGCCCTACTATGTCCACCGTTACTTTTTCGAATGACCTTGATGGGGTGTCCGTTATAATCATCGGCACTCGTTCCTTTTTCCTCATTTTATTTTTTTGACAGGATTCACACGTCAAGATGTATCTCTCCAGATCCTTTCTTATGCCGGTCCAGATCCGATGCTAGGTTAACCGGATATCCTGGTACCCTCCTATATGGGTGTCCTGGTATTCTTTTATTATTTCCAGACGATCGTCGGCAGTCGGGCAGGCTACGCCACTGCTGCAGTTGCTGCGCTCTTTCATATGTTTGTCTCCGTCCGTGCTACTGGAGGATCGCGAGCTACGATCTTCGCCGTGCCTCGCTTCCTCAGCACTCCTATGTGGCAGACTGTCCGGGATCACTCGCCTCGGGGTGCCCACTACCGCCAGAGGCTAGCTGCGCTGCTCCGTCGCCCTCCTTGGACGGCCGTGCTGTGCTGCTAGCTCTCTATCCTTTTCTGTGGTGCTTGCAGTCTTACCTCCGGTTTGCTTTGCTCGGGTGCATGGTCTTCCCCTTATCCGTCCGCACGACTTCGCGGCGGGGCTTTGGGGATCAATAGAGCGACTTGCATGCATACAGCGAGTATTACAGTCCTTCTCCAACGCGTTGGCAGGCGTTGCCTCGCTCTGCCGCGTTGCTTGGTACGCCCGGGGTATCTCCGGCTTTCCGCTTTTTGCGGTTGTTCGTATCCCGACGCGTGCTGTTCTTTTATTTCTTGCGGTCGAGATTAGCCTATCGCTCCCGCCCGTTACTATGGCTGTCGAGGGTATCCTCTGCTCTCTGCTTTATGCGGCCATTCGCTGTGCCAATCTGCCCTGACGTACTGTCCTCTTCTGAACCATCGACTTCGGACTTCGCTCTCGCTTTGGCCCTGGTAGTGGTAAATATACGGCTTAGAGCATCAGCGTTTGTGTCACGCTTTCCTGCCTTATATTCAAAGTCAAGCTCATGTTCCGCCAATTTTATTACCCTGCAATTACCGTGTTTTTTTGCGTATCGGTTACCTGCATCTTTCGGTCGTCGGGACTGCTGTGTTGACTGCGTTGGCTCCCTCCTATTCTGCGATAATTCCGGCAGTCCTTCTATACACGTGCCCCTTCATCTGGCAGTAATTGCAGATAATATCCACGTGATGGATCGACTTATTGTCGCAGGACCCTGGTAGGCTCACTCGTCCCGACCTCCGGGTGCAGTCCCGTGCCGAGTATCCAGCTCTTCCACAGGTGAAGCAATTTTCCCCCTCCCGTGTTGGTGCGTCTTGGGACTTTCGGGTGTGGTTTTGCGCGCCTGTCGTGCTTGTCTTGGGCTGCATCATGTTCGTAATTTCGATGGCTCCCGTTACGAACTAGTGCAGAGTGGTGTATTTGCGCGATCTTACCAGAATTGGACCTGTCCGTGCAGTCCATTTTTAAAGTTGGCCCGGATACTCTTCCGCGTTATCTTCTCGATGATACGCATCTCCGATTCCGTCGTGGCTTCCTCGCAGAGCTTCTCGATGATGTAGAAGGCGATACGCTCTGTCCTAGTGGCGTATACCGCGATATAGTCACCCTCTCCCTACCGAAGGAAGTTGAACTCGACCTGTAGTGCAGGCAGCGACTTACGCTTCCCGTACAAGGCCTTCAGCTCGGTTTTGAGCTGTGCCACCGAGAGGATCGTTTTGTGTTTCATCTCTCGCTCTACCTTTGAGCTTGCTGCTGAGCACCAACTCGAGCAGTATCTCGTGACCCCTATCCGCGGCTCGCTTGAAAACGGTTTCGCAGGATCGTAGGAAGGTGTCCAGCTCGTCAACGTTGTTTCCGTCGAAATGCTAGATGTTTTTAGGGCCAACCCAAGGTCAAGCGTTCAACAATCTGGGTTTCATGTCCATGGCTGTTCCCTTTCAACCGTGCGTAGGGATTTTGCTCTCGTAGGGACGGGATGAGCTCACACGCATCTGCCCCTACCTGGTTAAGAGTGTTAGCGAGATTCCTTTTCACCGACGGCGTGTCGCGGCTCTGGAGTTTGAGCTCCAGCTCTAGCTCTCACTGAGCTTTCTCTAGTTCACGGTGACTTCTGTCAACTGCCTCGTAAAGCTGCCTCACCCGTTCCTGCTGCGGTGGCCGCGTCGTCGTACCGGTAGCTGTCGTAAAACCTACGCGATCTATCGTACGCAGGTGTTCGATCTCGCGCTCAATCATATCTTCGGTGATATTGTCCGACGTTCGCTCGCCGATGATCATGTCGTACGGATCGTCACTGACGGTACTGTCGTGATCTCCGAATGACGCGTCCCAATGCAGATTTACGCCGAACTGCGCTATCAGTTGGCCTGCGAGGGCCTCTTGGTTGTCAGCGGGAATTCGTCCTGACGGCGAAAATTCTGAGAACGTCCTGAACGCGATGTCCCCGACTGCTGTAGCTAAGCCGGCCGCGGAGTCCAGCCCCTCACCAGGTAACGTCGTTTCTAGCGAGTTTCCACTACGTTTTGGTATCGCGCCTCTAGTTCCCAGCATGTGGCGACTTTCGCGGTTGGCACGACTTCAAAAGTTTCCCACTAAATACCTCGGAAAATATATTCTTCTCTATTGTTATACCGGAAACGCGTAATGGAGTATTACCTACGCCGGTATAATACTTTTAAAAGTTATTGTTTGGGATCGTTCGCCGATAAAGAGATGGATCTCGCGTGGGAGCGATTAACCCTTGAATTCACTACAAAAGTGTCGATTGGATGTTTATTATAAATAACGGCTACTTTTCGTTATTTGTTATAATCACGAGGTTTCGTAGAAATAAAGCGATTAAAATACAATTAATGAATTTTACAGTTACTGACGAGGAACCGACCTGTCGCTTTCGAATCTAATTATCGACTAATTTCGACCAAGTGGCTACCAAACACCTTTAGCAAAATTGATTACGAATTAACGAATGATCGAGTACGAATTGCATTACTTCGTACATCAGCACATTCTTTCTTCTTTGCGCCTCTACTTCGTGAGCGGCCTACTTTTCTACCCGAGACCGAGCGAAGGAGGAATAATGTTCCAACAAGTATTGTATTTGACGACTAATCTGGAGCATAACACTATCGAATTTTTCGCGTATTTGTAGCGAATTATTTTTGCCACTCTAGCGCAACCGTCTGGCTTTCGTTTTACAGGCTATATGTAATAGTATAGAGTAGCGACCACTTACAGAAAAATGGCCTTGTAGACCATCCTCTCCGTAGCGTTGCAACTCCCCTCTGTAGATTTCCCTTGACGTCCTTCGTGGTGCCGTTGACCTGTACCTCTGGTGGTTTCCGACACGTCCTCTAGTGCGTCGCCAACTGTAACGCGACAGCTTCACTGTAAGGTTGCTTCCTCGTACCCTTGCCTTACAAACTTGTGCGTTATCATCAACTTGACGTGACACAGTCAATCGGGACGTTAAACGGTTGACCGCTATGTCACACCGGACTGACGTACAGTTCGTGACTTCGCGTTAGATTAGTCGGGTTTCTACGAGCTACGCTGGTGTCCTGGCACGAGTTGTAGTCGTCACTTCAGTGTCACTGTTTATCTCACTAAACGTTGTCCAAAATCACTTTTTTGTGCAAGTAAATCACGTATTTACTTCAACAGATTCCACCACTGCCACCAAACGTTATGCCGATATTATGTAATTGGGATATTACGGTAGTCGGAATAATATTAAAAAGTTATTATTTTTGGGATCGTTCGCCGATAATGAGATAGATCTCGAGTAAATGACACGTGAATTTACGGAAAAAGTAATAGCTGGTAGTTTATTATAGATAACGGCAACTTCCGTTACCCATTATATTGCGTGAAAAAAGGATTGAAATACAATTCATATGTTCAAGATTTCCGAATTCACGCAAGCGTAGATTGAGCTTATCGACAACGACGCAGTACATCTGTCTCTCTCTCTCTCTTTCTTAGTTCGAATCTTCATCTCAAAATATTATACCTTACAGCCACTAAGCGTTGGTGTATGGTCGCGAGACGGGACTGCCGACCGCCGTGAAACTAGCTCCGCGATACGTATGCATATAATGACTACGTCCACGAGCTACGTGACAGCCTCCAAGGCGCGAAGGAAAAATTAATGATTTCATACGACTACGGCGCGCAGGTATAAGAGTACCACGTGGGCGAACGATCGTTATTGCGCGGTGAGACAGTGCGCTGGGGAAGGGCGGTGACGCTAACTCCCAAGTCAACAGAATCCCACCAAATTTTGGGAAAGACCCGTTAAGTACGTGGTCCGGTTAGGACGAAAAACGCAGACCGTGCATGCGAACCATCCAAAACTCTTTATAGAGCAATAAATTTGAAATGAATCCTAAAAACTCCTAGTGGAAATTTTTTTTTTTTAACAAATTTAAATCTTAAAATTAAGAGTAAAATCGGGGTATGCTCCTCGGAACTCAAGGATAGAAAATTGCACATCAATCACGGAATTCAGAACGGTCGGAATACTACGACCATGCTTGAGAACCACCTAGAATATTGTATAGAATATCAGGGTTGAGTATGGAGAAAAATATATAGGGTAAATTGATAGAATGAAGCCTCATAAAAGCAACAAAACATATTTAATTTTGGAAAAAATAAGTGAATGTGGACACTATTTAGTTGATACACACATGTTTATTGGTAATTCGATTTCTGCAATTACGGTGAATATGCGAAAGTATAATATTTCATTCGTTACCAATGCGATATCATTGCCTGAGACTAAGGAAGAAGGTATGTATAGTTAATCTAGCCCCGAAGTTGACTAGAAAACGAATCACGGGTAAAGCTACACCAAATTTTTTGAGAATGGCCATCGCTGATTTGGAAAACTGCGAGAACGTAGATGCCCAATTGATGGGCTAGGATTGATAATTAAATCAATAACGGGTAACATGGACACCGCCGATAATAACGAACGGCATAAGGAAATCTCCGATACAGTGTAACGGTATTTTTACGTTATCATTAATTTTTATCTTCCGAGGGGAAGAATTCGGGTTCGAACACGAAGATAATTAGTTATAGACTTCTGTGTGAGGTACAAGTAGGGTTTATTTAACAAATAATATGAAAATATGCGGTGTTCGGCTTGTTAGCGCCGTTGACCGTACAATTAGTTTGCGACGTAAAAGTAGATATTAAGGCTCCTTGCTCTTCTTTATCCGTGACGATATTGGACTTCGACCCGTGCGCTTTCAGGATCGGCGGCGGACGTCCCAACTAGCCGGCATCGAGCTCGTCCGTCTTGATCTGCGCCCTCCTGGCTGCTGAGATGTGCGGTCTGCTTGGCTCGTAGACCTGTTACTGGCGCGCCGGTCAGCTGTTATAGACGTTGACACTGTGCTCGCGTCCGCGTTTTTCTTGAAGTAATTAAAATCTTTCGGTTTTCGTGTTGTTTCTCGTCCGGGTCATCTGTTTGTGGCGTTGTCTGCCGTCTCCGTAGATCTTAAGTGTGTTTTTCCGTGGTAATATCTTTTAGAATCGCGAGTGATGTTCCTTTCGGGCCGTGATGTGTCTACTCTGGATTCTGTTTTTCAGTGATTTTATTGATTCACTTAGGAAATCAATGGAAATCCATGACAGCTGAGATGGTTCGACGTCCTGGATGGTTCCCGTATACTTCTAATTAGGTGAGTTGTTTTCTTGGTTTCTCTTCCTTCTTAGTATTTTCCTGGAACGCGGTGTCACTCTGGCTTGATGTGCTTAACAAAGCTGGTAGATTTGTTTCCTCCATATGATTGTTCTACCAGCTTGTAATTTCTTAATTTCTTTTCCTTGGGTTCGGTTGAGTAGTGAGCCGCTAACTTCTCTCGCTAATTAATTTTCCTAGCTCATTTTCCAAAATTTACTCTAAGTGTCCCTCTCTCTTTGATGTGGAGACTTATTTCAGTATTTTGGGAGTCCACCGTACATTTAATTGTTGCTGTGATTCTCTTGGATGTTGCAGTTCTCCATTCCTTCTTTCTCTACAATCCACTACTGTTTTCTTTTACCAAATTCTGTTGAGTACCCTCTTGGTTCTTATAAAAGGTCTAACGCTTTGACCGATACGTTGCGCTAACAATTGTTCTTACTTGTTATTATCCTACTTATTCCTAATTATTCTACAAAAATTTTCCTTATGATATTTTTCTTAATACTCTTAAGCTAACTCTATTCTTACGGTGAATAATTCCTACTTTCTGTTCTCTATTTAGTTTTTTAGAATTGTTTTCTTACTTTCTACGGTCCGATTCTATTTTATTCTACTGTTAATCTTTCGTTAGTCTCTCCACTCACTTAAACTGAATTTCTCTTTCTTTGTAAAAGTTCCAACACATTAATGGGCTAATTCACACCCTTTTATGTCAAGATCCTTAGGCTCTATGTAAAATTCCAGATACCTCAAAGTTTTACTGTTGCGCACAAGAGAGTTTTTTCTCGGTAGACAGTTTGATCGGAGAAGAGAGATCCTCTCTGTTCGCTGTCGCCTTTTATATCCTCCACACTTCTTTTCCCATTCGCTTATTCTGTCTCCTCTTATTGCAATTTCTTATGTAATTTTGGTCTGTTTCCGATTCCCGCCACAGTGCCCTGCCGTTCCCCTCACTGCTCGAGCGAGGTCAGCTGGTCGCTGACCCGCTGTTTGTCAGCAGTGAGGGAACATTCCGGAGTTGTGACGTCCGACCAACCACCACTTTTATCTCAGTGATGGAGCCAGTCTCTCATATTATAATCTATTACTGTTATTTTTCTTAAATGATGTTTTTTATTTTTATGAAATAAATGGAGTTCTGAATAAAATGTTCTTCTTTTTCTTTAATTCTCTCTAAATTTTCTTATTTTAGGTGACTCTGTCACAACTGGCTTCTTATCAGGCGCTAAAGGAAGGATTAAAAAATCAGCTCCAGGTGGTAAGGTCGGCATTCGTGTGCAGCCCAAGGAGGAGGCCCTATTAACACTCATACTCCGAGTCAATGAGATGTTCAACAACAACGTACGCTGAGTGGAGGGCGCCAACACTTTGACGAAAGTCTGAATGCTGTAAGTATAGTAGTGGAGACCCTGCTCACCGACGCGAAGAAGTTAGTATGGCTCGTTTTGGATATCACGAATAAAGGAGTAAGCGCCGCAGTTTTGTCGCCGAAAACGCTCACATGATACCTCATGTATGCCCTACCACACTTACCACCAGGCAGCTGTTACCCAGTCGCTATAGAGCTCGACAAAGCGGCAATACTTAAGCGCCTCGCCGACATCAAGGCCAATAGCATGGGCAATACTATAGTACTCGTGCTGGAGCTACCTCTAATCGGTCAGCAGGAGAACGGCGTCTACAAGGTATATCCTATACCCACACGAACCAGCAACGGAAGTTACTATTTCATCGAAACCACAGAGGACTGCGTGCTTGTCGGCAGCGAAAATAGAAATATTCTACGTTTAACCACCGACGAATTAAAGAGGGGGTATGGTCTTTTCTTTTTCATTTTTTATTTATTTTATTTTATGAATGCACAACATCTCAAGAATGTTGTATCGAATTTTCAGAGCAATTGGAGGAAAACTAACGGAGATATGGAATTTTAACCATCCGAGGCTCTGAGTCGCTCCTTTGCGAGTCTAGTAAAGACGAGTGTAGTAGATACGGCGGCAAGGAAAACTTACGGCTAAAATTATCGGTAAGCTAACCGTAATTATGGTTTAGCTATTCGTCGCAACCATAATTCTGTGGATAAAATGTAAAACGCTATTTGGGCAACATACGACCACTACTCATCAACTGACGAGAATCCGCAGCATAATAAATGCCCGAGCGGCGACGACTCTTCGTGCGAACTACTGCGCTTCCTAGTGATGATCTCAGTGCTATAATACCTATTTACAAGGATTTGAGCAATGAGGCTCTTCTACAGCGGCTTGTCTCGGCGGCTTTACCCAAAATAATAATGAAAGTCTGAATCAACTTATCTGGAAAATTTCTCAGAAATCAGTGAGAGGTACCGCAGTTCTGGTTGAAATTGCAGCTAATGTGGCAGCATGCACCTTCAATGAAGGCTGTTTTGCTCTGCTAACCATCATGCAAGAGATGCAAATCAAAAGTGGACCAAGTTCTCACAAATGGGCGTGCGCAGTCCACAGATTACGCATAAGTCGAGCGGAAGAACAAGCTGCAAAGGAAAGCAAAACAGGTCGAGTTCGCCGAAGACAAGAACACAAAGATGCTTTGGACATCATGAGTGATAGCTATTTGCTGTACGGGTCTGGTATCGATGATTCTGTGTAAGTATATAGTGAAAAAAAGAAGAAAAATCGGATTTTTCAATGTAAAAAGCTTTAAAGCAATTTTCCCACACTTCACGTTTTCAAAGTCGGTGACGGCTGTAGTTTAAAATCTATTGCACCGATCCTTTTTAAACTTGGTACACTCTTTCTCTGTATAATTCATGAGGTAACACTGGCTAGTTTTTAAAAAATTTGTTGTTATTTTTTATTTTACCATAACAAATTGGCCGATTTTTAAGCGAAAATCGCGTTTTTTACTTTCCAGTGTTGCCAACAATTTTAAAATCAATAAAAAAAAACTGGACAGCGTTACCTGGGAAAACTCATAAACTAATAAAATCAATTTGATTTTTTTATTTCAGATGATCGAGTGATGAGTTACACCGTCACCGCAAAACAACTTTTTTTGGAGACGTCTCCGGAGATTTGCTGCCAACGGCTTAGTTTTTTATCTTTTCCGCTGAAATTTTCAGAAAATATTCTTGAAATGTTATTCTACAATAATATAATCATTCAATTTAAAATACATTGCCCGTATCTTGTAAAAAAATGTTTGAAATAGTGTCTTTTTTCACCGAATTAACCGTACCCCTCCCTTAAGACAGTGCAAAAAGGTCGCTGGGCTGCATATCTGCTCTCCCAAGTACCCATCAACGACCTCGGGCACACTGGCTTTGAGAGGTGTAAGTTTTTCTAACCGCCCGAGGTTTCACCGTCAAAATCATCAGGCGGACAGCGCAGACTATCTCCCGTTCTTCAACCTAACGTTAGTAAGCAGAAGAGAAGTTGACACCGACGAGACATAATGTTGAACGGGCTCAATTATTAAATGTGTTGTGAGATCCCGTAGAGTTACGGAAACTCTGGAGTCGAGTGAACGATATCAAAGACGGTTTGGACTCACCCATTAGTTACAGCAAACAGCACTACCATAATTTTAGCCTTTACACTCTGGATGCGATAGCACTTATAGCGTTAATCGGTTATGCGGTATATAAATGTTACAAGTGCAGGCATAACTTGACACCGGGAGGGCCGGACAAGGCATCAACCCCGACGGCCGAGGTTATCATAAACCTCGAGCCGCGTATGGGTCATGAGTGCTATAAATAATGAGAAAAAACAAGAATATCGAATATATACAGAGGGGTAAGATCTTCACTTCAATCTCAAAGATTATCAGATTCATATTTTCTCCTTTCAAAGGGGGAGGGATGTTATGCCGCGGAATTTTCAACATATTATAATTACATTATGTAATTTCGACATTATTTCTCCATCACTTGGTCGCGAGGTCCCTCACTCGCGAGTAGAAAGAATGTGCTGATGCACGAAGCAAGTCGCAATGAAAAACCCACGCTTAATGCAATTCATAAATTTAATCCATTTAATTTGTTTAATGCTAACTCTGCGCTTTAATCTCGTTCACGCGAGTGTTAACTCCTTAACGGCAAACGATCTCATTGCTAACTTTTATGAAATATTATACCTACGACCGTATTATTTTTAAATAAGCGTCAAACGACATAACAAGATTAATAGCAATTTCCTAGCCCTACTGTATGCGCTTATTGCTCAAGGAGGTGAAATGGAAAAATCGGGCTACACGCAAGTTGTTACGCCGATTATTCCATATGAATTTAACAGTGCGTCAGATACAGTACGTCGAACACAAGTATATCGATGCAAGGGGTTGCATATGTCGGGAAGGGGTGTTCTGAATCAGTCAAACGAAGTCTTATTCGACAACCGATAAATCATATGTAAGGGAATTTTTTTTGTACTTACCATTAATATTGTTTTTGCTGTGATCCATTAGGCGTGGAGCACAATTTTTTTACAGCATTTAAATAGCCGGTAGTTAGCAAAAAAATATGGCGGAGATTTTATCCGGAAACTCTAGTGTGGTCATTCTGGCTTTTTTGACGGACAAATTTTATTTCTTAAATAAAAAAATGTTCAGTTAAAAAAACATTTTTGTTAAAAAATGTGTCTGGCGCTCATTCTCACGGAGGAACGAAAGCAAGCATTTCAGATTTTCGCAATCTTTAATTTTAAGGAATAAAAAAACGGACATTGAAAAAAAAACAACTATTTAGCATTGAACCTTATTTGCGTTTACATTGGAATTCCACTAAAATGCAGAATCTATTGCTGGGTGTTTACCGTTTGCTAAAATTTCGCTGGTTCCCTCTCTTTACCATTTTTTAATGTAAAGATATTCAATGCGAATGACAATAGCAATAGTCGACTTAAAATCATTCCATTCCTCGTCTTCTTTATATTGCCTTGTTGAGGTCTGCTTTTAATTATATCTTCTGTCCTAGAATATTATTAGGTGCGCTCTTGGTTTTTCAGAATCGGAAACTAGTTACACCATAGCTTTATACAGGCTGCAATGCCATCAAGACGATGTTTATCGTGGTATAACTCCAGTCGCTGCGTCGGGAGTGGAAAACGTTCCAGATCCAACAGTTTCTGCCACTCGTTTCTGTACCATTCCTGGGTACAATAAAATCCTTGCTCTAGCTAACGAAGATGGGAAAATTGCGCTGCAGGATACAGATAAAAAAGGACATCCCAATCAGCAATTGGACGGAACTCAGGTAGGGGTATTATCTCCATACGGTGTTATGTTCGGCTATGACGACTATGACTATAGAGTGGATAAACGATTTGGAGTGGAGTGTGCAAAAAAGGGTGCGCTACACCAGCGTGCTAGTATTGAGTCGTAATGAGCGACCTTGAAAATGCTCCTTTTGTTCACTCATAGAGGAAGCTCTGTTTTTTGTGAAAAAGAAAATGTCAATATTTTCATGCCAGGATTTTATTTTATTTTTTCCGTTTTTTGAAACAAGTTTGTGCGCGCTTTAGGTGCCAAAAATTATTAGCAATCCAGTTGAATAGTTCTTTATCAATAAATAAATAGCATCACACTATTTTTAAGTTGTGTACTCTAATATCAGGTGTACAAGTATGAAATTCGAATTTTTTTTTTTTAAACATGTTAAATTCGGAAGAATGATAAAAAGTGCTTTATTCAAAGTATGCTTCATCGTTTGTTATACATTTTTCCAATCTTTCGGGCAATTTGTAAATACCACACCAGTAAAAATCTTCCCCTTTTGCTGCGAACCATTCATCGAGCCATTTTTTCACATATTCGTACGAACCAAAGCGCTGCTCAGCAAGTGCGTGACCCATCGATGCAAACAAGTGGTAATCGGAAGGAGCCAAGTCTGGTGAGTAAGCCGCGTAGGGTAAAACTTCCCAGCTGAGTACTTCCAACGTGTCGCGAACCGGTTTTGTCGTATGTGATGGAGCATTGTCATAAAGAAAAATGACTTTGTGTTATCTCTTTCGGTATTCTGGCCTTTTTTCAAGCAGCGAACTCTTCAAATCGGTCAATTGTTGTTGGTAACGATTAGTATGAACCGTTTCCCCAGGTTTTAATAGCTCATAATAGACCACGTCCCTCTGGTCCCGCCAAGCACAGAGCATTGTCTTTCTGCCAAAGCGATTCGGTCTTGCGGTCGATGTGGATGGTGAGCCTGGGTCTACCCATGTTTTTTTACGCTTGGGATTCTCAAAAGAAACTCACTTTTCATCCCCTGTAACTATAGGATGCAAAACGACTTCCTTTTGTACCGAGCGAGCAAAATGTCATGTGTTTTTCCGCTTTTCCATTTGTATGTCGTTCAACTCATGTGGTACCTACCCATCTCCCGGTCTTCTGAATCTTTCCCATCTCTCGTAGCCGATTGGAAACAGCTTGTTGACAAACGCCCAATTGCTCAGCGCGTTGCTTTTGTGTTTGCGAATCATCTTCGTCCAACAATTCTTGCAATTCCACATTTTCGTATTTTTGGCGGCTTTCCACGTACCTTGTCTGCAACATCGAAGCCAGCACTTTTGAAATTTCGAAACCATCGTTCACACGTATCTTGCGATGGAGCATATTCACCATAAGCTTCAAGAAGTAATCGGTATGATTCAGCAGCAGTTTTCTTCCAATGAAAACGAAAAATTAATGCTGTCCGCGAATGCTCTTTGTTCGGTATAAATTTCGACATATTGAACACAACACAATACTATGCACAATCTTTTCCAATTTATCATTCATGCGCGTCTGACACTTGTTCATGACACAACAAAATGGCGCAGTGTCAAATCTTTATAGCACAAACTGCATTCGTGCGCCATCTGTTGTCTGAAATCCGCATTTCATACGTATTAGCCCGAATTTTCACTATACCTATGTACATTTTTCATTTACCGGTGAAATTCGCTACATTCTTATAAAAATCTATATACAACACTCGTATTTTTAAGTCTTTGAACTTCATCATTATGCCAATGAGCACTTTAACTGTAACATAAAAAGTTCAAATATGTAGTGAACGTGGTGGAATTGTTAATGTATGTGTACGATTCGAATCAAAAGGGATCGAGCTCAGCTGTTCAACTCAGATTTGAGTTCATCTCACCATTACATGATGTCGGCGTACCTTGCACCCGAAACCGTACATAATTTATTGTTAATGCTCCGTTATATATTTAATAAAAGCGAGACATACCTGATATATAGATTAATTGAACGATTTCAGTGGCAATAATTTATTAAGCAAAATTCAGTTTGTAACGAAAACTATCATTTTAATAATTCCCACCCAACGTAATTTAGGGCATCGTACGTAATCGGTCGAAACCTTCCTGAGGAACGGCGAAACTTACTCAGTCGGTAACAAATCTTCCCATGCAAATTTTCTTTGGATGCATTGATTTAAAAAAAAAAACTTTAGCCGATACCCTGGTCTACTATGCAAAGCTTTGCTCGTTTTTGCAAAGACCCGACGCCTCAGAAAAAATGACCACGGGAAGGTTTATTACCGTCCAAGTTGACGTTTACGTGTTCACGAAGGAGCTAGAGAGAGGGATTTCATCTCACCTTATAGTAGGGATCGATACCTACAGTTCACGTCCATACTTTCATCACATTTTTTTCACCTAGATTTTCGTAGGGACGTCAGAAAAGTGAATCTCACCGCATGAATGTGGCATAGAATGAGTACTCCAACGTTTATCAGAAAATCTGGGTTCAAGAAAAATGTGTTAAAATGGTATAATTCTGTCTATCTCACATTATGCAACGTAATTTAAGTTTTCTTTTAATTGGGGTACGTAGCGTAGTTCAGGGGTCAGAGCAATAGACCAGGTTCGAATTCCGATCCAGAAGCCCCACATTTTTTTCGCATTTTTCCTCATATATTATATATATACATGTATATATATATATATAATACTCGTATGTATATGTTGTAAAACATCGATGTCACGCTTATTTCGCGTGTATGTAAAGTAACGTCACATTCGCTCTTTTATTGTGCAATTAAAGCAATCGGCAATTGAGGCTTTTATATCAGGGTTACGATCAGCGCGAAAATCGATATTCTTTTTCTTGAGAATTTGCTGAAGTTGAGTGCCGATAAATTCTTTGCCTCGATCAGTTTGCAATTGGTGCGGGCGACGATTGTTACTTCGTGCGAGTATGCGTGTGAGATCGCGGGCTACGTTTGCGCTCGTTTTGTCACGCAAAGCCTCAACCCACGCGTATTTGCTCAACACGTCGATAACAACAAGCAGATATGCGTACCCATCGTTGTACGTATCTATCGAGCGAAGATCAGGTAAATCAGCCTCCCATACATCGTCTATATTAGTCACGTCGTACGTACGACGGGGAAATCATCGTCGCACGAGACGACGCATGTTATATGAATCCTGTGTCTCGAGGGGCCAAATTTTTTGCTCGAGAATAGGAGGCAGGATGAGCGGTGTCAATAGATTTTTTGAAGAATTTTCATAATTTTAACGATGACCAGTTAAATGGATTCTTTTTCTTTTTCTTTTCTAACTGTGTGGGGGATCGATATTTACTGAGGTGTCGTTGGCTTTCTACTTGTGCGATGTTTTTCAATTGTTCGTCCTCTTCTTCCTCTCCCTCCTCCCCCTTGATGATATCGTCGTCCGCCATGAGCATTAAATCTCTGTTTCATTGTGCGATCTCGGCCTCGTTGTTGTTGTTGCTACTGTTGCTGCTGCTGCTAATATTACTATCGCGTGGTAAAATGAGACGCCGCTGCGGTCTCGAGGATGATGTAGGTGTAGGCTCGTGTAGCAACTCGTGATTGCCGATAAATTCGCGTGGTATCTGTATCGTTCGCAAGAGTTTAGCAAAGTCAGATCGACCGATGGGTTTCTCGCGTTTTCTAGCTCGCATAGCATCGTTAAAAAGATCAACGATATTGGAATTTGAAATTCTTCTGCTGTCTATGGAAATAAAACCGTTACGATCCCATGTCATTTTCTTACCATCGGCGCTGCGATGCAAATTGCGAAGCAACGATATTGCTTTACATTAAAATTTGTTTGGTACGTATCGATAATAATTCTGTCATTGAGTCGAGATTTTACTTTGTTCATTAAAACGTCGTCGATTTTATTCTCGTGACTATCGAGTAATGCTATTTTTCGTTTTGACGAAATATTTGGTACTGTATTATCGTACTCGACCAAATGAAGATAACGCATTTCTCTCTCTCTCGCTCTAGTACGAGTGAGAGTTTAGAATTTCACTCAGCTCAGAGTCGAGGCGCGATAATGGCGTACCGGTAGTCTTTACGGAGGGCGACGGGTCTATAGTAGTAGTAGCAGTAGTAGTAGTGGCGAGTCCAGCGGGACGATGTATGTTATCATGAGGAATAAGCACCATCTTTCTGGCATATTCCATGGCTCATGTAAACCAAGACAGGCACAAGAAGCAACTTGAGAAATCCGACACAGTGCTCGACGATGATCTTCCTCTTACCGCTCCCATTTCCCCTTTTGGCGGCTAGTCGTCGAATAATTGACGCGTGCCTCCGAAGATGATTCTTTTGCACGTTGTTCAGACTCACGTTTTCCGGTAAAACGTTTAGAGCACACTCGCATATACACCGTACGAGCGCTACATCTACTTTGCGCGAAATTGCACGTCATTACTCTTGCTTCAGATAACACAGCGCTTGCAATATAATTATTTGCTTTTTATCTAGAGGTCCGCGCAACGCCATTACAAGCGCATTACTGGTACATCGCGCGTCGCATCGCGAACCTTCATTGCTTTTTGAGGCACGTAAACGTAATGGTATTGGTCATCGGGAAATATACAGGCGCGAAATCGACAATTATCAGGTGTCGATTGTTTAAAGTCGAATAATAGATAGCCGTGCGGTGCAGTTGTTGCATCGAAACCTACCTCCTGCAAATATCTCGGATTCTCGGGACATACCTGGCGTGCTAGATGTTGAATTTATGCGCGATCTCGCAGATTTTTGAAGATAACGATATAATTAGTGTTTACGGAGATATCGCGCTGCCCATGATCCTGATGGAAGGGATTTTGCGTGATAAAGATGACACTAAGATTTTTATGATGGCTAACTTTGGTGAAAAGATCGAGCAAGGTATTGTTCGATGCCTCGCGCATTAGATCGTCAATGACCACAAGTTTAGGTCTTGTGTCATTCGAGTAGTCTGCTCGCGAAATTCGATTTTATCACCGTACTCTGAATACACGGATATCCACTATGAGCGGCGGCGACCCCGCGGCATCAGCTATTTTGGCGGCCTTGACGAGCTGATTAAGCGCAGGCCTGCGGTATTAAGCTGATGTTCACACCGTATGTAAATTAAATAACGATAGTTTTTATATTGCTCATAAATAAAACAATATTTTTATTTCACTATGCATACATCTCTATGTACAAAATTTACGAATTATGTAATTCTAAACAGCGATATTATATCCATGGAGGTAGCACGAGAGAGTCAGAACAAAAGGAAACACTTGATAAGAAAGACGCAACAAAAGGAATCAACGATAAGAAAGTCGGAACAAAAGGGAACGGTAGAGAGATAGCAGCTACTGCTACGAATAGCAGCACAAAAAGAACGAGCAGACAACGGTTTTATACATATTAAATCAATATATTTTTGTTAATGTCTTGTAAACAGTAAATACCACATATGAAATTGGACAAAAAGATTATTTTAAAATACCGCGAATTCAACCTTACGGTTGAATACGGTTGAAAACAGTATATAGTTTTACAACCATATACTTTTTTGCGTTATACTAATTAGCGTATTTCACAATAGCCGTACGGTACAGTAGAGTACATTCTGAGCCGCTTACGGTTCGCATGATTTCGTTTCTTTACGCGTTACTACCTGATGAAATTCCGTGCGTCGAATAGCGTCGAATTTTAAAATAATAAGTAAGCTCTTAGTTCCTGTCACGAAGGATCGTAATGCGTTATAATTTACGTGACGGCTATTCGAAAAATTTGGCAATACCCTTTACTTTACATTTTTTAATGATCGTGCCGTCGGATTTACGAACAAGGTATGCGTAAAATTTTGGTCCTCCCGAAACGAACGAACGAACTTATATAACTACCAGGCCCGTATTCGCTTAATTGATCCGTGAGATCTCCTAGAAATCGACCGATTGGCGGCTCATACTCGTTGTCACCGGGGCGACTCACGTAAATACAGCAGTCCGTATCGCAGTACAATATTCGTCGTCCTAGCCCTTCAAGATAACTGTATAGTTTTAGACGTGCCTGTGCCGTCGTGTATGCTGCAATCACGGCGTTTGATGTCGGGGATGGTTGGATAGCATCGCGGTTGCTCACATAGTTCACATACATGATCTTGTGATTAACCGGTAGCATTCCCGTCCCCTCAATCTCCGGACTCGTTAGTAAATTCATTAGCTCCGCGCGCGTGAAAACGATAACGGTTTTCGTGAGATTCTTGCGTTGACCAAACTTTCCCCAGAATGAATTAAGAGCCAATTTTGCGAGCGAACGTAAACCCGGATTTGACTGCAAAGCACTTCGCTCGAGATATACACCCTCGAAATGCACCTTTTGCTACCTCATCAGCGAAACCAAAGGCTTAAGGTAAAGCGCTAAGAGCCATGGTTAAATAGTTTAGACTATCGAGAGAAACGACATCACCAATCTTCATCGAGACAATCTTCATACCATTCATAATCAGAGAGAGCAACTGTGTTTTTTGCACTTTGATTAAATACTGTAGAATAAATTGCGCGCCGAAACCTCTTGCATTATGAGCAATACAGATGGTCTTTTTAAATTTTTGCGATAATGCCCATTTCACGAGCTCCCCAACAGGATCTTCGATAAACACGAATTCACGTTAACCACAGTCAGCACAATCGGTCTCTACATCTGTGATATCCAGACATGGCATACATACGCATTATGTGACACATAAATTCGGCTCGTGAATTCGTGTCGATTTATCATCGTGCAATTGTTCGTATTGGTGCGTCTCAAAATCATAGAACAAAAATCTCGTGGAAGGCTTGTCTTTTTTCTTCTCCTTTGGCGCCTCTGGTTTCTTAAGAGGGGCTATAAACACGCATGCGTAGTCGGTCGAGTTTGCCTGCATGTAATACAAAACAATATACCACATACGAGGGCGGTTTGAAAAGTCCGTGCAAAAATGAAAACTACTTAATTTTTTAGGATAGATCATTTTTATTTTTTAACATAATCTCCTTTTAGACTAATACACTTCGTCCAGCGATGCTCTAGTTTGTTGATCCCTTCCGAATAATAGGATTTGTCCAAGTCTTCAAATAGGCATTCGTTTCTGCAATCACCTCCTCGTTTGAGTAAAATCTTTTTCCCGCCAGCCATTTCTTCATGTTGGGGAACAAGTAATAGTCCGAGGGAGCCAAATCTGGAGAATAGGGGGATGTGGAATGAGTTGGAACCCTACTTCCATCAGTTTTGCGGCCACAACTGCTGAGGTGTGAGCTGGTGCGTTATCGTGATGGAAAAGGACTTTTTTGTGGGCCAATCGTGGACGTTTTTCTTGCAGTTCGATTTGCAAACGGTCCAACAACGATGAATAATATGCGCCTGTAATAGTTTTACCCTTTTCCAAATAATCAATGAAGATTATTCCTTGCGAATCCCAAAAGACAGTTGACATAACCTTCCCGGCCGAAGGAACAGTCTTCGCCTTTTTTGGTGCAGATTCCCCCTTGCCAACCCACTATTTGGACTGTTCTTTGGTCTCAGGAGTGTAGTGGTGTATCCATGTTTCATCCACAGTCTCGAAACGACGCTTAAAGTCCTGCGGATTCCGATGCAACAGCTGCAAACCGTCCATGCAACACCTCACACGATTTCGTTTTTGATCAATCGTGAGCAATCGCGGCACCCATCTTGCGGATAACTTTTTCATGCCCAAATGTTGGTGCAAAATATTATGTACCCGTTCATTCGAGATGCTCACAGCTCTAGCAATCTCACGCACCTTTACTCTTCTGCCATCCATCACCATATCATGGATTTTATCAATGATTTCTGGAGTAGTGGCCGAAACAGGGCGTCCAGAACGTTCAGCGTCACTTGTGTCCATATGGCCACTCCGAAAATTTTGAAACCACTTATAGACTGTTCTAATTGAAGGTGCAGAGTCACCATAATGTTTATCAAGCTTCTCTTTAGTCTCCTGAGGCGATTTGCCTTTCATAAAGTAATGTTTAATCAACACGCGAAATTCTTTTTCGTCCACGTTTTGAAAACCTTTCGACTTCTTCGATTCAAACGAACGCCAAACACAATAGTTATTTGTATGGCAAGGGCGTAATAATAGGGAATTTTAACGAAATTCCCTATTACGCCCGTGCCATACATCCTATTTTCTGTACCACCTGACGTCGGAAACGAGATTGAAGAAGTGAGATAAAAGAATGGCATGCGATGAATAGTAAATTGTGACGGGGTCCAGGGGCGAAGCCCTGGTGGGGTGCAGGGGCGAAGCCCCGGTGGGGGGTGTGGGGGGCGAAGCCCCCCACAATGAAGAAACCCAAAAAATAAAATGTTTGATGAACCTTTAAATAATAATATCAGGAGTACAAATTGAAAATGCGGGATTTTTTTCTATTTTTGAACGTTTATTCTGAAAAAATGGTAACAAATGAATTATTCAAAGTATTGTCCATCGCTAGCCACAACTTTTTCCCATCTTTCTGGCAATTTACGGATACCGTCGCGAAAAAATTCGGCCGGCTTGGCTGCTATCCAGTCATCGACCCATTTTTGGGCTTCTTCGTAAGAATGGAAGCGCTGGTCAGCTAGGCCATGTGTCATCGATCGGAAAAGGTGGTAATCGGAAGGAGCAATATCTGGGCTATACGGCGGGTGGGGTAAGACTTCCCATTTCAGCGTTTGTAGGTATGTTTTGACCGGCGCTGCAACATGTGGCCGAGCGTTGTCATGTTGCAAAATTACTTTGTCGTGTCTTTGCTCGTATTGTGGCCGTTTTTCTTTGAGTGCGCGGCTCAAACGCATCAATTGAGTTCGGTATAGTGCTCCTGTGATGGTTTCGTTCGATTTCGATAGCTCATAATACACCACACCCAGCTGGTCCCACCAAATACAGAGCATGAGCTTGGCGCCGTGAATATTTGGTTTGGCCGTCGATGATGATGCATGGCCGGGGTAACCATATGATTTTTTGCGCTTCGGGTTATCGTAATGGATCCACTTTTCATCACCAGTGACAATGCGATGCAAAAAACCCTTCCGTTTTTACCGTTCGAGCAGCAGTTCGCATGCAAAAAAACGGCGCTCGACGTCTCTCGGCTTCAGCTCATACGGCACCCAATGTCCTTGCTTTTGGATCATTCCGAGGGCTTTTATACGATGGGAAATGGCTTGTTGTGTCACTCCCAATGAATCTGCGAGCTCTTGTTGAGTTTGACACGAGTCTTCATTGAGTATTGCCTCCAATTCAGCATTCTCAAACTTTTTCACTTGGCCCGGCCGCTCTTTGTCCTCAACGTCAAAATCACCACTTCTAAACCGCACAAACCATCTCTCGCACGTTGAAACCGATGGAACATGACTCGGATAAGCCTCGGAGACCAATCGATGTGCTTCAGCAGCACTTTTCTTCAAATTAAAGAAGTAAATTAAAACTTCCCGCAAATGCTGTTTTGTTGGCACGAAACTCGACATATTGAGAGCTCAAAAAAACTATGAATTTGACACTGCGACAAATTGACACATACTGAAAATTAAAGCTATAAGACGTAGCTTTGACATGAACATAGTCACAGTATTGCCTGATGCGTATAGCGTTAGTAACGCCATCTGTTATCAAACCCGCATTTTCAATTTGTACCCCTGATATATAATAAAAAATATAACGCACGTGGTGATGACGTCTCCGCTAGACAAAAGCAAATCAGTTTGAAGATAGTTCCGCGCTTTCTAAACACAAGAAACTAAGGTTGGCTGCACTGCTGCCGAACCGAGGTAGCAGAGGGAGCTGTATGTCCGCCTGTGTCTTTTCCGCATTTGCGTTGCCGTCGCGACTTACTTTACCGCTGCGGTTTGCATGCTATCATAATTGTATGTGAGACTGCGTCTCGTTCCATTTTACCGCACTAGGACGTGAAATGTGCGTGGAAAACTGTTACTGCGCATGCGTCAACTCGATACGCCGTACGCAGCTGTTTTTACGCGGTCGGGCTACGGGCACGGGAAATCGAGTTTCCGACGCAGGTCGTACAGAAAGAAATAAACCGATCTAGCTGAAACTTGGTGTGTGTTCTTCCAAGAGATGCTACTAACTGAAAATAACTTCGATAGGCAGCAGTAGTGCCCTCTCTCTGTCTTTGCACGGACTTTTCAAACCACCCTCGTACATGCATCTTTTTAACTGTGGTTTTAATCATACGCGAGTAGTCTCTACAGATTTTCAATACTCTACAGACGCTGTACCGTCTATATTTACGAGATATAATACCCGCGGAGCCCTCACGCTTGTG
The DNA here is from genome assembly GCA_963942595.1 of Cylloceria caligata. NCBI lineage: Eukaryota > Metazoa > Arthropoda > Insecta > Hymenoptera > Ichneumonidae > Cylloceria > Cylloceria caligata. The sequence goes on along the minus strand of OZ012708.1, from coordinate 21,725,642 downwards.
ATGAGCGAGGCAAAAAACATCAAGGAACGCACGATTACAGTCTGTGCAATACTCAGGCTGAGAGTCTCTATTTCCGTTGCAATAAGTGGATTTACACCGAGCAGATTGATAACAACAGCGATGCTCGAGTACTCGATTATACTTGGAATTACACTGTGTTTAGAACCCCCGACTACCTAGCGCACCAGCAAGATTTAATATTGGCTGGTAGTGATGAGAGCGTTCGTAATAGAGAATAAAGAGTGCATGATTAATTTTACCTATTGCAGAGAGTACGGATTTTCGCCCATCGTACAGAACCAGAATGCTTTTCCCGAAGGTGAGAAATTCATAAACAATAATCGCTATACCCTCGTGAACCAAGTACTCCTGAAAGAGCTGAATCTCGCGCACACCGCACCCTCTAGACGGTGTCGTTACTCCTGTATTACGCGTGAGCTCTATCGCTGCTGTATATTGCGTTCCTCGAAGCCCATCCCGAATTTGACACCATCATCTGTGTAGTTCGCCCGTACGAATTTGACCGCGCTCGGCATGCGCTCGGGCTGCGACAAGGAATCGTTGTAGACAACAATTATCGCTATTACTTATGCGTGCCCACACCGGCGCCTTGACGCCTCGTACTATACATGTCGTCATTCTACATGTACCAGCGTCTATTCAAAATTCGGGCGCGCTCTGAGCTACACTATTAATTAGTTGCCATATATCGTCAGGAACGATGTCACGGGCTGGTCGAAATGATAACCATACAGGTCCTTGCGCGAAAGACGGCATGCTGGGAGTCATACCCACATAATCATGTCCTTCGCACGATTTTGTAAGACATCTGAGAACATCTCGTACACCGCCCTCGAACCAAGTCAGATGATCAATACCGTCGGGTGGCTGACGAAAATAAAAATCTGTCTCTCGACCCTGCATCCTAAAGACTAGAAAATATCTACTCATGTTCGATACCGAAGCGTTCACCAGGAGGCAAAATATCACCTCCCCGTATAGCAGTTCTTCCATCGCCAGTCTGTCCACCTGCAAGCATAATTAAACCATTTATTAGAATTCTTATTTCATTTAATTTAATTTTTTGTTTCTCGCTAATGTTATGCCGATACGACGTAATTGGATAACTCGGTAATCGGTATAATATTAAAAAGTTATTATTTTGGGATCGTTTGCCGATTAGGAGATGGAACTCGAGTAATTGGTGTAAACGTGAATTTATGTAAAATGGAAGTGTTTATTATAGGCAACGTCAACTTTCCGTTGTCTATTTAAAAGTCAATAAAAGTATAATACAATAAATCGTGGTTTCAAGCCCGTACGAGGAATCAACCTCTCGCGTCTGAATCTACTGATAGAACTTAATATTTCGGGCGATTCGAGGTCGATGTTAAACTTTAGACTGATGTCGGCAAAGCAGTTATTTGCCCGTTGACCGAAATCGAGTGTCGAAATGGATTTCATAATAATCTTTGTTTGCCAATTCCAGCAAGTCGTAGCTCGAGCTCGCAGTAGTCATTGCTGGCAGCTCGTTGCTTACGTTTGCACATTTTTTCTACTTTGGTGAGTGGGCCTCACGCAAAGGAGGACAATGGCAAAATAATAACAAAGAATTAGTTCGCGGCACAACATGGCAAAATCAATAGAATCCGATTTATCTGAAGCTGCCGGTGCACTTTCAGGTTCCAGTCCACATTGATTTTCTTAATTTTCTTAATTTGGAGACCAAAGTTGATTTTCTTCAGTTTCTTAATTTGGAGGATTTTTTTTTAGTTTTTGAGCTGTAGATATTTTTTTACAAATAAAATTACTATTTTATTTACTTTATTGAAAAGAACGCTTTTTTTCAATTCAAAATCGTTCGCTAGATTTTTTTTTGCTCTCTTGACACTCATATATACGCAATAAAAGGTACGGAAAAAATATTTTTTCGAAATTTTTCTATTCGGACCCAACAAAAGTCAAGAATTAATTGGCGTATAGTTGAATAAGAACTTTTTTATGTGATACGAGGAAACAATATTCTTGACGAACGAAACATTTGCGAATCCGCGATAAAAATCTGCACCGTTACCCGTGGAATATATAATAGTAAGCATATACTAAAATTGATCTGATGCGTTCTTATGGCATTCTTATGGCGTATATTCATAATGGTAAACATAAACTAAAATTGATCTGACGCGTTCTTATGACAAACGTCTGCATTATTCACCTGCACTTTGTTAAAATATATTTTTTCAATATTTTGTCTTTACATTTTCTCCAGTTATGACGGGGCAAAACACAATTTGCATTCATGCCATAACAACGCATGTTAAAACAGTCATTTCAGATACTTTTATTATATGAAAACGGTGTAGGTGAACATTCCCAAATATTCATACAGTAGTTAGTTAAATTTTAGGTTTTTACTGGTCACTTCTCTCTGTTTCCATATACAGGAAAAATGGACTTTCAAATCTAGAACGTGGATTAATAATATTATATTTTACTAAATTTAAAGGCTCATTGCAATGCAATTTTCGATGTATCTTGGATGCCAGGAGAGTTAAAGTTGGTCACAGCATCCGGTGATCACACTGCCAGACTTTGGGACGTTAATAAACCTGATATTCAACAAATAGGATGCTATAATGGTCACACTCGAAGTGTTAAAACGGCTGTCTTTCGTCCGCAGGACAAAGGTTTGTCTTGCTTATTTTTTCACATTAAATTGTACTATTACTTTTAAGAATCTTTCTGAAAAATGCTGAAATTGACAAACCAAATGTGATCCTTCCTGGCTTACTGTATAAGCTATTCTTCTTAATATGTAAGATTTGAAGAAAAAAATAAACTTGCATTTCTAATCTTTAACAATGTTAGACTTCGCTGTGATATATTTTATCATATGCTTTTGAAAAAAATATATGTTACTTAGACTAAGGTGCCCTAATTAAGCAAAATATCGATTGGTCGTTAAAAAATAATTATTGATGTAGTGATCAATATTAAGCGCTTATACCTGAGTAGATGGGCAAAAGAGAGACCATATTTGGGGATATTTTTTTCTCGGTAAATAATTGCTTCATTCGAAAATTTTTTTTTATTAAAAAGAGCATATGTTTTCGTATGTATGTGAATTTTTATATCGAAATTTATAAATAATAAATAAAATTAATCGGCGTTAGTGTAAGTCCCGTTTTTAGAAATGTCCTTTACGGTGGTCACCATTTTGGATTGACACGTCATTTGAAACAAAAATAGTGGTGAGAAAAATTTGACATCAATTTTTTACCTATCTTTGAAAATGTACAATTATTTTTTTAAACATTTGTATGAATTTTTCGAAAAGTCTGATTGTACGTAACGAAACAACGCATCCAAGAATATCGTGTCCAAATTTGAAGAAGATCTATCGATCAGTTCTCGAAAGATCGTACACACCGGTTTTGAAAACCAGGTTTCGAGAAAAACGCATTTAAATTTTGGGAAGAGATTTGGGGTATTATTAATTGTTCATATGATATAACTCGAAAACGGCTCATCTTGCGAAAGAAATGCAAGAGCCAAAAAAATGTTATTTTGGGGAGAAATTATGAATAATGTTGCACAAATGTTGAATTTTCAATGGTTCGGCGCGCGACAATGGTAGAGCGCGGAGTTGCCCTCCAGTTCGGACTGCTTCACCTCACTTCTGTGAAACCTCCGTTACTTCTAAAATTCTTCGAAATGATTAATAATATTTTAACACCTCCATGACTACTTTCTCGTTGAAAAGTGGGATATTGTGTTCCTGGGTCTGTCAAAAATTCCCGCTAAAATAAATGGATTTTAATAGTTCAATATTTTTTAATTTTAGCGGTGTTTGCAACAGGCGCTCGAGATGGAGCCATCATGGTTTGGGATATTAGAGCTTCCCACACTGAACACCCAAAACCCGATAACTGCATCTCAAATGGGCATGGAAATACGTCTCCTAATCCAGTCAAGCACCGGCGAGGTCTCCCGACGTCATCCCGAGCTCAGAGCATCACCGCTCTAGCTTTCCAGGATGATTTTTCTCTGCTGTCCTGCGCCGCTGGTGATGGGTAATTAAATTAATTAAGAAACTTCATGGGTGATAAACCGTTTTGTTCTGGTAAACGGAGTTTTGTAAGCGCATACTTTTATACATAGATTTTCATAGATTTTCTACAAATTTCAATATTTTGTGGCATCATTTATCTCATATCTTTTATTGCGCTCTACTTATTATTTTACAGGTTCATCAAAATTTGGGACATGAGAAAGAATTACACAGTGCATAAAAAGGAACCGGTACCAAAACACGTAATGAATTATGCTGGTTGTAGCATAAGATACGGCTTCACCACTTTACTCGTTTCTCCAGACGGAATGTCCCTCTATGCCAGTTGTATGGATAGTATTATATACGAGTACAATTTAGCAACGTACAATCCTGAGCCAAGTAAATGAAAAACGCTTATGTGAGATGATGCCATGATTCGATAAACTTGCAAAACACTGATCAAGCGTTTTTTAATAGTCGCGGAATTTTATGGACATCGGAATTCTACGTTTTACGTAAAGACATGCCTTAGTCCTGACGGCAAGTATCTCGCGAGTGGCTCGAGCGATGAGTATGCGTACATCTGGAGTACGAAGCGACCGGGGTGTCCTTTGATCAAGCTTTGGGGTCACACGGATGAAGTGACTTGCATCGCTTGGTGCAACTCTAGTGAACCAAAGGTGCATATTCATTCAATAAGTATGTGTTCATTTGAAACATACATAAATATGCAACTAATACGAACATTTTAGATCGTCACTTGTTCGGACGACTGTTATCATAGGATTTGGCGCGTTGGTCTGGAACATAAGGCCGAAAATGACGATGTGGAAATACGTGGTCGAGCGGAGAACGTTGACTTGGGTAATCCGGTCGGACAAGCAACTCTCGAAACTACGCCGACGATATCCCGACGTTGGGTTTCGCGTCAGCATCGGACCCCGGGCTCCGGTACCACACCTGGTAAGATAGAAATCGATTATTGAAAAAAAAAAAGAAAGATAATGTGTTGAAATGAAAGCGATACATTTGAGGATTTAAAAAACTGGCACTTTATATTTTTATTTATCCAGAACAAGTAGCGCTGTGTTTGATAATTAAAAGAATTGAAAGCGAAGAATTTGACCTTTGAAAAATGAAAGTGAACGATTTGGTCATTTAAATAATTGTATTAATATTGTTGCTGCCATTAATTACCTTGCAAGTACTTAACAAATTTTGAAGAAAATGTGTTTCTTGTGCTGGTTCCTACGTACAACCCATCCTAATTGTAATTCCCTCTTAGTACTCCCTACCTGTACTTAGGGAAGCTAGCCTAATTTCGTATGCGCTCATCGTATACGGACGACTTACACCGCATTCATTATTCTTCTGATTCTCTTACGTATACACGGTATATACTTACTTAAGTGCAGACATTAATATCTCAAAAAATCTGACTTCCGGATGACTGATTGATGTGCCAGTCAAGCACGGTCAGGCAGTCACCCACCCTAGAAGTAGCTTCAGAAAAGCAGCTTAATGCGGGTCTGCACACCAACCGCACAACTATCAGTGACAGTTATATTTTCTTTTTTTTTCTTTTCGCAGTCACAACTCCGAATTTCAGTAGTAACAATGTGCGAATCAGCGAATTTCGTGATCCCAGTGAAGCTGCAAGCGGCACGAAGCGCAGTTACGTCCACATGGTAGGCAGAGGCCGATGGACCGATGGTAAATTCAAATCGGTACTCTCACCGATTGTCGAGAATCTCGAGCCAAAAGCGAAGCGCGCCCACTTTGATAACAGAGGTGCTCGTCGACTGTTCAGTCCGATTAGCGAGAGAGACGCTTCATCGTTGCAAAATGACTATGAATGCGGCGAGTCTGGGCCGAGTTCCTTGAGCGCAGCAAACGAGAGATCGCGACAGGCACCTTTCTCACCGACTCTCAATCTACCGAATTACGTGATCGATGGCACGGCACCACACCTCGTGCAAACGTCTCCCCAAAAATGCAAGGAAAACGTCGATTGGTTAACGAAGATACGACTAGAAAGATACGAATTACGGGTCGTCAAGCCCGAACCCGTGTCGGCAGTAACTAGCTTGAATACACACATGACTCCAGCTCGGCGATTAAGCAGATCGAAATCGACGGAGCCGCGTAAAGTACCTAAAAATCCCGCCATTTCGTTACTGAATTTTTTCCGAGTGTCCGGCAAAGATTGTGAGAAGGATAGATGCACAGAAAAAAATGACATGACGCAATTGGCAAAAGCACCGACCCCGTAAATTAAGTAATGATGTATGAAATTATTTTCCGATGACACACGCTTCAACAAATTAAATGCTACCTTTAAATCAGTCACGCTGCTGGTATTATGCGCGTCGATAGATATTACTTAAATTAAAAATACAATTTTCCTCCCAGGATACTACAATTGTTTCTTCTCGTAGAAAATTCGATAAAGAGTGAATATCGACGTTATAGACGGCTTACATTCACGAATTCAGAAGTCCCACTCATCCGACCTTAAAATAAAAGTCAAATTCGAGAATAATGTGTTCAAAACCGTTAAGTGTCATTAACGAGCCACCCTTTGAGACGATGTGATACACCGTTGTGTCCTTTCTTGTTGGACTGCAATCTCCAAATGTGTTATATTTCTCGTATTGGTGAACGCTCGGTCTGTGTATTACATCTTCACCTTAATGCGAGTGCAAAACCGACACCAAGATAGGGGTCGCGTGAATTTGAGAGAGAATACACTAGATGTCACCTTGTACATCGAGGAGTTAGCCTTCTTTTAAGAAGATGTGAAACATATTCTCAGTGTTTCTTTGTCACTCTGACGTGAGTGCTATTAGTTAATTAGCTCCATCGTATACATGCATAGTTCATGTCATCTTGAATATCTCTGTCGCTCCATTTCACAATCCTTTCGTTCAAATTTTGTCTTCGTTCAAATTTTGTCTTCGGTGTAGGGACCATACAAATAACAGCAACGCTTTAGCCGATATACAGCCGATCAGGCTATCAGGAAAAATTTGTTCGTAAAAAGTTTGTTATGGACTAAGTAGGTTTCTATGGTGAACACTGGTCAGAAAAGCCTAAAAAACCAGAAAATGTTAGGAAATTAAGAAATGAAAATAAATATCAGGAAAACGTCAGATAATTTTGCAATTGATAAGGCAAAATTAACGGTGGTATGGTACACGGAAAAACGAAGCGTACTTCTATAAATTAGATTTGATGTGTTTTGGCCGATCCCTTGATGGTTGTGTGCTTTAGTTGCGGCTATGTTCAGATACGGCTATGTTACTTGTATAAACATTATTTTCCGTCATTATTAATTGAACTTGGTCATCTCAAGAAGGCATAAGAAAATTTTTCTGTTAAAAATATCTATTGTTGTTAAAATCTTGCATTCAATCCGCATGAAACTCAGATAAAACCTGTAGGCGTATTTCAGCTTTTTAATTGTTATTTTGTTCGTGAGAGTACTTTCCAAACCGAGTACAGGAGTTCGGGATGCAGTAAGAATCGAATTAACCGTAGCCTGCTATTCCGTCGGTTTTTAATAAATAAATATTTGTTTATACATGTAATTTAATAGCTTTGTTGTAAAGGTATCAAATAAAAGTCACTATATACAGACTGGAAAGAACTTTGTCTTAAACCAAGTGAGATATCGAAACATCAGTTCACTGGTTTCATCTGAAAGTTGCGAGAAATGAATAATTATTTTTTTTTTCGCGCAGCATTTTGGGGCATTTCATGGCTGTATAAAATATAATATTTATTGTGGTTAATGCCCATTTTCTGAGGCTTAAATTAAATTTTGCTTTAAACAATAGTTCTGTGAAATAAATATGTTCTCATTGTTCTTTGAAGTAATGGGGCGCTCCTAAATAGATTGTAAATATGTGTTTGAATACCGCTTAATTCTCCGTCGTTTCTCCGCCGCGGTTGTTTAGACGGATAATACACGAGAACGTCGTGTTGTAGAATTGTTAGGCGGAGAGTAACGCTGTCGGCTTTTATTCGATATATTAACCATAACAAAGAGATCCAGGCAACAGTTTTTTTACGGACCGAGTAGTTCTACATTACCTTAAGGCTGTGCCTACGGGTATGTTTCAAAATCCCGAACGTGTATATACGCGACGAACCGCTATGTGTATCCACCCACACCATCAGGAATACACATATTCCGTATTTGGACAGAGACCCGTGCCTACTCCTCGGTCGGTAAAAAACCAATGAACATTACTCCGCTACGATTGATCCATCGGATAGAAGAGGAGAACAGTGAACTGCGTCTCGCACTTCTACAGTTCACTGGCCTTAACTTTTATAGGAAAGATGAATGGCGAGGAAGAAATTTTTATATCTCGCACGTATCTTGGCAATCTGAGAGAAAAAGACAACGTGTAGCACATCAACTCAAGATTATATGAAACATGTATGGGTATGGAACTTCGGATCCCACATTTCTCCATTACGGTTGATCTGTTGTATCAAACAGAACGGTACTGGATGTCGTTAATGAAGATAGCTCTAATAACTTTCGGAGCGGAACCAGTAGAAATGCCAGCGTCAGTTCCTATCGGTATGTCGCATTATCTTACTACGAAACATATGTAATTCCTTCGTTACGACTTTTGCACAGTGTTATCTAACGTTTTTACATGTTCGTCAGTGGTCTATCGTAAGTGCAAACTAGTACAAATATATATAATGTGTTTTTTTTAATCGTTTTTGAACAAATGAGAGGAGGTTGCGCTGTTTTGTATACAAATGACTGTTCGTTTTATACCCAAATAATATACAGGGTGTCCGCCGGAAAGGTATACTACTTTGTTTGTTTATAATTTTTGATTAAATGAAAGAGAATGGATCTTATATTGATAAATGTTTTATTTAATGTCGGCAATTATGTATGGAATACAATATCAGATAAATGTCCGCCTCTGTTAGCCTCACAAATGCGAGCCCTTTTGAGCACATTTTTCATTACATTCTCACACATTTCACGCGGTATTTAATTAATTTCATCACGAATATTTTGTTTGAGTTGCTCAAGCGTTTCTGGTTTGTTTGCATAAGCCTTGTTTTTTAGATATTCCCACAAAAAGAAGTCCGGAGCAGTCAAATCAGGCGACCGTGGAGGCCAATCAACATCACCATTTTTTGAAATAACTTGTTGTGGAAAGAGGTCTCGCAGTAATTCCATTGTAATCCTGGCTGTATGCGATGTGGCACCGTCTTGTTGATACCACATGTTAATCAAGCCCAAAGCATGCAGTTGTGGCGTTAAAAAGTTTTCAATCATATCACGATATCGCTCCCCATTCACAGTTACCGTTACGCCGTTTTGATTTTCAAAGAAGTAAGGTCCAATGATTCCTCCTGACCAAATTGCACACCAGACTGTCACTTTTAATGGATGTAAAGGTGACTGATGAATAATTGGAGGGTTTTCCATTGCCCAGAACCGACTATTCTGTTTATTCACATATCCATTTAAATGAAAATGTGCCTCGTCACTCATTATGATTTTGTCATGAAAATCGGGGTTGTCATGGGCGAGCTGTAACATCCTATTGGCAAAATGTTTTAACGATTAAAACACGTTGGTTTATCGAATATTTTTCCATAATAAATTTGCCACGTGTCTACTTCACGACTACCAAATATGAACTGTCAAGACTAACGTTTACCAAAATGGCGGCAAAACAAAGTAGTATACCTTCCCGGCGGACACCCTGTATTTCGGCAATCAACGAAAACAATTAATACTGTATGTCTACTGTATGTTTAATGTCGTGATAGATTGATTGGATCTATTCAGAAGTTTTGTAAGTGAGAATAAAATATTTTTTTAATGTCCAAACAATTACGTCGATAATATTACAAAATACAACAATTTATACTAGCATTACTCATGTACCTAAAAGTACATAATAATAAAGTGTGACCAGTGAAGGAATTCGCTCGACTTTACTGTTGCACGTGTTGAAGCTTATTCATTTCTCAATATTACGGGTATCTAAAAAGTTTAAATACTTATGTTCTAGTAAACGTAAAATATGGCATTCGCCATACTAAAAAAAGATCTTCCATTCCCTAGCGGGTTGTGCGAGCCAAAATTTGATTGGTAATTCTAAACTGGTAAAGTCGAAAACTTTCACTCAAATATTGACTGGTACGCAATTTTTCCAGCATTGGACTGAAGCGATTTTGGTTAGACTGGTAAGTTATTACCAGTCATATTTTGGATGGTAACGGTTTTCGCAGGTCTGCTCATTTATCGCTACCAGTTTTATTTTGGATGGTTATTGGGTTCTCCTGGCCCCGCTCGATTCTCGCTACCAGTTTTATTTTTGATGGTTATTCGGTTCTCGCTACCAGTAGAATTTCAACCGGTATTCTCATTATCGCTCCGTCTAATTTTTACTATTATTCAGCATTGGACTGAAGCGATTTTGGTTAGACTGGTAAGTTATTACCAGTCATATTTTGGATGGTAACGGTTTTCGCAGGTCTGCTCATTTATCGCTACCAGTTTTATTTTGGATGGTTATTGGGTTCTCCTGGCCCCGCTCAATTCTCGCTACCAGTTTTATTTTTGATGGTTATTCGGTTCTCGCTACCAGTAGAATTTCAACCGGTATTCTCATTATCGCTCCGTCTAATTTTTACTATTATTTTCATTGTCGCGGCCCCGCTCGGTGTTTGCTACAATCGAGTGTCTCCGGTCGTGATTATCTTTAATTTCTTTTTAATATCTCAGAGATTATACCATAAATTAAAAAATGGGATGAAACTGAATACACGGAAGGGATTTTGGGATCTTTAGGGAAGTGTTATCAGAATCTTTTATTATTTTTTTTCATATACATACAGAGAGTATTTTCAATCGTATTTCCGTCTTACAGTCCATTCAGATGTCCGCACTAAATCGAATTTTATCGTAGCAGGTGAGGTCGCGTGGCTCTGGATCCGATTGCAAATCCAGAGGAGTTCCTTCTTCGCTGAGGAACCTGCTATAAAACAGTCGATTTCATGTCGAGCCCGGTGTTTCAGTCTTAAACTTTTGTTCGAAATTTATATCGGATAGTCCCTAAGGATGAACACTGGTAGCAGAAAATGCAAGGTCGAATGCAAATATACCAATTTCTAGAACTTCAGGCGCTCATTTAATTTCTTTGCCGATCGCTCATGACAAAATAAAACTAACTTTTTCATTATCAGACTACTTCTTCCTATAAAAGCTTTTGCAAGACATAGTTTGCTTTTCTCCTTGTGGTAATAGATCGGACTGTAGGGACCTCGGATATCAACCAATGTTTCAAGGACATTTTTTATTTCAGTCAAAATATTTGTTAACTGACCACTACGATCCAATCCGATCTAAAACAAAGTAACATTTGGCCGATCAGCGGTAGCGAGAGCAACAAAAGTTTCACAAAATTTCTGACGAATTTCGAATCGTTCTTTTTGGCAAAATTTCGAATAGCATTTTCAATCAACCATAAATATGAATAAAATAACGACATTCACTGACGATTGTGCTGGAGTGAGCGAGACCAATAGAAATTTGTAGTACATCGCTAGGTGACGCGAATCGCAAGCTCTACGATCTCCGCATTAAACAATTACGATATTTTGTTAAAACTAAGAAAAGTTAACTGTAGAATTACTAGTCAGAGTTTCTCTTGCTCTGTTTTTTCATGGAAAACCTATCTCTGAGAATATTTGGATTGCGAATAAGAATAAATAATGAATTGTTATCCTTTGGATTCGGAATACATCAATATGATTATTTGAATAGTCAAAGCAGTCAGAAATCTTACAGACTCAGCGGAATATATCTCTTTGTTCCAGAGAATATTGTTTTCATCGCGATCGTCGTGTATTCCGATCAATTCCACTTGTCGGGTATAATAGCATGAGAAAGAGTTTGACCAGTCGTGGGAAAGTGTTCTTGCGGGGTACACTTTGCAATAGGAAGCACTGCTTGTCAAGAGCTTATTGATCGCATCGACCTGTTAACACAGAGATAAATAAATAATTTAAAAATTGTCTAAAACTCCAATATTTTAGTGAATTGATAGAATATATTTTTTATTTAGCTCTTCGTAAAGAATATGCCAGACGTTAACGTCCGGCAAATTTTTCAATGTGTGAAAGTAATTAAATTCATGATTTTATACATAAAGTAATGCAATTGTGTCAATAACGAGAATCTACTTACTTCGGATTGTAGTCCTAGCTTCCAGATTTCGCCAAATACGGTATTATATCCCTGGCATTTGGCACAGCGGCAACCGAACACGACGTACCATTTCTTGTTAAAAGCTAATTGATCGTATCAACCTGTTGACACAGAAATAAATAAGTAATAAACAAATGAAAAATCCAGTGATAATAAAATAAAAAATTGTATAACACTCCAATATTTCAGTGGACCGATGGAATATATTTTTTCTTTGGCTCTTCGTAAAGAATATGCCAGAAGCCAACGGCCAGCGAATTTTCCAATTTATGAAAGTAAATAAATTGATGATTTTTACATAAAGTAATGCAATTGTATTAACAACGAGAATCAACTTACTTCGGTTTGTAGTCCTTCTTCATTTCGCCAAATGCGGTACGATATACCCGGCATTTGGCACAGCAGCAACCGAAGACGAGGTACCGGTTGCTTGCCTTTTTGTAGAATTTCTTTTTTGTATCGTAACGGCAATTATATTTTCCTCACAACCAACAATATAACAGCATTCGTTCTCCCTTCTTCAACACTATTTCTGCGATGTAACACGTCCAAAGAAATACCGATCCGTGTGTACGGGATTCATTGCTGTCAATTTTTTAAGGTTATGTTAGAACGAGAGATGCCCCGCACGCAGTAAAGAACTGCAGCGATGAGTTACGAACACGTGCCGTGACGCCTTCGCGATTGTTCTATCGTTCCGTTTGTCTTTCGCACGTCAGTATGGCAGTCGATTACCAGCATATGGTTATAAATGCACTCATCGCTAAAGGCGTCACGGCACGTGCTGGTGTACTGTATGATATAAAACGTTCGTAACTCATCGCTGCAGTTCTTTACTGCGTGCGGGGCATCTCTCGTTCTAAGATAACCTTAAAAAATTGACAGCAATGAATCCCGTACACACGGATCGGTATTTCTTTGGACGTGTTGCATCGCAGAAATAGTGCTGAAGAAGGGAGAACGAATGCTGTTATATTGTTGGTTGTGAGGAAAATATAATTGCCGTTACGATACAAAAAAGAAATTCTACAAAAAGGCAAGCAACCGGTACCTCGTCTTCGGTTGCTGCTGTGCCAAATGCCGGGTATATCGTACCGCATTTGGCGAAATGAAGAAGGACTACAAACCGAAGTAAGTTGATTCTCGTTGTTAATACAATTGCATTACTTTATGTAAAAATCATCAATTTATTTACTTTCATAAATTGGAAAATTCGCTGGCTGTTGGCTTCTGGCATATTCTTTACGAAGAGCCAAAGAAAAAATATATTCCATCGGTCCACTGAAATATTGGAGTGTTATACAATTTTTTATTTTATTATCACTGGATTTTTCATTTGTTTGTTACTTATTTATTTCTGTGTCAACAGGTTGATACGATCAATTAGCTTTTAACAAGAAATGGTACGTCGTGTTCGGTTGCCGCTGTGCCAAATGCCAGGGATATAATACCGTATTTGGCGAAATCTGGAAGCTAGGACTACAATCCGGAGTAAGTAGATTCTCGTTATTGACACAATTGCATTACTTTATGTATAAAATCATCAATTTAATTACTTTCACACATTGAAAAATTTGCCGGACGTTAACGTCTGGCATATTCTTTACGAAGAGCTAAATAAAAAATATATTCTATCAATTCACTAAAATATTAGAGTTTTAGACAATTTTTAAATTATTTATTTATCTCTGTGTTAACAGGTCGATGCGATCAATAAGCTCTTGACAAGCAGTGCTTCCTATTGCAAAGTGTACCCCGCAAGAACACTTTCCCACGACTGGTCAAACACTTTCCCACGACTGGTCAAACTCTTTCTCATGCTATTATACCCGACAAGTGGAATTGATCGGAATACACGACGATCGCGATGAAAACAATATTCTCTGGAACAAAGAGATATATTTCGCTGACTCTGTAAGATTTCTGACTGCTTTGACTATTTAAATAATCATATTGATGTATTCCGAATCCAAAGGATAACAATTCATTATTTATTCTTATTCGCAATCCAAATATTCTCAGAGATAGGTTTTCCATGAAAAAACAGAGCAAGAGAAACTCTGACTAGTAATTCTACAGTTAACTTTTCTTAGTTTTAACAAAATATCGTAATTGTTTAATGCGGAGATCGTAGAGCTTGCGATTCGCGTCACCTAGCGATGTACTACAAATTTCTATTGGTCTCGCTCACTCCAGCAAATCGTTAGTGAATATCGTTATTTTATTCATATTTATGGTTAATTGAAAATGCTATTCGAAATTTTGCCAAAAAGAACGATTCGAAATTCGTCAGAAATTTTGTGAAACTTTTGTTGCTCTCGCTACCGCTGATCGGCCAAATGTTACTTTGTTTTAGATCGGATTGGATCGTAGTGGTCAGTTAACAAATATTTTGACTGAAATCAAAAATGTCCTTGAAACATTGGTTGATATCCGAGGTCCCTACAGTCCGATCTATTACCACAAGGAGAAAAGCAAACTATGTCTTGCAAAAGCTTTTATAGGAAGAAGTAGTCTGATAATGAAAAAGTTAGTTTCATTTTGTCATGAACGATCGGCAAAGAAATTAAATGAGCGCCTGAAGTTCTAGAAATTGGTATATTTGCATTCGACCTTGCATTTTCTGCTACCAGTGTCCATCCTTAGGGACTATCCGATATAAATTTCGAACAAAAGTTTAAGACTGAAACACCGGGCTCGACATGAAATCGACTGTTTTATAGCAGATTCCTCAGCGAAGAAGGAACTCCTCTGGATTTGCAATCGGATCCAGAACCACGCGACCTCACCTGCTACGGTAAAATTCGATTTATTGCGGACATCTGAATGAGCTGTAAGACGGAAATACGATTGAAAATACTCTCTGTATGTATATGAAAAAATAAAAATAAAAGATTCTGATACCACTTCCCTAAAGATCCCAAAATCCCTTCCGTGTATTCAGTTTCATCCCATTTTTTAATTTATGGTATAATCTCTGAGATATTAAAAAGAAATTAAAGATAATCACGACCGGAGACACCCGATTGTAGCAAACACCGAGCGGGGCCGCGACAATGAAAATAATGGTAAAAATTAGACGGAGCGATAATGAAAATACCGGTTAAAATTCTACTGGTAGCGAGAACCGAGCGGAGCCGCGAAAACCGAATAACCATCCAAAATGAATCTGGTAGCGAGAACCGAATAACCATCCAAAATGAAACTGGTAGCGAGAATCGAGCGGGGCTGCGAGAACCGAATAACCATCCAAAATATAACTGGTAGCGAGTAACCAGCGGAGCAGCGAGAACCGAACAACCATCCAAATTATAACTGGTAAGTGGGATTAACCAATCTATTCTTGAATCGCGCGACTTTACATGAAAAGAGCCTAGTAGTTCAGTAAAGCCTCGATTATCTAAGATCGCATTGCGACTGGGCGTCGTTTGGATTATCGAAAGTTCGGATAATAAAAACGTGCTATCATGAGTAGCCGTCTTACACGTTGCATGTGGAAGAGATAAAAAAGTACCGATATTTTTAGCGACCGTACGCGATGCCTGCATATTTCTATCATATATTCGAGAAATAACATCGTATGCCGCGGAATATTCGACATTATTCCTCCTTCTTTTAATTACAAGGCCACGTACCTGTGGAGTAGAAAGAATGTGTTGACGTACGAAGCGAGTACAGCCCGAGCAACGCTCGCGCTGCTATTGCGCGATTGCTAATCTATCAATTTCGCCAAAGGTAGTTAGTAACTACTTTAGCGAAATTAGTCTAGAGTTTAACATCACCTGAACGGTTGATCCTGGGTCGGACTAGCCCGAAACATTGAAGTCTTTCAACAGATTCGAACGTAACAGGTTGGTTCCTCGTCAGTAACTCTAGTACATAAACTGTACTTCAATCCTTTTTCATGATTTGCAATAAATAACGGAAAGTTGCCATTATTTATTATAAACGACCTGTTTAGTTTTCGCTCCTACCAAGCACACACTCAACTCATGCACACGCTACACTCACAATCATCTGACGCCTCGCGTCATATGGTATAGCTCGCAGGTATGATATATCGATTTATCGACCGCGCACTCAAGCACGTTGTTCATCAGCTCACATCCTCGATCGAAGCTCACTCAAGCGGCCAACGCTGCTAGCGTGGCCCCAGCGGCAAAACCACTCACAAGGCTCACTTTCCATCGCTGGTGGCGAATCACAACTCAAGCAAGCTGTGACGCACGTCCGCCCTCTTGACACTCTGCCTCGTGGTCGACGGATGTGGTCATTGTTCTCACTCGAGTCGTTCCCGCGTAAACTCACAGAGATATTCATTAGTTCCACTCACTTTGGTGTGCATTCATTATTATAGTGTATTACATTCTTGGTCAAATCACTCGTGTTTCAACTCAGTCTCAGTGCGAATCACAGTAAACCAACAGGACTAATGCAACATTCATATAAACGTCAACGGCGTGGTTCGTCGTTGGCAGCAGAGACGCCATTCTGCCTCGCACCGTTCGTTGGCGTTAAGTCACTCACCAGCCTGCCGTGTGGCTTCACTAGAGCTCTACAAGCAGACCATATCACCAGGATCAACCACACGGGATCAACAAGTCAACTCAGAGGCCTGAGAACCCACTCACCGCCAGTACATCAACACACAGGCCAGACAAATCACAGTATATATTTGTTGTATTCACCAGGTATTTTTTTTTATGCAATCACTGTTACTTAATTAAAATAAAAATTGAATTTATTATTGTTAATTAATGAGTGCATTTAATTATTTATACTTGACACCAGGATCCTTAATCTTACTATTCGCATCTGTCACTCGACATGCTACGTGTGAATGCATCGACTTGCTACCTGTCGACAGATTAAGAATATTTCAAACTCAGTCTCAATCATTTGCATACATGGTTTGGACTTTCGAGCTAATTCCAACTCACTCACACTCATTAACATACACGACTAACTTACTCTTTCATTGTAAATGCACACATTTTACTCATTTACTCGAGATCCATCTGTTTATCAGCGAACGATCCCAAAATAATAACTCTTTAAATATTATACCGTCAACCGTAATATTCTATAGATGACTACGACTCGTGCAAAGGACACCAGAGTAGTACATGTAATCTCGGCTAATGGACGCGGAGTCGCGCCGTGTACAGTCGGTGCGATTAGACACAGCTGTCAAACGGTTAAACGTCCGGTCCGGATTGACGGTAATACGTCAAGGCACTGATAACGCACAAATATGCAAGCAAGTGCTCACGGGAGTGTCCTTGTAGAAAAGTTGTTGCGCTGCAGTTGACGACGCACCAACGGACGAGCCCAGGAACGACCGAACCAACGGGTTAACGGTGCCAAGAAAGACGTCAACGACCAACTACATAGGGAAGCTACAGGTCAATAGCGTCCAAGGATCGTCTGCAAGACCATCTTTCTGTAAGTGGCGGTTTCATACATACATTACTGATACATATAGCCCAGTAAAAACTAAAACCAGTAGGTAATGCTAGTTTGGGAAAAATATTCCGCTTAAGGATACAAAACTATTCGACAAAACAAACAAACAAATTTTTTTTGAAGAATAGAAGGGCTATTTCCAAAGTAGAGACAACCGCGAAAGTCGTCACATCACGTTTCTGTCGCGTAGAACGTTGGCACAGATCTCGCCGACGGGACGAATTCCCGCCCCAGTCAGAAAGCTCTCGCCGACCGACCGACTGCACAATTCGGGGTAAATCCAATTAGGGATGCGTCATTCGGAGATCACGATGATTCCCTCTATCGATGACCGCCTAAAAATAATAAGAGAATATCACGACACCGCCATAGGAGGGCATCAGGGTGTCAGGCGTACGTTACATCGGATCCGGACCAAGTACGAATGGCCCGGTCTAAGAACGGACTTGAAAGAGTACATATCGTCCTGCGAATCCTGCCAAAAGAACAAAATCAAGAAAAGGGAACGAGTACCGATGGTGGTAACAGACACCCCATCAAGGTCATTTGAGAACGTAGCGGTCGATATCGTAGGACCGCTACCTGAAAACGCATCTGGAAAGAAATATATACTTGCTATCCAGGACGCGCTTACGAAGTACAGTGCGGCGATACCACTGTCGAATTAGGAAGCATCGACAGTCGCAAGAGCACTAGTCGAAGAATTAATTTGCCAGCACGGAACGCCGGAAATAATATTATCGGATCAGGGTACGAACTTCCTCAGCTTGACCTTCAAAGAAATGTATCGACTGCTGCGAATTAAGAAGATACAAACAACGGCTTATCATCCCGAATCGAACGGCGCATTAGAGAGGTCGTATCGCACCCTCGCAGAATATCTGAAAATTTTCATAAGCGAGGATCAGGGAAATTGGGACGAGTGGCTGCCGTACGCAATGTTTACGTACAATACCACTCCACATACGGAGACCGGACTATCTCCCCACGTCCACGTGTTACGTCCACGTCCACGTCCCACGTACACGAGTTACGCGAGCGATTACGCGCCGCATGGACAGTAGCACGCGACAACCTGGAAGGCGCGAAAAGACGGTCAAAGAATACGTATGACCGCGGTGCACAGGTGCAGGAGTACCACGTCGGCGAACGCGTACTCCTCCGTGACGAGACGGTGCGCAGGGGGCGATCAGCCAAGCTGACTCCAAAGTGGACGGGACCTCACGAAATAGTAGAGAAGAGGTCCCCCGTCAATTACGTAGTCCGGAAGGTACGTCAAATCCAGGCGGTGAACGCAAACCGCCTGAAGCTCTTTATCGAGCACTAATAGCTCAGGAATTGAGGAATTCGAATACTTATAGCTAGTTAAAACTAAATATTAGCGAGAAAATAATTGTGGGAAGGAGCCCCTCAGGACACAGGGAAGGGAGCTCCAATAAAGTAGAAGAGGTCTTAGGAGTCCTAATTTTATCAACAGGAAAAAGAGCGTCATTCAGAGATAAATATACATATAGATAAAATATATTGAACTTAACAATTGAAAAGAAATTGCACTTTCATAACGCAATCCAGAGGGGACGAAATACTGCGACCATGCCAGAAAAGCACCTCGAAAAATGTATATCATATTAATACTGACACAGGATTGTTGTATCCTCAATCGAGGATCGGTGTAGATACACGTATTGATTGTAATCAGTGAGTAGAGGCCACACAGTGTTAATATAGATTCTTTATTCTTCGTATATAACTGCACGAAATAAGTTGTCACACTACATCTCTTCGACGCTGCGCGCTCAAGACTACTGATGGAGACTTCCGCGCCCTCTCGCAACTAATGGCACCTTGGGAAAGCTGAACATAGTACATAACCGCGTGACATATGAAAGACAAATCAAGAGAAAGAAAGGACTTACACTAATTATTAACAGGATAGTGTTCATCCTAGAGTGTAAAAAGAACATATAGCGTAAATTGAAGAAATAAAGCCTCTAAGAGCATACTTCATTTTGGAAAAAATAAGACAACGTCACACTCTAATCGGTTGACATACACTGTAACGGTAATTATTTTATCGTTAACAATAATTTTATTTATCGTGGGAATTCGGGCTCGAACACAGGACTAATTAATGTTAGACTTCGAGGTGAGTGAGAGTAAAGTTTATTTACAAAAAAAATCATTTCATAACAAGTTATTTTACAGTTTCCGGCGTCTAATATCTAGAATGGTGCATCTAAATTTGGTAATTCCAGCGATTATTTTAACATTATTTCGTCTTATGCGTGTTCAAATTCTCGGTATCCTCGGGCTCGAATCTCTGTTACGTGTCAATGCGTTGGTATTGCCCCAGTAACTTCAGACACGCACACACACACCCACTCGCGTCACACTCACTCCTTGAGAGTGTATCAACTCTGGATACAATGCTTTCTCTGTCACTCCTGTTTCACTTCCTCTCTTTCTCTCTTCCACTCACACGATCGGGCAATTCCTGTTTATACTGCCGGTTTATAATCCACACTATTAAATTTTATTTCCTTAAATACTACTCACTTGATCCGATGCACTTAATTTCCTATACCTAGATTAATCCACTTAATCCTATTCTTTTTACACCTATCTACTTCTTGATCTATTACACTTTAATCTTTCGCCCGATTATTATTTTCTTATTTCTTTAACTATCTTCCCTGACTCTCCTTCAAACCTCGTTAACACTATTGAATTTATTTCCTTAATTCCAGAACCACGGATTTTCTGAGAGGTGATTTTGACTCGATCCCTTGAATTTGTCAATTCTAATAATAATCACCACGTACTTTACTGCAGCGACTTGCACCAAAATATATTTGTTCAGGAAAACTTGTACTATGAGACCTCCTCCTCTCGCGCCGGCTCTTTTATAGACTTTCCCCCAACCTGGTCCCTTCTACGTCATCCGTGGCTTCGATTTTTTAAATGCAAAATTCGATCGATTATGCGAGCTACCGTTGTCATGCCCCCCCGCCCCCCTCGGTCTCTCTCTCGTCGCCGAGCAAGGCCAGCTGGTCGCTGTTTTCGTCGACGAGCGAATTCCAGAGGCGTGACGTCATTAGTTTTTACGCTAGGTCCGGATTCGGTGGCCTAGCGTCCGCTGTACTTGTTGCTTCAAATATGATCCCGGCTCTTATAGCCGTTCGGAAATATAAAATCGCGCTAGCGCATGTAACTATGTTACATTATCTCCCGAGATTTTTGGACAAGTCGCCTTTGCAACTCACCCAAAAATCTCTTCAGTCATCGTGAGTAGTATGTGTACACCTTTGCTCCATCCCACTCCTTCCCCCACCACGCGGCTACCCCCACCACCTCACTTTTCCACCGCCGCGCTACCCACTCTGCTTGACCAGTGTCGGTAACGTGGAGATGGTAAAGTGAGGTGGTGTGGGTACCTTGGTGAACAAGGAAGAGTAGAGATAAGAGCAGGATTGAGCAAAGGTGTACACATACTTGGAAAAATGAATAAAATTATGTACTCACCACCGCAGCTGTTGTAGGCATCTACCCTCCTGCCAAAGCGATTTTAAACTCCTGTCTCTCGAATGTACTCACACACACACATACACACACACACACGCACGCACAGCGTCTTTAATTCATTACTATGTCCTCGTCAAAGCCCTCGTCCACGGCATCGATATCGTAGCCGATATCTATCTCATCACCGAGCGCTTCTATAATAAACGCCGCCACGTCCGCGCATTCACCGTTCGATAATCGAACCCGCGGAACGCTATCGCCGGCAAGAGGTCGCATCATGACAACGATCAAGTCATCTCTACCGCACGCTTCTTCGACGAGCTGCTCGATACCTGCAACATCCACGCGTTCGAGTCCGTATATGGAAAACTCCATGACAAGAACCGGCAGCATACTTGCTAGAGACTCCGGATGAAATAGGTGAGACCAGTCGATGTAAATAGTTTCGCCGAAATCGACTAGCAACACCTCGCAGTACCCATCAAAGTCCGGGTAAACCACTTCGCCGCGGACAACACTATTGAAACGAGGCACAACACAGGACATGCCGATATACAGCTCCCCAAGTTCAATGGGTCTTCCACGACGCTCCACTAAATACACACTACGTAGGAGCTCTTCCAGCTCGTCGTATGCATCGCACATTTCCTGTGTACGCAGAAACACGCTCATCACACTCTCGACAAACATTAATCGGCACCAAAACGCGTCGCTTAAAATCTCCTTGCCGTATCGTGGATACATATTGCTTTTTATTGTTTGCAAGTAGGATGCCAAAGACAGACTAAATGCTCGAGATGCTGCTAGAGAGTATCACGGGCATAAAGATAACAGCCTCCTATGAATCATAACTAGGTATCCATCACTTTGAATGCAACGAAAGCGGTTTTCGAGCATGCATAGCCCTGCGCTATGCTCCTCGCAAAGCGCTTGCTCTGCAGTAAAAGATATAGAATATGATCCCTCACAGAGAGAGAAAGACTTCAATTATAATTCTCTAATTATTATGCTATAAAAATAAGAGACACAGTAAGATCAGATATTTTTAAATTAATCAATATTTTATGGTAAGCACTTTACACATTTACCGTCGTATGCAACAGCCCTACAAACACGGTCATCCACGCTCGGAGATTCCTTCACCGTTAATTTTATTTTTATCGCTATATGGAATTAATTTGTAGTATCACTCGTAATATTGCTTTTAAATTATTTTTCGCTGTGGGCGTTGTCATCCATAGTGTACTTCTGAAAAAAGAACGAAACAACTATTTAATTGAACGCACTGATCAATAAAAAACATCGTGTACAAAATAATCGATATTGTCTTACCCGATGTGCCACGCCTCATTATACAAAGTTGGCAGCGTTGATGATCTTCTGCCACCAACGACAACTGTGGATGAGGATGTCGGGTGGCACTTTTCTTTCCCGAAGTTAGCTCTATCTGTACAGTATATGTATCTTCCTCTCGCTCTCCATGACACGAATAACGAACCCTCGGTGTCGGCTCATATGCAGGGGCTGCTCGCTCTGCAAGACATTATTTTTTATAATAAAAAATAAATATTACATGATTTAAAATTACGATTTAAAAATTATTTTATATTTTTTACTTACCAAGCTCTGCTGCTTTGCTGATAATCGACATTGGCACGTATTCCATGATCTGCTGTGTTAATGAAACAGAGACGAGCGCTCCGTCTTCTTTCTATCGCAGACCTTTGCTGATGCTTCGGTTTTAGGACTCTCTCTCTCTCTCTCTCTCTCCCACCGTGACTGACCTCGGTTTATAAAGGGTTTTTCAATAAGAGCACTTCAACTTTTTTTTTAATAAAACACAAACTGTTCGACTTTTGAACTAACTTTTTTTTTATTAACGAATTTGAACATATACATTTAAGTATGAAACTCGATTTCTTTTGCATGACCACCGCGTGCACGTTTTACGAAGTCCAATCTTTGAACCCAATTTTCGACCACTCTTTCGCATAAATCGGCCGAAATTCCAGCAATTTCACGTTCAATATTGGCTCTGAGCTCTTGCAACGTCGCCGGCTTATTGGCATAGACCAATGACTTCACATAACCCCAAAGAAAATAATCTAGAGGTGTCAAATCACACGAGCGCGGCGGCCACTGGACGGGCCCATTTCGCGAAATAACACGCTCATCGAACTTAGTCTTCAATAACGCGATTGTATCGTGTGCTGTGTGGCATGTGGCCCCGTCCTGTTGAAACCACATGTCGTCCAAGTCCATTCCATTCAATTGCGGCCAAAAAAAATCGTTTATCATATCGCGGTATCGATTTCCATTAACAGTAACGTGGCGATCGTTATCGTCGATGAAAAAATATAGCCCAATGACGCCGCCGGCATGTAATCCGCACCAAACAGTGACTTTTTCGGGATGCAACGGTGCCTCATGAATCACGTGTGGGTTGCTTCCTGCCCAGTAACGCATATTTTGCTTGTTGACAAATCCATTTAGCCAAAAGTGAGCCTCATCGCTGAAGATGATTTTTCGGTGAAAATCTGCATCATTTTCGATTTGCTCTTGAGCCCAATTCATGAATCGGCGTCGCTTCAAATGGTCAAACGGCTTTAGTTGTTGTGTCAGCTTGATCTTATACGGATGTAGGCCAAGATCTTTACGTAAAATTCGCCACAATGATGTCACAGAAAGGCCCAATTGTTGCGAACGTCGTGTGAGCGACACATTCGCGTCTTCTTGAACTGAAGCCCTGGCGGCTGCGATGTTTTCAACACTTCGAGCACTTCTTGCTCTCGAGGGCACCGGAACATTATGTAGTGAAAACGTAGACTCAAATTTTGCCACTATACGGTCGATTGTCGAACGGGCTGGCTTGTTAAATGGACCGTAAAATGGCCGTAATGCTCTTAAAGTAGCAGCAACAGAACGATTATTTTGATAAAAAATTTGCACGATTTGCAATCGCTGTTCACGTGTGTAGCGTTCCATGATGAAATGTATACTAATGAAGTTTCCAAATGACAAAAGAACAATAAAAAATATGGCGTCGTTCGCCGTCCCTATCGGAAAAAAGTTGAAGCGCACCTGTTGAAACACCCTTTACTTTATAATATTTCGAGCGAAATGTACACTATATACAATTATTTACAACAGTGTCTTTATCACAAATAGCTGCACATACGAAGAATTATTGCATTCGCAACGCAACACCCGATGCATGATCAGCGATATGACCACGAAACAGCACAATTATTTCGGACAAAATAATTTTCATAAACTCCGTATCCCCCGGCGTTAGCAAGATCGCTATGTGTTCGAGCGCTTCTTCAAAGAATTCCTTGGAACCGATGATCTCATACGCTGCTGCACGAGGCATTTCACTGACAACTATCTTTTCACGGACATATGATACCACCTCATTCATACACCGCTGAATCGTTTCACTTTTGCTCTCTAGAGCCTGCATATGAATATCAATTCTTCTACTTATTTCGACGAGCATATCAAATGTAGACCGTTGAAGAACAATGTTTGGAGAGTATTTTCGGAAGCGTTTCCGTTTCGATTCTCCAGATTCCTCTTGATTCTCGTATTCCTCATCAGCGCTACCGCTTATTTTACCAAATGACACAGCTCTGTTCTGGTAACACGAGGTTAAAAGTGTGTAATGCGTTGTGTGCTCTATGCGGGTATTACATATTTTCTCCGCATCAGTCCCATGAGCTTCGAAATATTGTTGTACGCGAGAAAAATCATTTTTAAACACTCGCCACTCGTCCGCACCGAGTGTAATTCCGGTAAAAGTATTTGACAATATTTTCACCACTGGTGTAAGAGTACACGTAGAGTTCAACTCGAGCCCGGCTACGATTATTTTACCAAATGATTTATTTAAACCGTACATAACGGGGTTCGTTATATATGGCGATATCGCATGAGACGTAGTACCGTTATTTGCCATTTTTATTGCTTTCGTGTAGACTGTAACTTTTCGAATGAATCGGCGGTGGTGTTCATACTCCGTTTTATACAGATTTCCCCCACCACCTAGCTGCATCGCCTCTTCTTTTGATACTGCAAATCATACGACTGAAAATTGCTAGCCAATATCCTTTGATATTTGTCGCATTCTCCTCAACAGCCTAGTAACAGCAGCAAATATATCCCAAAACTCTTGCATACTCTCGCACGCTTATGTGCACACGCACACATCGACATACAGATAAGATGTGCCATGAAAACTAAATAATATTCGTCGATGAAATTTGATAATTTTCCTCATGGCCGAGTGCCTTGAAATTAGATGAAAACAATATGACTTTCATCAGCGAAACTCGATAACTAAATACATCACCAGCGCTAAATATTTCCCTAGGTCTTGCTTTTGTAAAGTGATCGCGTGCGGCCATCTTCTTGGTTAGTCGTATTACATCGCTGCAGTATATGCAGAGAGACAGAGAGAGAGAGAGAGAGAGAGAGAGAGAGAGAGAGAGAGCTTGTTAAAGGAATATATATAAAAGTGAGCCGCTCTGAAAATTCTCTAGCTAATTGTCCGATTTACTGTGGTTACTACTACTACTACTATTCTAACAGCACAATCATGGTCAGAGTGGTAAAACGCTCATTGATAAGAAAATTGATAGAGGTTATATTGAAGCGTAGACCGTCGTTGCGTTCGCGCTGGGGGAGAAGAAATTTACAGATCACCCTATGGGAACTTCCGACACAGGCGGTTGTTCGTAAAATTCGCGGTATGCTGTGCGAGTGTCATCAGCGCGATTTAGTTGACGCGTATAATATTGGATTGTTTGATAATCAAATAATTATTGATTCGGTGGTGCGTGTTATTCGTCGACGCGACTGGCTGAATAAGTCTGCTCTGCAACCCATACTCAATGAAAGACGTAAGTAATATACAGCGCAAATTACTTTTATTTTATTTCCTTTATTTCATAAGATTTTTATATAGTTCGACGGTATGAGGACGCAGAAATGGGATCCGACACCTATGATTTCAATGAGGAGGGTAGAACCGATTCAGATGATCATAGCAGGGACAACGATGGCGACAGCTCCGCAGGGAATCGTTGGATAAATTTTACCCAACCATTCTGCGGCTATAAACCAACAAACGGTCTTTTCATGGCAGGCCCCTCAAGAGAATCAGATGAATCCGTCGCAGGCCCATCGCGACAATACAGTTCAAACGATGATACCAACAGCAATACAGACAACGAGGAAGAAGAAGAAGAAGAAGAAGAGGAGGAGCAGGACCAGGACGTAGACGATGACGACGAGGAGAAGGAGGAAGAGGAGGATGACCGTGTAGATTCAGGTAAGCTTTTAATAACACAACTACGCTGACAAAAATAAAAAAATTACGCGGATAATAATAGTAAAATGAAAAAACAGGGTACGAGACGGACCCAAACGTTTTTCGCTTTGCACGATTCACTGTGCCGAGACCGCCGACAATCGAGTTGGTTTACGAAATGCGTCGGCGGTTCCCGGGTGCAGTCGACGGATTCGAGGACTAGAAGCAAATATAAGTTTGTAATTCTTACGTTACACGAATTATATGCATAGTATATAGCTAGCGACAAACAAAAATTTAAAGTAAATGAAATAAAAATTCTAATAAATGGTTTAATTATGCTTGCAGCTGGACAGACTGGCGATGGAAGGACTGCTGCACGGGGTGGTGATATTTTGCCTCCTGGTGAACGTTTCGGTATCGACAACGAGCAGAGACGTTATTTTCCACGCTTTAGGATGCAGGGTCGAGAGACAGATTTTTATTTTCGTCAGCCACCGGTCGGTATCGATCATCTGACATGGTTCGAGGGAGGTGTACGAGATGTTCTCACACGCATTACAGAATCGTGCGAAGGACATGATTATGTGGGTATGACTCTGAGCGTACCGTCTTTCGCGCAAGGACCTGTATGGTTATCATTTCGACCAGCTCGTGACATCGTTCCCGACGATATATGGCAACTAATTAATAGTGTAGCTCAGAGCGCGCGCGAATTTCGAATAGACGCTGGTACATGTAGAATGACGACATGTATAGTACGAGGCGTCGAAGGAGCTGGTGTGGGCACTAGGCTTACACACGAGTCTATAGCAAAAAAGTCAATTTTACGCATAAGTAATCGCGATAATTTGTGTCTACAACGATCCCTTGTCACTGCCCGAGCGCATGCCGAACGCGGTCAAATACGTACGGGCGTGCTACACAGACGATGGTGTCAAATTCGGAACGGGCTTCGAGGTGCGCAATATACAGCAGCGATAGAGCTCACGCGTAATGCAGGGGTAACGACACCGTCTAGAGGGTGTGGTGCGCGCGAAATTCAGCTCTTTCAGGAGTACTTGGTTCACGAGAGTATAGCGATTGTTGTTTATGAATTTCTCACCTTCGGAAAACGCGTTCCGGCTCTGTACGATGGGCGAAAATACGTACTCGCCGCAACAGGTAAAATTAATCATACACTCTTTATTCTATATTACGAGCGTTCTCATCACTATCAACCGATATTAAATCTCGCCGGTGCGCTAGGTAGTCGAGGGTTCTGCACACAATGTAATTCCAAGTATATTCGAGTACTCGAGCATCGATGTAGCTATCAATGTGCTCGATGTAAATCCACTTATTGCAGCGGTAATAGACTCTCAGCCTGATTATTGCGCAGACTGTAATCGTTCGTTCTTTGGTGCTTTTTGCCTCGCTCATCACAAGAGTGAGAGCTCCGGGGGTATCGCGTCTCGTAAATATAGACGGTACAGCGTCTGTCAGGCATTGAACATTTGTAGAGGTTGCTCGCGTATGATTAAAACCTCAGATAAAAAGATGCATGTATGTGGTATATCGTTTTGTACTACATGCAAACAAACACGGCCGACTACGCATGCGTGTTTTATAGCACCTCTTAAGAAACCAGAGGCGCAAAAGGAGAAGAAAAAAGACAAGTCTTCCACGAGATTTTTATTTTATGATTTTGAGACGCAGCAACACGAGCAATTGCATGATGATAAATCGACACGAATTCACGAGCCGAATTTATGTGTCGTACAATGCGTATGTATGGCTGGACATCACAGATATAGAGGCCGATTGTGCTAACTATGGTAAACGTGAATTCGTGTTTATCGATGATCCTGTTGGGGAGCTCGTAAAATTGGCATTATCGCAAAAATTTAAAAAGACCATCTGCATCGCCCATAATGCTAGAGGTTTCGACGCACAATTTATTCTACGGTATTTAATCGAGGTGCAAAAAACACAGCTGCCCTCTCTGATTATGAATGGTACGAAGATTGTCTCGATGAAAATTGGCGATGTCGTTTTTCTCGATAGTCTAAACTATTTACCCATGGCTCTTAGCGCTTTACCTAAGGCCTTTGGTTTCGCCGATGAGGTGGCAAAAGGTACATTTCCCCATTTATTCAACATACCGGAATATCAGAATTACTCAGGTCCTCTGCCGGCTTTGCATTTTTACTCACCCGATGATACCATGTTCTCAGCGGATCGCGAGCGCTTTTTAAAATGGTATGAGGAAGAATCGAGTCGCGTAGATTATAAATTTGATTTTCCGACGCAATTTGTGCAATATTGTCGTACAGATGTTACGGTTTTGAGACGAGCATGTTTAGCTTTTCGAGAGTTACTTATACGTTGTGGGAGCGTGTGCCCCTTTACAGAAGCATGCACGATAGCATCAGCATGTATGAGAGTATTTCGAAAGAATTTTCTACAGAAAGTTCGCATTGCGGTGTTACCATCAGGGGGGTCTCGCTGGGGGCGATAAGCAATCGCGCAAGGCCGTCGTATGGCTCGAGCGTGAGCTCAACTGCGTTATCGCTCATGCTGGACGCACGAGAGAGTATCGCCCTCCAGCCGGCCTACCGGCTGTCGACGGTTACTACGTGGATGCGGGGGTCCATCACGTTCTTCAATTTCACGGCTGCTTTTGGCATGGTTGTCCGCAATGTTATCGCGTGAATAGAGATGCTCGAACTAAATTCGGCGATACAATGGATGAGCGATACGAGCGTACCGTTCTTATTTCCGGGCGAATCAGATCGAAAAAGTACACTCTAACCAAAATACGGGAATGCGATTTTGACAGATTACTCGAGAATAACGAGGAAATGTCGATATACGTGAAAAATCACGCCATGGTCAAGCATGCGCCTCTCGAACCACGTGATGCATTCTTTGGCGGTCGAACGGAAAATTTTGTGAGCTTGTACGACGTCGCGAATGGGGAGCAGATACGCTATGTGGATGTTTGCTCGCTGTATCCGTGGGTGTGTAAGAATGGAAAATATCCCGTTGGACACCCGAAATTGTACGTAGGTGACGAGTGTCGAGAACTCGTAGGACTTGAAAACGATCTAAGTGTCGTCGAGGGTCTCGTGAAGTGTACCGTGGTGGCACCGCGCGATTTGTATATACCCGTACTGCCTGTTCGCATGCATGGGAAACTACTGTTCCCCCTGCGTAGAACGTGCTGTACAGATATGGACACATCCGAGGTTTGTACACACGATGACACGACTGAGCGAGCGTTTGACGGCACATGGGTCGTGGACGAACTGAGAAAAGCTGTGTCGCTCGGATATAAAGTGACGCGTATCTATGAAATTTGGCAATACGTTGTTACGCAGTATGACTCGACAACGCGACGAGGCGGTCATTTTGCCGAGTACATCGATACATTCCTAAAAATAAAACAGGAGGCGAGTGGACCGCCAACAGAGTGTAACGATGACGAGGAAGCAATAGAGCGTTTTATAGCATTGTACAAGGAGTTTGAGGGTGTATATCTCGAGCGAAGTGCTTTGCAGCCAAATCCGGGTTTACGTTCACTAGCGAAATTGGCTCTTAATTCATTCTGGGGAAAGTTTGGTCAACGAGAGAATCTCACGAAAACCGTTATCATTTCACGCGCGCGGAGCTAATGAATTTACTAACGAGTCCGGAGATTCAGGTGACGGGGATGCTACCGGTTAATCACAAGATTATGTATGTAAACTATGTGAGCAACCGCGATGCTATCCAACTATCCCCGACATCAAACGCCGTGATTGCAGCATACACGACGCCACAGGCACGCCTAAAATTATACAGTTATCTTGAGGGGCTCGGGCGACGAATATTGTACTGCGATACGGATTCCTGTATTTACGTGAGCCATCCCGGTGGTAACGAGTATGAGCCGCCAATCGGTCAATTTCTAGGAGATCTTACGGATGAATTAAGCGAATACGGGCCTGGTAGTTATATAACTTCGTTCGTTTCGGGTGGACCAAAATTTTACGCATACCTTGTTCGTAAACCCGACGGTACGATTATTGAAAAATGTAAAGTGAAGGGTATCACGCTAAACTTTGCGAATAGCCGTCACGTAAATTATAACGCATTACGATCTTTCGTGACAGGAGCAAGGAGCGTACCTATTATTTTAAAATTCGACGCTATTCGACGCACGGAATTTCATCATGTAGTAACGCGTGAAGAAACGAAATCATGTGAACCTGTTAACACGAAGTAAAAACGGCACGGGATGTACTCTACTGTACCGTACGGCTATTGTGAAATACGCTAATTAGTATAACGCAAAAAAGTATATAGTTTTACGGTTGAATTCGCGATATTTAAAAATAATCTTTTTGTCTAATTTCATGTATGATATTTACTGTGTACAATACATTGAAAAAAATTGATTCATTATGTATAAAACCGTTGTCGGCTCGTTCTTTTTGTGATGCTATTCGTAGCAGTAGCTGCTATCTCTCTACCGTTCCCTTTTGTTCTGACTTTCTCATCGTTGATTCCTTTTGTCCCGTCTTTCTTATCGAGTGTTTCCTTTTGTTCTGACTTTCTCGTGCTACATCCGTAGATATAATATTGTTGTTTAGAATTTGATGATTCGTAAAATTTGTATATAGAGATGTATGCATAGTGAAATAAAAATATTGCTTTATTTGTAAGAAATATAAAAACTATCGTTATTTAATTTACATACAGCGTAAACACCAGCTTATACCGTGAGCGGCGCGCCTGCACTAGCTGATGAGGCCGCGAAAATAGCTGATGCCGCGGGGTGGCCGCCGCCGCCGCAGCCACCGCCGCGGTATAAGCTTATTTACGAGTCTACTGATTGATTTTGATAGACACTCATCGATATGGATACACGTTGGAAACATCCGTGGACAGCTGTGATAAGCGGTCCTACGGGTTATGGTAAAACATTTTGTAAAAAAATTCTTTAAATACATGCGCGAAATGACGGATGTCCCGTTCGAGCGTATACTTTTTTATTACTCAGAGTGGCAGTCTGGGTATTCAGAGTATGGTGATAAAATCGAATTTCGCGAGGGTTTATCGCAAGCGGTAGACTACTCGAATGATGCAAGACCTAAACTTGTGGTCATTGACGATCTAATGCGCATCCAACAATACTGTGGTCGATCTTTTCACCAAGGGTAGCCATCATAAAAATCTTAGTGTCATTTCCATCACGCAAAATCTCTTCCATCAGGGTCACGGGCAGCGCGATATCTCCTTAAACGCTAATTATATCGTTGTCTTCAAAAATCCGCGAGATCGCGCGCAAATTCAGCACCTAGCCCGCCTGGTATGTCCCGAGAATCCGCGATTTTTGAAGGAAGTATCTGATATATTTCGATGCAACAGCCGCAGCGCACGGCTATCTATTATTCGACTTGAAACAATCGACGCCTGATAATTGTTGATTTCGCGCCTGTATATTTTCCGATTACCAATACCATTACGTTTACGTGCCTCAAAAAGCAATAGAAGTTCGCGATGCGTCGTGCGATGTACCAGTAATGCGCTTGTAATGGCGTTGCGCGGATCTCTCGATAAAAAGCAGATAATTATATTGCAAGCGTTGTGTTATCTGAAGCAAGAGCAACGACGTGCAATTTTGCGCAAAGCAGATGTAACGCTCGTACGCTGTATATGCGAGTGTGCTCTAAACGTTTTACAGGGAAACGTGAGTCTGAACAACGTGCAAAAGAATCATCTTCGGAGGCACGCGACAATTCTTCGACGACTAGCCGCCAAAAGGGGAAATTGGAGTGGTAAGAGGAAGATCATCGTCGAGCACTGTGTCGGATTTCTCAAGTTGCTTCTTGTGCCTGTCCTGGCCTACGCGAGACATGGAATAGGCCAGAAAGATGGTACTTATTCCTCATGATAACATACATCGTCTCGCTGGACTCGCCACTACTGCTGCTGCTACTACTACTACTACTACTAGTGCAGACCCCTTGCCTTCCGTACAGACTACCGGTACGCCATTATCGCGCCTCGACTCTGAGCTGAGTGAAATTCTAAACTCTCACTCGTACAAGAGCGCGAGAAAGAAGTGGATAGCGTACCAACAGGTTTTACAGCGTTATCTTCACATGGTCGAGTACGATAATGCAGTACCGAATATTTCATCAAAACGAAAAGTAGCAATATTATTAATACTTATTTTACCGCGCGATAACGATAGTAGCAGCAGCAACAGCAGCAACGGTAGCAACAACAACGACGACGAGGCCGAGACCGCACACTCAAACAGAGATTTAATGCTCACGGCTAAAAACGACATCATTGAGGGGGAGGAGGGGGTTGAAGAAGAGGACGAACAATTGCAAAACATCGCATAAGCAGAATATCAACCCCCCACACAGTTAGAAAAGAAAAAGAATCCATTTAACTGGTCATCGCTAAAATTATGAAAATTCTTCAAAAAATCTATTATGACACCGCTCATCCTGCTTCCTATTCTCGAGCAAAAAATTTGGCCCAGGTGGATCGAAGAGTAGCGCGAAAAAATGTTTTACCATGGCTCGAGACACAGGATTCATATAACATGCATCGCCTCGTACGACGACGATTTCCCCGTCGTACGTACAGCGTGAGTAATATAGACGATATATGGGAGGCTGATTTAGCTGATCTTCGCTCGATAGCCACGTACAACGATGGGTACGCGTATCTGCTTGTTGTTATCGATGTGTTGAGCAAATACGCGTGGGTCGAGGCTTTGCGTGACAAAACGAGCGCAAACGTGGCCCGCGGTCTCACACGCATACTCGCGCGCAGTAACAATCGTCGCCCATAGCAATTGCAAACTGATCGAGGCAAAGAATTTATCGGCGCACTATTTTAGCAAATTCTCAAGAAAAAGAATATCGATTTTCGCGCTGCTCTTAACCCTGATATAAAAGCCTCGATTGCCGAACGCTTTAATCGAACAATAAAAGAGCGAATGTGGCGCTACTTTACATACACGCGAAATAAGCGTTACATCGATGTTTTACAAAATTTTTTATATGCTTATAATCACACTAGACACAGCGGAACGCGTATTCCTCCGAGCGAAGTAACGCTCGAAAATGTCTCTATAGCCCGAGACAATTTAGCACGGCGTTACGAGCGTAACGCGAAAAAAATTAAAAAGCCTAAATACAGCGTCGGTGACTTGGTACGTATCAGTACAGCTAAAGCAGCTTTCGTGAAAGGATATGAGCGTGGTTGGAGTAACGAATTATTCAAGATTCAACGAATATCGGTGAATCGAGAACCATTCGTGTATATTTTACACGTTCTGAATAACGAAACTATCGACGGTATTTTCTACGAGGCAGAATTATCACGAGTACGAGTGCCTCCATCATCTGAGAAGACGAAAGAGAAGAAGAGGACAAAGAAGAAGAAGAACGCCCGGGATCATCGTCCGTGATAAATATGAGCTCCAAAGATAGCTCTTTCTTTGTCATACTACCGAGCAACAGTCGTATGCAGTATTTTCCGGATAATACGACGACGAAATTTATTACAAAACTACCGCGTCAGATACGCCTGCACGGAAAATGGTCTGTTTCTCTTGTGGAAATTGCTTATCCGATGACTCTTTTACATGTTCCTACTGTAGGAAATCTCGTAACTTTTGAGGATGGTGATTATGATTTATGGGGTTTAAATCTTTTAACACGGAGGCGCGCTGATAGAGACCAAGTAGGACCTGGTGTATATCGCTCTATAGACGCTCTTTTGGAGAATATAAATCAGTTACCTCACGTGGCCGATCATTTGCGCTTCAAATCGCTTCCGAGCGGGCAGGTCGAAGTGGCACGCGTATGCGACGATCTACGCTACCACGACTTTCGCGTATCGCCCTCTATCGCAAGGCTACTAGGATTCTCGGAAGAGGCCTGTAGGTCCGTAATGATAGAACGGCATTGCGAATACACAGGGTCGAGGCCTGCATCTCTCACCGGTTCTATACCGGGCATCATGTTTTTATACACAGATATCTGCGAGAGCTATATTACAGCTATATTACAAACACCCCTCTTACGAGTTGTTCCCATTGATACTGATGACTGTCCGTATGGTTCGATAAAAATTTAATCGTTTTCAACGCCACGATATATACCTCTCTTGCGCAATAATTTACACACTATTGAGATCGATATAAGAGACGAATTTGGGGATCCTATACTATTCGAGCAGGGAACGTTGACTGTGACACTACATTTCAAAAGGTCCCACGATTGATTACACCACTATGGATGATATTGACAGTGTGCAGCACGGATGGGGTCGTCGCGGGTACGGTGGCATTAGCCATGTTTATATCGGAACACCTAATCAGCGAGGACACGGTATCGGTAGCTTTCTTGGGGGCCTGTTTCGTCGAGTGTTACCACTTTTAAAGAAGGGCGCTAAAGCAACCTGATTTCACGAAAAATCATCTATATGTGGATGCTTTTCAAACGTTGTTTTCGGGAACTGGAATACATTTCTTGAACGACGGTAATTCGATCGATCGCTATAATTATCGCGATGGATACTGTCTGTTTGCTTTTGATTTGACACCCGATCTTTCGGCGAACAGCAATACACATTGGAATTTAATAAAGCACGGTAGTGTGAGAATAGAGGTACGATTTGAGGATGCGCTTGCTTCAACGATAAATTGTGTAGTCTACGCGGAATATGATAATGTCCTTGAAATCGATGCCTCTCGGCAAGTAATGGTGAATTTTACCGGATAAGCGAAAAATGTGCTGATGTCGGCATAAAATTATTTCGTGTTAAGACACGTAGAAGCGTGTCCGCGAGTAACTAATCAGTCGAACTCGAGCATCTGTACGGATAAGACGTGAAAATGGATATCGTCGTGGATATACAGGGAATGCGTGGTAAAGACTCGGAATTTATTCCGAAAGAAATTGCCGTGGTAGCAGTGGATAGACCGTACTCTCATTAGATCGTCGCACCGCCGTGTCACTTTGCCGAATTACCAGAGCATTCGAGAAGCCAGATTAATTTTCTTTCGAAATATTTTCACGGTCTGGAGTGGTACGAGGGCGATGTGAGCTGTAAACAGGCATACGCGAACTTGCGTGAAATTTCGCGAAAATCAAGACGCATCTATGCACGCGGTCACGAGAAGGCTATACTTCTTTGCGATATCACGAGTCGTGAAATTTCCAACCTGGAGGATGAGGAGGGTGCCCCATCGTACACATTTATACCGAGATCTTTGCGAAAATGCTTCAGACACGCTATGATAAACGATACAGCGTCTTCGCATTGTGCAATGCGCCAGGCTTTCCAAATAAAAAATTGGCTTCGCGAGCACCCATTTAAAGGAGAATCATACATGGATGTTTGGTCAGCAGACGAAGAGGAAGAGAATAAGAAAGAGGAGAAATCTTCATCATGTAGTCGTGACACGATCGACGATGCTGTGAAATAAATTTTGCATATATATACGTCTTTCAAAGCGTATCGGTCATCATTTAATCATTGACTATGTGTTCAGCATGAACACTAGACAAATCTACGAGAGTCTGCGGTATTTCACTTTCAACCGTTGGCGTATACCCGGCTGACAGAATTCTTCGTGTATGGTCGTTACCAGCCGGACTCGTAGTTAACACGGATAACCACGACGGACCTGGAGAGCATTGGATCGCCATGTACGTTAACCATCATGGAAAAGGAATGTACTTTGATAGCTACGGGCTACCACCGGTTATACCGCAACATCTCGCACGACTATGAAGAAACTGCAAGTTCTATCGGTACGGCCTCAAGCAGCTACAGAATCGGATAATAATAATACGTCGGATGTGTGTGGACAGTTTTGCATCGTATTCCTACATCTTATGTCGTGCGGCTTCACCATGTCGCGATTTAATAATCTCTTTAGCGATAATGTAACGAAAAACGACAGATTAGTGCGTGAATATTACAATGCTTTTACCTCTCGACGATCAGACAGTAATAAAAATAAATTTAACGGCAGAGGAGTCTCCGAGCGAAGATTACCGTGTTTGCAGGGATCTTGCATACGACGGTAAATATCTGTAAAGTGATTTAAATAAAATATTGATTAATTAAAAACAAATACATCGGTTTACTGTGTCTCTTATTTTATAATTATATATAATGTAACGTACGGGCTACCTAATAACGCGCGGTGCACACACTAAGGCATCGCTACCGCGCGTTATACACACCAATTAAGACCGGCCTATACTCGGCAACTCACGACGCTCGGTACGCACACAACAAAGCACTGCTACCGAGCGTCACTCACACAAGGGAGGCCGGCACGTCGGTGACCAAGTCCCGTTTTCCCTTCAAAAAGCACGAATAACGAAACGTTAAAAGACCAACGACGAATTTCAAAAAGTACCAAGGCTACCAGTGGGCTACAGGACCGCCACTAACTATAGTTATACCGAAAGCATGGGCCAACTGGAGGGGATTCTGGTATAAAAAGACCAGAATTTCGGCATTCGGGGAACAGTTTTGTTCGCAGGTCCCGCCAACGCAGAAGTCCAGCTACCAGGAAGGAAGAACGAACGAGCCCTCGCTAGGTGCAGCCGCACTAACATCTGGAGAGCCCAGCTGTGGTACTTGACGTACATTTGACAGGAAGCAACTGAGTTAGTGCTGCGCCCGAGGCCAACGCACCGCAGACCCAAACAACAACAGAGCGGTCTATCTCTGTCTCCTTTTCTCTCACTCTGGTAGCCGAGGACGGCCAAATACACGGGCTAGGCTATCAAAGACTAAAGATAATAATTAGGACTCAGTAAAATACGGAACTAGCTGTATGGCAAAGGCCTATAAATAATATGAGCATAAGAAATTCAGTAGGGATATAAACGTAGATAAAAAGAAAAATATAAGAAGGCGATAAATGCATAGGGTACGGCCCTGAGAGATCAAGTAGTTGCGCATGCACTCCGAGTGCATCCCACCTACGCCAGATCGTAGCAGCGGTCGGGTGGACGCGTAAGTCGACCTTTAAAAAATATATATATCCACTCCTACCAACGGGCCTGTAGCGTTGGAAATTAAACCACTCAGCGGTAGAATCAAGTGGCGGCCGGTTAGTTACCGACGGTACGCATGCTAAACCAGTTACCTAGGGATCGCGACGAACAGATAGAAATTATCAAGCGGCGTTTATCCTTCTGTTGTCAAATCAATTTTAGTAAAAGAATACTTTCACATCAGGAATATATTGCTTATCAACGTTTTCTCTCATACCATAGTACATATTAATTATGAAACATATTCTATAAATTCACCCGCGGACACGATTATAAATGCACTCGTGTGCCCGGGAATAATCTCTTGTAAGGCGCGTGGTAGCCAGAATACCAGAAGAAAGGGTTATATATTTGGATTCTCTATTTTTTTCTTTGATGTATCACAAAATTCTATCTATATATTTTTGAATATACCCTACTTTTACCTACTACAAAAGCCTAAAATTACTTTCCTCCCTGCTCGAGTCCGAGCAAACCCGTTAAGGGTAATGTTAACGTTGAATACCGTTACAATAAATTATAATCGAGGTCTTTCGCTGTACGGTATCATATTCTGCGTCTTTTACTGCAGAGCATTCGCTTCACGAGAAACACAGCGCAAAGCGGTACGCACGTGCAAAACCGCTGACATTGCATTCAAAGCGCTGCACACCTAGTTATGATTCAGAGGGGCGTTTGTTATCTTCAAACGCTGTGATCACCGCCAGCATCATCCGGAGCATTCAGTATGTCTTTAACTTCGTGATCGTACAGTCTAAAACGTTTTTTCCGCGATGTATCCTCGTTACGATGCAAGTATTCTGGGTGTTGCGTTTTGGTGCAGTGTGTTATATATAGACTTGGACATGGTGGTTCACCTAAGAACCGATGAAATGTGGGACGCGTACGAGGAGATGGTGAAAATTCTCCATCGTACTTTTTACGAGTGGGATCGCGCATCATTTAGTATCGCCATGGAGGACCTTTACGAGGGAATGCGGTGCGTGGTTGTGCAAAATGGTCGTGCGGATCGCGGTGAGCTGATCTATGCAGATGGTGACGGATATTCGGAGGTACTCCTAATCGATGAGGGGCACCCAATATTCGTCAATTGGGATATCTTATATTATCCTGATACCCTCACCGGCATGATACCTGCATTATGCATGGGGTGCCATCTGCATGGGTTGGATCGGGTTGACGACTCTGGTTTAATACCACTCCTGGAGTCGATGTGTAGTTCCGCCGCATCATTGCACGGGGTTGTGGTGAGAAGCGAGAGCCGTACTCCCAGTGTTAGGCTAACGACGATGGACAATGTGGACGTGGTGGAACATGTATTCGGGGTTCTTGGTGAGGACATAGCAATCGGCTACGATGGCGGCGACGTAGACGAAGGCTTCGAGG
Organism: Cylloceria caligata; assembly: GCA_963942595.1. Lineage (NCBI taxonomy): Eukaryota > Metazoa > Arthropoda > Insecta > Hymenoptera > Ichneumonidae > Cylloceria > Cylloceria caligata. Next base: position 21,686,565 of record OZ012708.1, on the reverse strand, counting down.
ACCCCGAGTCTCCTGACATGGACGGTGCTCGGTAGAAAAAGTGTGTGCGTGAGCGTATGCGTGCGTGTGTGGGTGTGTGAAAGTGAGAGAGAGAGAGAGAGACAGGAGTTAAAATCGCCGTAGAAGGAGGACAGTACAACAGCAGCGGTCGACAACAGCAGAAGTGGTGAGTGTATGAATTTATTTATTTAGTATGTGTACACCTTTGCTCCATCCTGCTCTTATCTCTACTCTTCCTTGTTCACCAAGGTACCCACACCACCTCACTTTACCATCTCCACGTTACCGACACTGGTCAAGCAGAGTGGGTAGCGCGGTGGTGGAAAAGTGAGGTGGTGGGGGTAGCCGCGTGGTGGGGAAGGAGTGGGATGGAGCAAAGGTGTACACATACTACTATCGTGTCACTACGCCTCCTCCTCTCGTTCCTGCTCCGATCTCGCTTTATTATATTGAGTTTTTCCTTCGTTTCCTTCTCTTGTTATCTACGTTCACCTTCACTCATCTTAGAACATTTTTTTATGTTGACTCGTCCTGACTGAGTTCCTCCTGTCCCGCTAGAACTTCGCGCTTATGATCCACTTATAACATGTACTATCATCTTGTTTATTTTCCTTCTCTTATCTATATCGCACGTTCTTAATCCTATACTTATTTCTATCCTATTCTAAAAGAAATTTACTCGAAATAAATTACACGACACACAGAGGTAATATTATTATTTTTTTTTATTCATTTATCATCCGTCACTGTCGTTGTCTTTGTCAGCGTCACTGTCCGTTTCGTAATTTTCTGTCGGTGCTATAACTCCCCATTCAACAAATGTTACCGTTGTCTCAGCATCGGGCTCCGGCGACATGAACCACTCCTGCGATTCCTCTTCTTCCTCTCCTTCTCCTTCTTCGGAAGCCGGATATTCTTCCTACAACGATCTCAACTCTTGCAATAAGCCTTCCATACGTAGGCTCATTACACCTGCTGACCCTTCCTGTTGTCTCCGCCCCCTGTTGGTCCTGTCATCCCCATGATTTATTCCATGGGCCCTCTCACACCTCCTCTCCTCTCGGAAATGTTTTCCCAGGCGACCCCCATCGCGTCCGTACGAAAATGGCCCGTTCACCGCTGTCCGCCTTGCGTCTCTGCTCCGCCGTAGTTGCTGCGCAACCTCGTATCCCCTGCCGTTGTTGAATCCGTGAATTTCCACCCATATGACCTCTACGGTCTGGTCGATCTCGTCTATGTAAACGATGAGCTCCTGCCCCACCGTCAGCGCAATTAGACGATCCCTGGCCCGCTGGGTCCATTCCACATCTGTTGGTCCGTGTCGATGAATCGCAGCTGTCACCGCAAAGTACAGTTCCCCCAGATATCCCGGGGGGGAGGTGTATAATTTTTCCAGCGATATGCTTATTCGTCTCGCCACATCTCCAAGCCAAACCGCATACTCTTTCTCGTTTTTTTTAACCACCGTTCCTCGAAAAAAGATATATCTCTCGCTGTCGTCTTCTTATTCCAGTATGCACAATACCGCACGGCCCTCGTATGCCTCCTCTTCGAAAAGCGGGTCAATATCTGGGTTCTCCTTCCGTGATGTTCCCACGAGTTTTAAAAAAGCCTCCCTCCGTTCTTCGTCCTTTTTGAACCATAGATAAAATTTCCCGGGATTAACCACGTCCAGCACCTCCGCTTGATAGCTTTCATCCGGTCTCAGATACTGTACCGGATATTCAATGAAACGGTACATTTTCCTACTTGATTTCACTTTTACTGTTATGGCACTTTTTGCGTATGTAATCCGTTCCCATGCGAACGATCTCTTTTATAGTCTTCTCGATGCCTTCGTTATGACTATATTTCTTGGTATCCGGTGACCCATTTCTCCTTCGGCGTTCGCCTGGGCCAATTAGGTGGCCTACTTGTCGCCTCTCCTCCTTTTGCATGTCCTGCTTTGCCAGAATTTTAAGCATTCTTCTTAGAACGATCGTTCGGCGTGACGTCGAGACCCCCCCGGTTGCTATTCTCTGCTATTCTCTGGATCGGGTTCGATGGCCCCCTATCACTGTGTCAGTATAGGCTCTGTACGGCACTGTATTCCTTCGTTGTTTTCGTCTCGAGTACTCGACCTTCGTGCCGTCCCGCTCCTTCCCTTGGTCGTCGTATACATCTTGCTCTCTTCTTTCTTCTCTGTATTTTCTGTCTCTGTCCGATCTTTCTATCTTATTCTCTACCAGATCTACCAGTAAATACGTCGCTAAACCTACGCATTTCTTAATTCTATATGGCCCTTCATATAATGGCATACATTTCGAAGTTAATTGTTTTAAAGGGTCTGACACATTCAAAGCCTTTACCAAAACCAGATCGCCTTCCTCATAAATTGTTAACTTATGTGTAGCGTCAAATTTCCCTGCTCGACGCAAGCCTTTTTTTTATTCTTTCTCTCACAATTTCAATCGTCATTTCATATGTTGTTTGGTCGTCCTCGTTCTTCCGTATGCCCATCTGTTTATTCCATTCTCGAAGAGGCTTTTTCTGGAATTGTAGTTCCATCGGTGTAAATTCGGTCGTGTCATGATGACTCTCGTTTATGCAGTCTTCAATTATTTCAACCCACTTGAACCAGCCTGCATGTTTGCTCGTAAGAAAAATTCGGAAAAACCTTCCAAGTTCGCGATTCACTCGTTCGACGATATTTCCTTGCGGGTGACGTATCGATGAAAACATGGCCATGATACCCTCGTCCTTGAGCTTCTGTATCCAGTTCTTGGCAGTAAACTGAGTCCTGTGATCGAATTGTATCCTACGCGGCTTTCCATACTTCGGAATGTAATATTCAAATATACGTTTAATAACCGTAGCAGTGTTTGCTTTCTTCATGGGGTAAAGGATGACGAATTTACTGAAAGCGTCCAAAGTCACTAGAATATGCTTCACTCCACCTACTGATGCGGTCAAGGGTCCATAGAAATCTATGGATACCAGATCCCCCGGTCCCTCCGGTATTATAGTCTGCATCACGGCGTAGCTTGTTTGAATGGCAATTTCGTTTCTCTGACACACGTCACAGGTAGCGAGAATGCTCCTAGATACTTTCGCAAAGTGCGGATACGTAAAATCTTCCTCCAGCATCCGTAAGCATTTCCTCGCACCGAGATGCCCATACATGGCATGGCACGCTTTTATTATGTCTCCGATCATGACCTTTGGTATTATAACCCGCTAAATTCCGGTCTTCGATTTTTTTTGTAATATTCCTTTTTCCAGACGAAACTTTTGCTCCCCTTCTCCTTCTTTCTCCCCAGCCAAGAAATCCATGATGATTCGCAGATCTCCTTGCTCTCTCTGTACATCTTTTATGTTGTTTAATTTTCTCGCTAATTCGCGTGGAATTTTCTCGGCCAACATCCCTGCAACCACCATGATTCCATCCTTCTCGGTCGGCGGTGCCTCCCCGTTGTTTCTTACGCGGCTCAGTGCATCTGCTACCACATTCGTTTTTCCCGAGACATGCTCCACTTGTATGTCATAGTCCTGAATGGATAATGCCCATCTCCTCAGCCTTTCGGCCGTAAATCTGCACGTCTTTAAAAAAATTAAAGCTTTGTGGTCCGTCTTTATTCCTACCTGGGCTCCTTTTAGATACATTCTGAATTTTTGCAACGCCCACACAATTGCTAACAATTCTTTTTCAGTGGTCATATACGCGATCTCTGCCCCTTTCAGTGTTCTACTTGCAAATGTTACCACCTTTACTTCTCCATCCCCATCTTCTTGCGACAGAATCGCCCCAAGCGAGTATTCACTCGCATCCGTAGTGAGAGTATATGGTTTTCGTGTATCCGGAAACCTGAGTACCACTTCCTTACAAAATAAATGTTTCACCTTTGTACATGTCTTCTCCATAGCCTCATCCCACTTCCACTGTATACCTTTCCTTCGAAGATTTAATAATGGTGCCGTCTCATGCGCGTGGCGTTCGTGAATTTAGTGTAAAAATTTGTGTAAAAGTCCCAGAAAGCCTCTTAATTGTTTTATCGTACAGGGCCGCGGATATTCATGAATTGCCCTTATTTTCTCGGGGTCCGGTCTCAGTCCTTCCGTTGTAAGAATATGCCCGAGAAAAATCATTTCCTTCCGGAAAAAATGTGATGTACTGAATTTCAAAGTCATCCCATGCTGATGAAACCTCTCAATTAATTTTTATAAATGGTTGAGGTGTTCCTCATGTGATGTTCACATGACTAATAAGTCATCAACGAAATTAATAACAAAATCCAGACCCTTGAGAACGACGTCGAGGGCTCTTATCAAACTCGCCGTGCTAGTCTTCAGACCAAACGGTGTAACGGTAAATTCATAACACTTCCCGTTGTTCTGAAATGCTGTATATTTCCGCGATTTCGGATGAAGAGGTATTTGCCAGAAACTACTAGTTAAATCTAGCGTTGACATTATCGTATTTCCACCGCACCGTTGGAAAATCTCCTCGATTGGTGGTGCATTATTGTAATCATTTATTAAGTAATTATTCAGCTCACGAGCATCCAGACAGAGGCGAACGGAATTATCGCTTTTCGTGACAGACATCAGCGGATTTATATAGACACTTTCCGATTTTTGTATAATTCCCATCCCGAGCATTCTCTCAATCTCCATCTGCACCCTCTCCCGTTGGGTCAATGAGACGGGATATGAACGGTGGAAATACGGTTTCGGATCCTTTAGCAACAGTCGGTGCTCATATTCCGTCATTCTTCCTGGTATCTTATCAAAAATCTCTCCTTTCTTCGACGATCCTCTTGAAACGCTGCTTTATCTCCGGCCTCGGATCCTGGCATTCCTCCATCTTCTCCTAGAACTCCTCCTCTGTCAGGCTGATGTTCTCTTCTCCCTCAGAATTATCATTTATATCCACGCTGGCACACATCTTACTCGGTATAACTGAACGAAAATTCTCCGGATCTATGTGTTGCCATCTCCCATCCTTCAATTCTGCAATAACTCAGTCCTCCACTGCCAGAACCCTTTGTTGAGCGTCTATTGATATCCTCGAGGCCAACATACCGTCGATACCAATCAACACCGGTCTCACCAATTTTAGCACGACCAGTACCTGCAGATCACTACTCGCCCCATACGCTTCCATATTTACCATAATTTGTTTTTTAATCCGAGCAGTCTCCCCACCAAACGCGCCGACCACCTGCGTTGACGTCACTGGCATCGGGCAATTTTCAAATAATTCTTCATTTTCCTTGAAAAACATTTCCGAAACACACGACACCTCGCTACCACTGTCTATTAAACTCATTTTCGATATTCCAGTCACTGTGATCGGTATTTCGGGGTACCCTGGGTGTTTACCATCGTACCATTTACTCGGTACACTTTCTACCTCCTCATATAAAAATTCCCGTGGATTTTCCATAAGTACTGAACATGCCATTTTTCTCTCCTTGCCTCCATCCACCTTCCCCGGTGCTGGCCCTCTGCGATCCGGTACTCTCTGATCTCCGGCAACGATTTCTGGCTGCATATTTTTATTATTATTAGATGCACTTTCATCGTCTTCCTGAACTCTGCTTTCCCCTGATTCAGCCTGCCCTCGCCGTTCGGTGTCCTCCTCTCCATCTTCCTTCACTGCCTGTTCGTTACTCCTGTATTGTTCCTCCTTTTTTCGCTGATTCTTTATTCTCTTCTCTCTCTTCCTCGCGTTTATTCGTTGTCTCGTGCTTTTCCTACCTTCGTGTTTCAACGTTGCGCTCCGTTCTTCATTCTTCTTTTCGATGTCTTCAGTTCTTCCGGGCGCAACGACTAAGCGTTTCCCGGATTTGCGTTCCCTGCTCTCGAGCATTCTGGTGCCTGTTCTCTCGGGATCGTGTGTGCCACGAACGGACCCTGGACAGCACGATTTATGTTGTTTATTTGATTTCCTGGCTGCTGCTCCTGTCTTGGCAACTCAGGTCCCGCCGGTCTGTTCTTTTCTGGCACCTGAAATGGTCCTGTTCTGCTCTTCTGCCAAGCTGGTCTTGATGGAGGCCATGGCCCGTTGCTCTGCCATGGCGGTCTTTCTCCCCGACCACTCTGGCGTTCCGGTGACGATGGACCACCGTTGTTGCCATTGTTTACAGCATTTTCTCGATTTTCATATCAAAAGTATGGACGCGCCGTCTGCTCGCGTGCCGCTCCTCTGTTATAACATCTCTGCGGCTCCTGTACCGCGTATCCCCCGGTCCGATCTGCCACTCTCTTGTAATTCAACGGACCCGCCACGTCCGTACTTTCTAGAAGTTCCAAAAATTCATCGATCTCACATATCTGGCGGACTCTCACGGCACTACGTACTTCTTCATCGAAGTGCTTTGCGAGACGACGTATTATGTCTCCGTCGCTTAATTTTTCGCTCAAATCTCGCGCGTTTCCGATGACACGAGTCGCATATTTGGCTCGTGTCAACGTCTGACCTTCAGTATAAAATGATCCGAATTCCAAATTCTTCTTGACCTTATCCTGCATATCACGAGCCCAATATCTTGGACGAAACTTTTCTTCAAAAGTCTGAAGGTCGTGTACGGCTTCCTCCACCACCAGCCACCAATCATTTGCGACTCCTTTCAATGCAGTCCCGATTGTATGTCGAATCTCAGTATCCTCGATCCCCCCTGCGATACAAAATTCTCGAAATTCTTTCAAAAATCTCAGCGGTCTTCCTTTTCCATCGCCACTATATGTCGGTGGTTTCTGGGCTGTCGTATATAATCATGTTACATTTAAACCTCCTCCAATAGTTTGTCCGAAACTCATAGATGTATTGGTTCTTCGTGTCGACTCTTCTAATTTTTCAATCCTTTTGTTTTGGTCCTCAGTAATTTTTTGTGCTGCACGAATTTCAGCCATCATTTCCTGTGTCCTTCTTTCCATTTTCTCCACAGTCACCTTCTGACCGGCAACCTCTTGTTGTATGTAATTGTTTGTGATGTTTTGATTTTCCAGTATGCTTTCCCGGGCTTCTTTAATTTTCTTATCCGTTCGGCACTCCACCGCCGAAATCTCCCCTTCCAGTGCGTCCTTCGTCGCTTCTCTCAAAACCGATATCCTGCTTAAACACTCGTCTTTTATCTCCTGCTGTAACCTTATAACTTCCTCGTGCTTTTTGTCTATCTTCTCCTCCATCTTCTGCTGTGACTTTATCACCTCCTCGTGCTTCTCCTGCAAAAACTGCATTAAATCCCCTACACCAATTGGATCCGGTGGAATAACCGCAGTTCTGTTGATAAGCTTTGGCGTACCGCCGACTCCACTGTTCATCGGATTATTCGCGTCCTCTTCTACTAAATCCTCGCTCTGCTCGATCGGTATAATCTCGGAAAAACGCTGGATATTCCTTCTATCAATTCGCCGCCTGTCATCCAACAAATTTTCAGCTGTTGTTGACTCCCATACATATGCTAGACCGCCTTCAGCACCCCCCTCATGCCGATGCTGTTCCTCCAGGCTTTCCATCATTCTCAACTCTTTGAGCTCAGTTGAGAGATTCGCTTTCTCGCCCGTATCCATACTTTAAATTCACCGAATTTATTTTCCTAACGCGCGTCCTACCTCACCACCACAGTCTTTCTTAGCTGTGTCGAGCCCCACGTAGGGCTCCGAATGTAACGGTAATTTTTGTTATCGTTAACAATAATTTTATTTATCGTGGGAATTCGGGCTCGAACACAGGAATAATTAATGTTAGACTTTGAGGTGAGTGAGAGTAGGGTTTATTTATAAAAAAAATAATTTCATAACGTGCATAATGGTGCATCTAAATTTTGTAATTCCGGCGATTATTTTAACATTATTTCGTCTTATGCATGTTCAAATTCTCGGTATCCTCGGGCTCGAATCTCTGTTACGTGTCAATGCGTTGGTATTGCCCGAGTAACTTCAGACACGCACACACACACCCACTCGCATCACACTCGCTTCTTGATAGAGTGTATCAACTCTGTTTACAATGCTTTCTCTGTCACTCCTGTTTCACTTTCTCTCTTTCTCTCTTCTACTCACACGATCGGGATATTCCTGTTTATACTGCCGGCTTAAAACCCACACTATTAAATTTTATTTCCTTAAATACTACTCGCTTAATCCGATTCACTTAATTTCCTATACCTAGATTAATCCACTTAATCCTATTCTTTTTACACCTATCTACTTCTTGACCTATTACACTTTTAATCTATCGCCCGATTATTATTTTCTTATTTCTTTAACTATCTCCCCTGTCTGACTCTCCTTCTTCAAACCTCGTTAACACTGTTGAATTTATTTCCTTAATTCCAGAACCACGGATTTTCTGAGAGGTGATTTTGACTCGATCCCTTGAATTTGTCAATTCTAATAATAATCACTACCTACTTTACTGCAGCGACTTGTACCAAAATATATTCGTTCAGGAAAACTTGTACTATGAGACCTCCTCCTCTCGCGCCGGCTCTTTTATAGACTTTCCCCCAACCTGGTCCCTTCTACGTCATCCGTGGCTTCGATTTTTTAAATGCAAAATTCGATCGATTATGCGAGCTACCGTTGTCATGCCCCCCCGCCCCCCTCGGTCTCTCTCTCGTCGCCGAGCAAGGCCAGCTGGTCGCTGTTTTCGTCGACGAGCGAATTCCAGAGGCGTGACGTCATTAGTTTTTACGCTAGGTCCGGATTCGGTGGCCTAGCGTCCGCTGTACTTGTTGCTTCAAATATGATCCCGGCTCTTATAGCCGTTCGGAAATATAAAATCGCGCTAGCGCATGTAACTATGTTACAACACATGTTAATTGGTAATTCGATTTCCGCAAATGACAGTGTAATATGCTAAAATATTTCCATGTTTCAAGACGATATTAAGATTTATGAAAAAAATATAATATTACACGGGTCAAGCCTCAGAAGGAGGAAGAAGGTACACGTAAACAACCCAGTCCCTGTCGCTGTAGAGCATCGACAAGCGTTAGCACTTATGCGACTGGCTGACCTAAAGGCCTACAGCGAAGGTGACGCAATTATACTAGTACTCGACATACCGCTGATCAGGCAGCAACAGTACAGTATACCCTATACACACGCGAGCAAGCAACGGCGGGTACGACTACGTGGAGACGACTGGAAGTCACGTAGTCATTGACACCTAGAATCGTAAATGCCTGAGGATAACAACCGATGACTTTAAAAAGTTGCAAGGTACTGAGCAAATCTTACATTAGCCCGCCGACACACCCTACAATTTTGGTTACCAACAACGCACCCTGCAAAGTCTTAAAATACGCGAAAATGGACACAAACAACCGGAATACTGGCTTTGATAGGCGTATGTATTGTAACCGCCCCAGATTTCAGCGTGAAAACAACAGGGCGAACATCTCAAGTCATCCGGAAAGATTACCTTCCCCCGTACGCCTTAAAATTGAGAGAAATGGAGGCTGAGGCACCTCCGACACGCACCGAGCAGGAAGTTTCACTATCAAGCGTGCTTCGAGATCCGGATGGGCTACAAAAGCTCGGAGATTCGAGCAGAAGCCTCGGTCGGCTTCCTTCTGTTTAAATGTTATAGGTACAAACGGAAGCGGACACCGACAAGGACAACTGAATCAACGACCCCGGCAGCAGCCGAGGTAGATAACAACCTCGAGCCACTTGGACGACAACTGCGACGAATGGGAAGCTCGCTCCCTCAATCGAGTGCGATTGCCAGATCGACAATGAAGAAAAAATAGCAAAAAATTCTCAAAACCATCTTAAAGATTGTATTGTCTGCTATATTGTCCGATATATAAAATATTAACTTGTAATAGGAAATACGGTAAACCAATCGAAGAAAAAATTTTGTAGAGAAAAAATGTTCCTTTTAAGGGGGAGGGATGTTGTGCCGCGAACTAATTCTCTGTATATTATTTCGCCATTGTTCCTTCTTTGCGTGAGGCCCACTCACCAAAGTAGAAAAAATGTGCAAACGTAAGTAACGAGCTGCCAGCAATGACTGCTGCGAGCTCGAGCTAGGACTGCTGGAATTAGCAAGCAAAGATTATGTGAAATCCATTTCAACACTCGATTTCGGTCAATGGGGCAAATAACTGCTTTGCCGAAATCAGTCTAAAGTTTAACATCAACCTGAACGGTTGATCGCGGGTCGGACTCGCCCGAAATATTAAATTCTATCAGTAGACTCAGACTTCTGCCATGATTTTTCGAAAACTGTTAGTCTTACAATTACATTAAAATCTAGGTGGGCTGTCGAGCAGCACTTCGTCTTGCAGAAAGTAATTTCGACAAGAGCCTTGAGGCTTGGCTTGTCGCAATTTATATAGTTTAGTTGATGAGCCTCGAGGGGGTGTTTTGTGGTAGACCGCGTGATGTTTGTCACACCTTATTCACTGGGTGAGGGCGGTGCGAGGTGGTGTGTAGGTGTCCCGTTATGTCTTTGAGTTTTTATATTTGGTCGGTTTTTTGCTTTCTCGGGGTTTGAACGCGGGTTCTGGCGAGGTTGAACTCTTAGGTTCAATGCTAATTCTCTACCTGCTGGAGGTTCAAACTTACTTCTGACATTTTTTGTTGTTGCTTTGTTGTTTTTTGATAATTTTGTGAAATGTTGGTCTTTGCCTACTTAGATTGGTAGATTGGTAGATACTTAGTTGGTTTGTCGTGATTTCTGATTAATTTTCTGCAAATTAGCGTTTTTTGGAGTTTTTTTATGTGTTCCTCGCTCGTTTTTTGATCCTCTGGATTTTTGTTCGGTTCTAGGTGTAGATGATGTGTTGAGGGTTATTTATTCATGTTGGTTTGTACAAAGATTGTCTTTGCTTATGAGTTTTTCTAATTTTAATGTTTATTTGTTGAGTGGGGGTAATTAGTGAAGATTCATACGACAGTACCCTTATATCTTTTGTTTCTTTGCTTTGTGGGGCCGCGAGAGTTCCACTATTTGCTTTCGTCTTTTCCCCATGGTGAGGCGGTCTTGGCGCCTTGGACTGTCACGTGGTGTGGCCTATTGGGAAGGTAAGGCCTACTATGCTAGTGTTTGCATGGTGAGGTGTGTGGTCTTTCGGGCAGTTCCGCCTGGTTTTTACGTAGGGGCGGGGGCTACTGCGCTCGGGTCCGCTAGGCGCGGCGTGTGGTTTTAGCGTGAAGGTGGGGCCAACTGCTCTATCCCATCCTTTCTAGGGTGGGTACTCGCGGTGGCTTGTGTGTACCTACTTATTCTTCCTGGTGTCTTGGTCCGGTGGGTGCCTATTCACCACTTGTTTGTTTGTTTTGTCAATAGTTAATCATTTTAGTGATTTTCTATTGATGATACTCTTCCTTTAGTGTGCTTTTTTAGGTTAATCCCCTTCTAGTTAGTAGCGGATCACTCTAGTGGCGTTTCGTTACAGTATCGTATTTACTGTGTACAATATGTTTAAAAAAAATTGATTTATTGTGTATAAAACCGTTGTCTGCTCGTTCTTTTTGTGCTGTTATTCGTAGCAGTAGCTGCTTTCTCTTTACCGTTCCCTTTTGTTCTTACTTTCTCATCGTTGATTCCTTTTGTCCCGTCTTTCTTATCGAGTATTTCCTTTTGTTCTGACTTTCTCGTGCTACCTCCGTGGATATGATATTGCTGTTTAGATTTACCTGATTCTTAAAATTTGTACATAGAACTGTATGCATAGTGAAATAAAAATATTGTTTTATTTATCTGAAATTAAAAACTATCGTTATTTCATTTACATACGGTGTAAACATCAGCTTATACCGTGGGAACGCACCTCATCAGCTAGTACAGGCGTGCCGCTCCTTATCAGCTCTTCAAGGCAACGAAAATAGCTGATGCCGCAGGGTCGCCGCCGCCGCGGTATAAGATAATTTAAGAGTCAGCTGATTGATTTTGATAGATACTCATCGATATGGATACACGTAGGAAACATCCATGGACAGCCGTTATAAGCGGTCCTACGGGCCATGGTAAAACATATTTTGTCAAAAAATTCTTTAAATACATGCGCTAAATGACGGATGTCCCGTTCGAGCGTATACGTATTTAGTACTCAGAGTGGCAGTCCGGGTATTCAGAGCACGGTGATAAAATCGAATATCGTGAGGGTTCACCGCAAGCAGCAGACTACTCGAATGATACAAGGCCTAAACTTGTGGTCATTGATGATCTAACGCGCGAGGCATCAAACATACCGTGATCGATCTATTCACCAAAGGTAGCCATCATAAAAATCTTAGTGTCATCTTCATCAAGCAAAATCTCTTCCATCAGGGTCACGGGTAGCGCGATATCTCCTTAAACGCTAATTATATTGTTCTCTTCAAAAATCCGCGAGATCGCGCGCAAATTCTGCATCTAGTCCGTCAGGTATGCCCCGAGAATCCGCGATTTTTGCAGGAAGTTATATTTTGATGTAACGGCTGCAGCACGACTATCTATTATTCGACTTGAAACAATCGACGCCTGATAATTGACGATTTCGCGCCTGTATATTTCCCGATGACCAATACCATCACATTTACGTGCTTCAAAAAGCAATAAAGGTTCGCGATGCGACGCGCGATGTACCAGTAATGCGCTTGTAATGACGTTGCGCAGACCTCTCGATAAAAAGCAAATAATTATATTGCAAGCGCTGTGTTATCTGAAGCAAGAGCAACGACGTGCAATTTTGCGCAAAGGAGATGTAGCGCTCGTATGGTGTATATGCGACTGTGCTCTAAACGTGTTACAGGGCAACGTGAATCTGAACAATGTGCAAAATAAACATTTTTGGAGGCACGCGACAATTATCCGACGACTAGCCGCTAAAAAGGAAAATTGGAGCGGTAAGTATCTCAAGTTGCTTTTTGTGTCTATCTTGGTCTACACGAGCCATGGAATATGCCGGAAAGATGGTGGTTATTCCTCATGATAACATACATCGTCTCGCGGGTCTCGCCACTACTTCTACTGCTACTACTACTACGCCATAATCGCGCCTCGACTCTGAGCTGAGTGAAATTCTAAATTCTCACTCGTATAAGAGCGAGAGAGAGAAATGGATAACGTACCAGCAGGTTCTACAGCGTTATCTTCACTCGGTCGAGTACGATAATACAGTACCCAATATTTCGTCAAAACGAAAAATAGCAATACTCGATAGCTAGGAGAATACAATCGACGACGTTTTGATGAACAAAGTTAAATCTCGACTTAATGCCACACTTATTATCGATAGCGTACCAAAAAAGATTTAATCTAAAGCAATATCGTTGCTTCGCAATTTGCATCGCAGCACCGTCGGTAAAAAAATGACATGGGATCGTAAATTCCAATATCGTTGATCTTGTTAACGATGCTCTGCCAGCTAAAAAACGCGAGAAACCCATCGGTGGATCTTACTTCGCCAAACTCCTGCGAACGATACAGATGCCACGCGAATTTATCGACAATCCCGAGTTACTACAAGAGCCTACACCTACATCTTTCTCGACACCGCAGTGGCGTCTCATTTTACAACGCAATAGTGATAGTAGCAACAGCAGCAACAGAAGCAACAACGAGGCCGAGACCGCACAATTAAACAAACATTTAATGCTCACGGCGGACAACTACATCATCGAGGGGAAGGTGGGGGAGGAAGAAGAGGACGGACAATTGCAAAACATCGCACAAATAGAGAGCCAACGACACCCCAGTGAATATCGATCCCCCATACAGTTAGACAAGAAAAAGAAAAAGATTCCATTTAAAAAATGGTAATCGTTAAAATTATGAAAATTCTTCAAAAAATCTATTATGACACCGCGCGTCCTGCCTCCTATTCTCGAGCAAAAAATTTGGCCTAGGTGGATCGAAGAGTAGCGCGAAAAAATGTTTTACCATGGCTCGTGACGCAGGATTCATATAATATGCGGCGACGATTTCCCCGTCGAACGTACAAAATGAGTAAATAGACGATGTATGGGAGGCTGATTTAGCTGATCTTCGCTCGATAGCTGCGTACAACGATGGATACGCATATCTGCTTGTTGTTATCGACGTGTTGAGTAAATACGCGTGGGTTGAGGCTTTGCGAACGCAGAAATTGAAAACTGATCGAGACAAAGAATTTATCGGCACTCCATTTCAACAAATTCTAAAGAAAAAGAATATCGATTTTCGCGCTACTCGTAACCCCGATATAAAAGCCTCGATTGCCGAACGCTTTAATCGCACAATAAAAGAGCGAATATGACGTTATTGTACATACTCTCGAAATAAGCGTTTCATCGATGTTTTACAAAATTTTTTATAAGCTTATAATCCTACTAGATACAGCGGAACGCGTATTCCTCCTCGCGATGTGAATCTTGAAAATGCCTCTATAGCCCGAGAAAATTTAGCACGGCGTTACGAGCGTAACGCGAGAAAAACTAAAAAGCGTAAACACAGCGTTGGTGACGGCTGAGCGTGGTTGGAGTAACGAGTTATTCAAGATTCAACGAACATCAGTGAATATACACCATTCGTGTATATTTTACACGATCTGAATATCGTCACTATCGAAGGTATTTTCTACGAGGCAGAATTATCGTCAGTACGAGTGCCACCGTCACCCGAGAAGACGAAAGAGAAGAGGAGGGCAAAGAGGAAAAACACTCGGAATCACTGTCCTTGATGAATATAAGCTCCAAGGATAGCTCTCTCTTTGTTGTACTACCGAGCAACAGTAGTATACAGTATTTTCCGGATAATACGACGACGAAATTTATTACAAAACTACCACGTCAGATACGTTTGCACGGATAATGGTCTGTTTCTCTTGTGGAAATTACTTATCCGATGACTCTTTTACATGATTCTACTGTAGGAAATGTCGTAACTTTTGAGGATGGTGATTATGATTTATCGGGTTTTAATCTTTGAGCACGGCGACGCGCGGATAGAGACCAAGTTCCATCTAGTGTATAACGCTCTATAGACGTTCTTTTAGAGAGTATAACTAAGTTACGTCACGTGGCTGGTCATCTGCGCTTTAAATCTTTTTCGAGCGGGCAGGTCGAAGTGGCGCGCGTATGCGACGATCTACGATAGCACGACTTTCGCGTATTGCCCGCTATTGCAAGGCTACTAGGATTTTCGAAAGAGGTCTGTAGGTCTGTAATGATAGAACCGCATTGCGAATACCCAGGGTCGAGGGCTGCATCTCTCCCGGTGCTATACCAGGCAGCATGTTTCAATACACCGATATCTGCGAGAGCTATATTTCATGGGATTTACAAACACCCCTCTTACGACTTGTCCCAATTGATGCTGACAACTGTCAGTATGATTCGATAAAAATTAAATCGCTTTCAACGCCACGATATATACCTCTCTTGCGCAACAATTTATACACTATCGAGGTCGATATAAGAGACGAGTTTTGAAATCCCATACCATTGGAACCAGGAACGTTGACTGCGACATTACATTTCAAAAGGTCCTGCGATTGATTACGCCGCTATAGATCATATTGACATTGTGCAGCACGGATGGGGCCGCCGCGGGTACGGCGGTATTAGCCATGTTTATATCGGAACGCCTAATCAACGAGGACACGGTATCGGCAGCTTTTACGGGGGCCTGTTTCGTCGAGTTTTACCACTTTTAAAGAAGGGCGCTAAAGCAGTTGGAAAAGAGGCATTGCGAGCTGGTGTAAACGTAGCCGGTGATATCCTCGATAGAAATATAGCTCTGAAAGATGCTATTCGCGAGAAGCGCGAGAATCAGGCAGTAGTCTCAATCGCAAAGCCTCTGAAAAAATTGACACTCTCATACGGGGGTCTGGTTATAAAAAGCGCAAAATTTCGCGAACTCCTCATTCATCGAACGAACGTAAACGACGACGTATCTCCCGTAAAAATGAAAATGTAATAAATAGAAAAGTAGGTAAGAAGAAGAAGAATAATAAGAACAATAAGAAAAAGAAGACCCGTCAACGAACGGTTGCAGATATTTTTGGATAGCTGAAACAAGATGGCTTTTCTGCATGCGCACTCGTGCGAGTGTTTTAAATCGAAACTTGAATTATTTTCACTCCGACTGACGCAAACTTCTAACGAAGGCTCCAATTGGGTGTATTATGAGCCAATTTTTTCGCTAACAGATGATTCACCTATTGAATTTGTTATTCCAGGACAGGGTGATGAGTATATCGATCTCGCGCATACTATGCTTAGTCTGAGAGTGAAAATATCGTCTCCTTCTACGGAAGTTGCCGCGGGTACAGCGCCGAAAGCAAGTATCGGTCCTGTAAACCATCTCTTGCATTCTATGTTTAATCAGGTGGATGTATACCTGAATCAAAAACTAGTTTCACCTCCATATAATGCCTACGCTTATCGAGCATACATAGAAACACTTTTTAATTACGGTCCAGCTGCCAAAAATTCGCATCTCACGAGCGTTTTCTGGTACGATGATACCCCTGGAAAAATGGATGATATAACATCAGGAAATACGGGTCTTGTAAGGAAAAAATAATTTTTAAATGTCGGAAAAACTGTAGACTTGCTCGGTTATCTGCATTGCGATATATTCAATCAGGAGCGGTTCCTATTAAACGGTGTGGACATGCGACTCCAATACGGCTAGTGCGGTCTAGAGATTTATTTTGTCTTCTGGGAGATACAAATAATGGTCAATGCGGCTTAATGATTCTCGAGGCATCGCTTCTCGTTCGTAAAACAAAAATAGCTCCGGGAGTGCTGCTCTTCCATGCTAGAACTCTGGCAAAATCTACGGCTAAATATCCTTTTACTATCGAGAGACTATCGATAATATCGTGCTAGGTCAATTGCCGAACCGTATAATTATCGGTTTTGTCGATAACAAAGCGTTTAACGGCGACTTCAGTATGAATCCATTCAATTTCTAAAGTTACAAGATAAATAATCTCTCGTTGTATATAGATGGTGCTCAAATACCTTCGATACCGTTACAACCTGATTTCACGAAAAATCATCTGTATGTGGATGCTTTTCAAACGTTGTTTTTCGGGAACTGGAATACATTTCTTGAACGATGGTAATTCGATCGCTCGTCATAATTATCGCGATGGATACTGTCTGTTTGCTTTTGATTTGACACCCGATCTTTCGGAGAACAGAAATTCACATTAGAATTTAACCCCTTGCCCTACCACGTAAGATTCAACAGCGTGGTCCCAAAACGCAAACCGAACTGCCGAGCCTTCGAGCTATTCCCCGCCTCGGCAAATCTATCTTGTACCAATCGCACACGACTTACGTCGGGTGTCGTACCTATTAGAAATACATAATTCGCGAAAAGAATACAGACATTGTGAGGGATACTTTAAAATATATTTTTATGTGCGAACGTAGTCAAGGATAACATGCAACTAGGTGCACTAGTCAACACGTTGTGTTTACATTTGGCCAGGAGGTCGTACCACGAGCCAGGCCCATGGTAGTCGTGTTTGGCATGAACGGTGTACCACGAGCCAGGCCCGTGATAATCAGTTTTGGCTCAAAAACCTGACCACGAGCCTCACTCGTGGTTGTAGGCGAAAGGGTTAATAAAGCTCGCTAGTGTGAGAATAAAGATACGATTTGAGGATGTGCTTACTTCAGCGGTAAATTGTGCAGTCTACGCGGAATATGATAATGCCTTGAAATCGATGCCTCTCGGCAGGTAATGGTGGATTTTACCGGATAAGCGAAAAATGTGCTGATGTCGGAATAAAATTGTTTCGTGTTAAGAGACGTAGAAGCGTCTCTGTGAGTAACTAATCAGTCGAACTTGAGCATCTGTACAGATTAGGCGTGAAAATGAATATCGTCGTGGATATACAGGGAATGCGTGGTAAAGACTCGGAATTTGTTCCGAAAGAAATTGCCGTGGTAGCAGTGAATAAATCGTACTATGCTCATTAGATCGTCGCACCACCGTGTCACTTTGCCGAATTACCGCAGCATTCGAAAAGTCTAAATAATTTTCTCTCGAAATGTTTTCACGGTCTTGAATGGTACGAGGGCGATGTGAGCTGTAGACAAGCATACGATAACTTGCGTGAAATTTCGCGAAAATCAAGACGTATCTATACACGTGGTCACGAGAAGGCTATACTTCTTTGCGATATCACGAGTCGTGAAATTTCCAACCGGAGGATGAGAAGGACGCCCCATCGTACACATTTATACCGAAATCTTTGCGAAAATACTTCAGACACGCTATGCTAAATGATACAGCGTCTTCGCATTGTGCAATGCGCCAGGCTTTCCAAATAAAAAATTGGCTTCGCAAGCACCCATTTAAAGGAGAATCATACATGGATGTTTGGTCGGCAAACGAAGAGGAAGAGAATAAAAAGAGAAGAAATTTTCACCATGTAGTCGTGACACGACCCACAATGCTGTGAAATACATTTTGCATATATATACTTAAACGTTTCGCGATTTTGTATATTCGATCACGTTCTTTATTTTTGCTTGGTGTCATGATTATGCGCGTATATGCTAGTAGGTCTCGGCCAAAATCGCGTAGTTTGTATTTTTTTGAGTAAAATCCTCTCCCATACCATTGGGAATGGGATTTAAAGAAGGTTGTGGGCTCGAAAAAGGTTCGTGCTTTGGTCTGGATCGGCGGATTTTGTCTTGGGTTTAGTGGCTCAACAGTGTTTGTAATTGATTTTTTATTATTGTGTTGTTTGTATTTTTCTTTGTTGGAGAGACATTAGTTTGGGTTTTGACTTTGCATATGTCCGTGGTGGACGCGCGTGTTATCACCCTTTCATCATTGGTCTATTTGTTTTTGAGGGCAATTCTTTAATTTGTATTGTACTTAAGGTACCTAATGGTTTATTGTACTATCCTGAATTTGGAGGAATTGTGCCTAGGTTGGTGGCTATGTGCTATGGTTAATGCCGGCAGATTTAGCGTGTTTGTTGCGCGTGGTTTCTTAATCTTACGTATGCGGAATAATTTCCATCAGATCGGGGCCTGATTTTAATATTCTCGTACGACGATCTGGTATCGTGCGTACGGAGCTTAGCACTCATACCTCTGCCAAGTTATCAGTGCGTAACAGTGGGTAGTTGGCCACTGGCCCTTGCATGATCCCACCCACGCAGGTATACCCTCCGAGTCGAGTGCGCGTGGTCCAGCAAGCCGGGATGCAACTCCCAAGGTCTTGCGACATGCGTTCTGTTTCACCTCCCAAGAGACGAGTAGCCACTGCGCTATGCGTGGGGACCCGTGATGGGAGATGCCCTGACGCTGGGAATAGGGGCGGCCAAGCGCTATGCAGTAGAGCCATACAACTCACAGGGTTTATCTATTTAGTTCGTTCAATCAACCGACGGCCAAGCGCACGGGAAACGGTTTATCGAAGAAACACTATTTTCTGACAATTTATTTCCAAAACTATTAGACTTAAAATAAAAATAAAAGAGTGGATTGGCTGTCGAGCAGCACTTTGTCTTGCAGAATGGAATTTAACAAGAGCTCTGAGACTGGTCTTCTCGTGGTTTATATACTTTTGTCGATGGGCCCTGTTTGAGAATTCCGTCCGATGGTGTTTGACAGACCTGTGAATATATTGAAACTAATGAAGCTTCACTCAAGACAGGGTGAAAATAAACCAGACGCATAGATGGTATTCAGAGAAAGTGGTGGTAAATACAAAATTAGGTTAAATTTAGAAAAAAAAAAACAAAGTTAATATAAAAATAAATGCACCAAAATGAGAGAATTAAAAACTGTGTATAAATAAATAAAATTGAGTCAGATTTTTGTCTGTGACACTTGAGCAGCACACAATTATATTAATTGTGTGCAGTAGGTACTGAGAGCGTAGAGAGCGGTGTGCGTGCAGCAGTCAGTGCTGCGTAGCACGCCACGCTAGAGAGAATGAGTGCGTAAGGCGTTATAACAATTCACAGCAAGCTCTCAGCAGCTTAATGAAGAGAGGTTGCAGTGAACAAATGAGAGCACTTGCAATTGAAATTGCTTGAGTGCTCTACATGCATGAGACAAGCTATGCAGGCAGCACTGCATAGCACAATACAACATATAATGAGGATGCACAAAAT
Organism: Cylloceria caligata; assembly: GCA_963942595.1. Lineage (NCBI taxonomy): Eukaryota > Metazoa > Arthropoda > Insecta > Hymenoptera > Ichneumonidae > Cylloceria > Cylloceria caligata. The sequence continues at coordinate 21,666,508 of OZ012708.1, read as the reverse complement.
GAGCAGTGTATAGTCGCTGTACTCTCCCAGCAGATGTCCTGGGGGAAAGTACAGCGAATATAGAACACCTGCATAATTATATTAATTACACCGGCAAATTAAGCTGAGAGGAAACGTGGCGCGACATGTGCTGCGATGCCCGCCATAAAGTGAGACCAAAAAACGTTGATGTACCGATGAGAATCCAACTCCTCATTGCCATTGAATTTATGGTAAATTATAACAATGCACTCGTACCTGATTTTGAGTCCTGTTGAGTAAAGAAGGTTGAGATGATCCGGTTGAGAAAAGTGAAAATTGTCCGAGCCTTCCAAATGCGTACGCTGTTCCGTGCGGGTTTTCACCTAAGTGCCAAAATATCTAATATGGCTGCGGAATATGAAAGCGTCGTTGGGCGCTGAAGTCAATTGAGAGAGATAGCCGATGAGCGAAGCCGAAGTCAAGCGAGAGAGACATCCTCTCGCTCGACGCGGCATGCCTACGAGGCACAACCTCGGCTCCGCGAAGCCCTGCCTCGGCTATCTCCGCCCAACCGAACGCTGCGTGCTCGAGCACAGCAACAGATCGACGCACGGCGAATATCGATCACCGTGCGCCAGCTGATTTTCCAACAGGCCCCGAGGGGGTGTTTTTGGGGTTGTTATGCCGGTACCGCGTAATTGGATAACTCGGTAATCGGTATAATATTTGAAAGTTTTTATTTTGGGATCGTTTGCCGATTAGAAGAAGGAACTCGAGTAATTTGTGTAAACGTGAATTTATGTAAAAATAGAAGTGTTTATTATAGGCAACGGTAACGTTCCGTTGTCTATTTAAAAGTCAATAAAAGAGTAATACAATAAAATGTGGTTTTGAGCCCGTACAAGGAACCAACCTCTCCCGTTTGAATCTACTAATAGAGTGATTCCGGCAAAGGCTGTTATTCGCCCCTTTGCCGGAAATCGAGTCGAAATGATTTTCACAATGAACGTTGCTTGCAAATTCCTGCAAGTCGTTGCTCGAGCTCGTAGCAGTCATTGCTCGCAGCTCGTTGCTTACGTTTGCCCATTTTTTCTACTTCGGTGAGTGGCCTCACTCGAAGACGGAACAATGGCGAAATAATGAAATGTTCGCGGTACAACAGGGTATACATGATGTTTGTCACACCTTAATCACTGGGTGAGAGCGGTGCGGGGTGGTGTGTAGGTGTCCTGTTATGTCTTCATTTGGTCAGTTTTTGCTTTCCTGGGGTTTGAACCGAGGTTTTAGCGAGGTTGAGTTTCTTAATTCCATGTTAGTTCCCTACCTGCAGTAGGTTCAATATTTTTTTTGAGGCTTTTTGTTGTAGTTTTAGTGTTTTTTGACTTTTTTTGTTTGACGTCGGTTTTGACTTCCTTGTGAGATTCGGTTTGCCTTGAGTTTTTGATTAATTTTCCTCAAAACTACGTTTTATTGAGTTTTTTGTTTGTTCCTCGTTCGTTTTCCGATTTTCTCGTTCTTTGTCGGGTTCTAGGTGTAGGTTGTGTTCTGAAGATTATTTATTTACTTGATTTGTTAAAAGATTGTCTTTGTTTTAAGAGTTTTTCTGGTTTTAATGTTGATTTGTTGAGTGGGGGTAGTTGGTAGAGACACATGTGATGGTACCCTTTATCTTTTGTCGCTTGAGTCTGTGGAACCTCGAGGGTTCTACAAGTTGCTTTTATCTTTCCTCGTGGTGCGGCGTTCTTGGCGCATTGGGTTGTTCGTGTAGTGTGGCCTATTGGGAAGGTAGGGCCTACTCCACTAGGTGTTTGCATGGCGAGGTGTGTGGTCTTCTGGGCAATTCCGCCTGTTCTTTGCATAGGGGCGGCGGCTACTGCGCTCGGGTCTGCTAGTCGCAGCGTGGGGTCTCGTTAGCCGCACTTCCTCCTGTCTTACTTGCTTCCTTCGGAGGGTACTCTCGTGTACTGTGCTTGCGTCTCGAGTGTGGTTTTAGCGTGAACGTGGGGCCTGCTATGCAATGTGACTGCTTAGTGGGTGTGTGCGGGTTATACCGCAACATCTCGCACGACTACGAAGAAACTGCAATTTCTATTGATACGGCCTCAAGCAGCTACAGAGTAATACGTCGGATGTGTGTGGACAATTCTGTATCGTATGCCTGCATCTTATGTTGTGCGGCTTCACCATGTCGCGATTTAATAATCTCTTTAGCGATAATGTAATGAAAAACGATAGGATAGTACGTGAATATTACAATACTTTTGCCTCTCGACGAACAGGCAGTGATAAAAATAAATTTAACGGTGGAGGAATCTCCGAGCGAAGATTACCATGTTTGCTGGGATGTTGCATGCGACGGTAAATATGTGTAAAGTGATTTAAATAAAATATTGATTAATTAAAAACAAATACATCGTCTTACTATGACTCTTATTTTTATAATTATTACAATAATTATATGAAACTATATATAATTTCATTTAATTGAAGTCTCTCTCGGTGCGGTATCATATTCTACGCCTTTGAGAGCAAGCGTTTCGCTAGGGAGCCCAGCACAAAGCGATACACTAAGCGATACGCACGTGCAAAACCGCTGACATTGCACTTAAAACGCTGCACACTTAGTTATGATTCAGAGGGGGTTTGTTATCTTTTAGCCCTCTGATACCCGCCAGCAGCATCTAGAGCATTCGGTCTGACTTTAACTTCATGATCGTACAGTCTAAAACGTATATTTTTCGTCGTGATATATCCGCGTTACGATGCAAATATTCTGAGTGTGTTGCCTTTTGATGCACCGTATTACATATAGACTTGGATATGGTGGTTCACCTATGAACCGATGAAATGTGGGACGCGTATGAAGAGATGGTGAAAATTCTCCATCGTACTTTTTACGAATGGGATCGTGAGGCTTTTAGTATCGCCATGGAGGACCTTTACGCGGGTATGAGGTCCGTGGTCGTGCATCACGTGCGTGCGGGTCGTGGTGAGTTGATTCATGCAGACGATGCCGGATATTCGGAGGTGCTCCTAATCGATGAGGGGTACCCGATATTCGTCAATTAAGATCACTTGTATTATCCTGATACCCTCGCCGGGATGAAACCTGCGTTATGCATGGGGTGTCGTCTGCATAAGTTAGATGGGGTTCACGACTCTGACCTGATACTACTTCTGGAGTCGATGTGTGGTACCTCTGAATCATTGTACGGGGTGGTGATGAGAAGCGAGATCCGCTCGCCCAGTGTGCGACTAGCGATGGAGGACAATGTGGACGTGGTGGGGTATGTGTTTGGGTTCCTCGGTGCGGAATTAGCCATCGGGTATGATGGCGGCGACGTGGACGAAGGCTTCGAGGAGCCAGAGTCTCCTGAAGCGGACGGTGCTCGGGTGTGAAAGTGTGTGCGCGTGTCCGTGTGAAAGTGAGAGAGGGCGAGAGAGAGACACGAGTTAAAATCGCCGTAGAAGGAAGACGGATCAAGAACAGCGGTCAACAACAGCAGAGGTGGTAAGTGCATGAATTAATTTTGTTTTTAAGTATGTGTACACCTTTGCTCCATCCTGTTCTTATCTCTACTCTTGCTTGTTCACCAGAGTACCCACACCATCTCACTTCACCATCTCCACGTTACCGACACTGATTGAGCAGCGTGGGTAGCGCGGCGGTGGAAAAGTGGGGTGGTGGCGGTAGCCGTGTGGTGGGGGAAGGAGTGGGATGGAGCAAAGGTGTACACATACTACTTACCTTCTTTAATAGTAATTCGGTAAAGCTTCACCATCGGAACTGGAATCATTACCGAGGTAGTGCATTTTTTCCACAATCAATGTGAAAAAACTATGGCCTTTCACCTTCATTTTAGAATTTGTTCATATTTTCCTCCGCACTAAAAATTTGGGGGAAAAGAAATTTGGAATTTTCCATTTTTTACTTCCGACTGCCCGCAAGTATTTTATGTCTAATGTTCTCTAAATCACCTAAAGATGTCTTAACGAAACTGGGTACACAGATTCTGTGCATCGAGATCTTTTTTGTCCTAGATTGTATATACGAGGGTCGATCAATAAATAGTCAGCTTGGTAAAGAAAATCGCGTTTTTTTGGACAAAAATCTTCCAACGATTTTCCAATTTTTTGATGCCCTCCGAATAATACGATTTCGGAAGGTCCTCAAAATAGGTCTCAGTTTCGTCGATGAGGTCATCTCTGGAACCAAATCTCTTTCCGCCAAGCCATTTTTTCAGGTTTGGAAACAGAAAGTAGTCGGAGGGGGCCAAATCTGGAGAATACGGTGGATGCGAAAGCAATTCGTATTTAAATTCATTAATTTTGGCCATCAACTACACGTTCTCTTTTATGGGCGACAGTAAGCAAACGCGGCACCCATCTTGCGGATAACTTTTTCATACCCAACTGATCACTCAGGATTGAAATCACTGAGCCATATGATATGCCTGTGGCCTCAGCAATCTCACGCACTTTTAGTCTCCGATCATTTAACAACATATCGTGGACTTTTTCAATTGTTTCTGGTATGACGACCTCATTTGGATGACCTGGACATTCATCGTCAACAATGCTCGTACGACCGCGTTTAAATTCAGCTGTCCAATATTTAATGATTGTAACGAAGGTGCAAGGTCCATATAAACTTCGTCTAGCTCTGCTTTGATTTCAATGTTCGTTTTCTTTTTCAAAAACTAAAATCGAATCACTGCACAATACTCAATTTTTCCATTTTTGTAAAAACACAAAAGTTGTTTGTCTTCCGACGCTGTCAAACGCAAACTAAACATCGCAGCGAGCTGAAACTTTGACAACAGTCATGTGAAGGATGGCACTACTAAACGTCACTATTGATTTCTTTCCGCGACCAACAGTTGACGCAAGGCCAACTATTTATTGATCGACCCTCGTATTATGTAAGTTTTCGGAAAGATAAAGGAGTTTCAAAAAAATCTGGCAGAACCACTATTGTATATGTCGAAATGGTAAAGATGGCTGTCATTCCTACTCGTTCATGTGTACCTAACTTCAAACCGCTTACGATGGAGTAAGAGAAACAGCACGCGGAATCCAATTAATATTTGTATATATATTATATTCAACAGCATGTAAATTTTAATAACTTTATTGTACATCAGAGATGTTGTTAACAATAGGGGACTTGCGTATTTTTTAATTTACATTTTATTTGTAAGTAGGATGAAAAAGAATAAATTTCCCAAGCCATTTTTTTTGTACTAGCGTACACTGTTGAAGTATAGAGGTTTATCTCCATCTTACACAGTTGTGTACGATTGGAGATTTATCTCCATATGTACAAACTATGAGGAGCATAGTTTTCGAACGTGACACTGGCGACGCTGATAGACAAGTGAAGCAAGATGGCTGTCCGTTCAAATTTACAGAGAAAAATTAGTGTAAAAGAAAAAAGTTTATGGATCGTTAATATTACTCGAAAAAAAAACTGTCTTGGAAAATACATTTTTTGAAGTGCAAAATAATTGAGCGATTAAATAAAATACAGTTATTAAAAATTCTTTAATTGTGTTAGTTTCTACAAATATAAGTAGAATGTGTACACCTTTGCTCCAACCCATTCCGTCCCCCACCACGCGGCTACCCCAACCACCTCACTTTTCCACCGCCGCGCTACCCACTCTGCTTAACCAGTGTCGGTAACGTGGAGATGGTAAAGTGAGGTGGTGTGGGTACTCTGGTGAACAAGGAAGAGTAGAGACAAGAGCAGGATGGAGCAAAGGTGTACACATACTTGGAAAAATAATTAAAATTATGTACTCACCACCACAGCTGTTGTAGGCATCTACCCTCCCGCGAAAGCGATTTAAACTCCTGTCTCTCGAATGTACTCTCTCACACACGCACACACACGCATACACACACGCAGCACCGTGTCTTTAATTTATTACTATGTCCTTGTCCACGGCATCGATATCGTAGCCGATATCTATCTCATCACCGAGGGCCTCTATAATAACCGCTGCCACGTCCGCGCGTTTCCCATTCGATAATCGAACCTGCGGAACGTTATTGCCGGCAAGAGATCGCATCATGACAGCGATCAAGGCATCCCTACCGCACGCTTCTTCGTCGAGATGCTCAATACCTGCAACATCCATGAGTTCGAGTCCTATATTGAACACTCCATGACAAGAGCCGGCAGCATACTTGCTAGAGGCTCCGGATGAAATAGGTGAGACCAGTCGATGTAAATGGTCTCGCCAAAATCAACTAACAACACCTTGCAGTACCCATCAAAGTCCGGGCAAATCACGTCGCCGCGGAGAACTCTATTGCAACGAGGCACAATACAGGACATTCCGATATACACTTCGCCAAGTTCAACGGGTCATCCTCGACGTTCCACTAAATACGCGCTACGCAGGAGATCTTCCAGCTCGTCGTATGCATAGCACATTTCCTATGTACGCAGGAACACGCTCATCACACTCTCAACAAACATTACTCGGCACCAAAACGCGTCGCTTAAAATTTCCTTGCCGTATCGCGGATACATATTGTTTTTTATTGTTTGCAAGTAGGATGCCAAAGACAGACTAAATTCTCGAGATGCTGCTAGAGAGTATCACGGGAACAAAGATAACAACCTCCTATGAATCATGACTACGTATCCATCACTTTGAATGCAACGAAAGCGGTTTTCGAGCATGCATAGCCCTGCGCTGTGCTCCTCGCGAAGCGCTTGCTCTGCAATAAAGTATATAGAATATGATCCCTCATAGAGAGAGAGAGAGAGAGAGAGAGAGAGAGAGAGAGAGAGAGAGAGAGAGAGAGAGACTTCAATTATAATTCTCTAATTATTACGCTATAAAAATAAGAGACACAGTAAGATCAGGTATTTTTTTAAATTAATCAATATTTTATGGAAAGCACTTTACACATTTATCGTCGTATGCAACAGCCCTGCAAACACTGTAATCCACGCTCGAAGATTCCTTCACCATTCATTTTATTTTTATCGCTATACCGAATTAATTTGTATTATTACGCCTAATATTGCTTTCAAATTATTTTTCGCTGTGGGTGTTGTCATCATAGTGTACTTCTGAAAAAATAATGAAACAAGTATTTAATTGAACCCACTGGTCAATAAAATCAACGTGTACAAAATAATCGGTACCGTCTTACCTGATATGCATCGTCTCGTTATACAAAGTTAGCAGCGTTGATGATCTGCTACCACCGACGTCAACTGCGGATGAGGATCGCGTGTGACACTTTTCTTTTCCCAAGCTTGATCTATCTGTACAGTGTATGTATCCTCCTCTCGCTCTCCATAACACGAATAACGAACCCTCGGTGTCGGTTCATATGCAGGGGCTGCCCGTTCTGCAAGTCACTATTTTTTATAATAAAAAATAAATATTACATGTTTTTAAATCACGATTTAAAAATTATTTTATATTTCGTACTTACCAAGCTTTGCTGCTTCGCAGCTAATCGTCATTGGCACGTATTCCATGATCTGCTGTGTTAAGGGGCTATACCAGTGTGAACGCTGAAAATTTGGGTAATTTTTGGGAATTTTTTGGAAGAAAAGTACTCAATTAAATGTTTCGGAAAATTAAGAATATATTTGGCTATATTTGACCTATATTACATAATTTTTTCATAGAAAAATATTGAGATCCAAGTGACTTATGCGTTGCCTTCGGAGACGCCAAAAAAAAAAGTTTCTCCACTGCTGACATGATTCCGGCCGATTGAGTAGCTGAAACCGGGAAAGAAAAAGTGTCGTTAAACTGGAAGCTTTTTCCTGTACAATGACACAGGATTTTCAAAAAATATCAAAATCTAACAAAATGGCGTAGTTATGAAAACAACGTCTGTGTTTTTGCCTAAAAATGGTCGTTTTTTTCAATGCCAAATCGTCAATTTCCATCCAATTAAAAATATCCTGTGTCATTGTAGAGTAAATGTATTCAAAAGTACTCAGTTCAAATTTCAAGTCAATCGGATAATTGCTCTTTGAGTTACAATGTCAGCAAATTTGAAAAATCTCATTTCCAGAAAAACGCGTTTAAAGATTTAACTATCGATTTTTGCAAGATAAAATGATATTTACTATAAAAACTGCTAATCAGCTATTCCTGGCCCATACAATGGACCCTCCTCTTCCTCGAATAATGCCTGCTGAGAGGCTGAAGCTTTTTTCCGAGCTGTTCGTCCCTCTTTTGAGGATGCATCATGACGTAACTCCGCCTGGTTGATTCGACTGTCATCTATCTCCATGGCATATTCTTTTGCAATAGGACCGATGATGACGTCCATTATTTGTAGCATTTTTAGAAAAGCATAAAAACCATCGTTAAATATTGAGACTGCAAGGATATTAGCGAGCTCGATTGTTTTCAATCCACTATGAAGGTGCTTTGGAGCAAAGTGCCAGAGCAAGCTGTTATAACTTTCATTGTTATTCTGCGTGTTCCCTCCTTTGCATCGCTCTAGTAATTCCCTTGAACTCAAGTCAGTAAAAATAGGTTCCAAAGCTTTCGTAACACCCTTGTCAAGTGGCAGATAATCATGTTTGAACTTTGATACGTCAATTCCTTGAGCTTTCGCGCGGCGATATGAGCACCAGCTATTCGCACCTGCAGGGCAATGTCCGTGGTTCGGATTTTCGTCTGTCGAAGACAAATGATGCAAGGTAGCCCAAATTCTTTGATACATTTTATCAACATTATCTTGATGCCTGGTAATTGCCAATTCATCGTATTTCTGGAGTTTATTAATAACTTTGTCAGTTAGCTTCACGGTATTCTTACTCCTTCCTCCTAAATCTTTGGTTCGTTTAACTGCGTTAAACGACTCCAGAGTACCTTTTAAATGGCAACGCTGATTTTAAATAGCCCTATAGAGTCCCCTCTATAGTGTCCCCTCCTCATATAGTGACCAAAGAATCAGGTAACAACAAAGGGTTGTCAGGTAAAGGGTGTCCCAGCAAGAGCGCCGGATTTTAATTTGCCGCCATTTTGTTAATACGAATTGTACGATGATTTTTTTTTTACATTTGTCACGTACAGACCACGCGATTTAAGAATATGGAGAAGTATTAAAACCAAGAACGTTTAATTATTGTAAAAACACATTACAAAAATGGTGAAATTTTTGCGAAAACAGTTCGCCAATTACGTCAAGTTTTTGGTCGCAATAATGCGCCAAATAAATCGACAGTGAGGCGTTTAATTACAAAATTTGAGACCAAATTTACGCTGATGGATCAGAAGATCATTGTTCGTCGTCGTCCTTGTCGGTCACTCGAAAATATAGCTACAGTAACGAAATCTGTGGCCGAGAATCCAGGAACTTCCATTCGGCATCGTGGTCAACAATTAAACATTTCCAGTAGCACTATACAACGAATTTTGGTAAAAGATCTGCATTTGCACGCGTACAAGGTTCAATTGGTGCAAGAAATCAAGCCAAGGGACCATGCGCAGCGCCGTGAATTTGCTGATTGGGTGTTGGAACATCATCAAATTAATGCGGATTTTTCGAAGAAAATCATTTTTTCAGATGAGGCACATTTTCAACTCGACGGATACGTAAATAAGCAAAACTGTCGGATTTGGGGTGCTGAAAATCCTCGTGTGATACTCAAACAACCAATGCATCCACCGCGAGTAACTGTTTGGTGTGTATTTTCGGCTGGCGGAGTAATCGGGCTGTATTTCTTTAAAAATGCGGCTGGAAATGCGCTAACTGTTAATGGAGTGCGGTATCGCGAAATGTTAATGGAGTTTTTGTGGCCCGAATTGGATGTAATCGATGTGGAGGACATGTTTTTCCAACAAGACGGTGCGACCTGCCACACAGCGCGTGAAACAATGGTGTTACTGCAGACTAAGTTTCCAGGCCGTGTCATTTCTCGATTTGGCGATCAACATTGGCCACCAAGATCGTTCGACCTAACACCGATGGACTTTTTTCTTTGGGACTATGTGAAGGAAAAGGTGTATGCGAATAAGCCTGAAACAGTTGAACATCTTAAAGAGGAAATACTGCGCGTTATTGGTGAAAAGCCACATTTATGCGAAAACGTTATTCAAAATTTCAACAAAAGAATAACCCTGTGCCAGAGGTTTCGTGGTGGCTATTTGCCTGATGTTGTATTTCACGGTTAATTGGAACTATTTTTCTTTATGTTGAAATAAAAATGTTTGCTTAATTCGAAAATAAATGTGTTTTTTCTTTAAAATTAAATCCGGCGCTCCTGTTATGACACCCTTTACCTACGAGCGGTTGCTCTTTAGAACGATGCCATTCAGGAATATTAAAGATAGGGCCTTGAAATTTTTACAGGATATTCTTGAAAGTATAAACTGTCAAAAAAGACAAAAAAATCGACTTTTTGAAAGTGTGACACTGGTATAGCCCCTTAATGAAACGAAGACGTGTGCTCCGTCTTCTTTCTATCGCAGACCTTTGCTGTTGCTTCGGTTCTAGGACTGTGATAACTCACATTTTCTCTCTCTCTCTCTCCCTCTTTCTCTCTCTCTCTATCTCCATGACTGACCTCAGTGTATTGAAACGTTTCGCGATTTTTAACACTTCTTTTTTATACGGTTACGATGCGCGAGAGTTCGGTTACGGTGTAAAATCGCGTTAAGTTTGAGTTTTGTTCCGAGTGGTCTCTACCGTGATCGTGTGGAGAGGCAGTTTGCTCGAAACTAGTTCGTGCACTGGGCTGGAGGGAGCGAGAGGATCCGTGGAAGTTTTAGATTTGCAATCAATACTAGGTTGTTATTAGTAATTTTTATTGTTTTTGTTGGACAGACCTCAGTTTAGGTTTATTTTGCCTCGCATTTGTCCATGACAGACATGCGGTTTTGTTTACCCTTTCATCATTGGTCTTTTCTCTTTGTTTGGATAATTCTTTTCTTTATTTGTTCTGGGCGGAAGGCCCGTGATTGCTGGAGAAGCTTTTGTTCGATGGTTAGTGCAACTAAGGTAGGGAGGATGGTATGTGGAACGATCTCGTTGTTCTTCTGCACTCACGCTCGCTTTACATTCGGTACTTAACGTCTACCTATGAGGAATCTTTTCCAATTCCTTTTCTGTTGGTTTCGACTCTAATATTCGTACAGTGATAAGGTATCACTGGTACGGAGCTTGACACTCAATTTATCAATTTCAAGAGGATCGCGGCTGCTTAGTACGCGATTTTTCTTATTCTACGTATGTGGAATTTAAGAAATTCCATGTATAATCAGGTTTTTGACTTTATAATTCATAAAGTGATTAGATATCAGCTTTATGGAGCTCAACACTCAATTTATTTAGTTTTAAGGGGTTCGCGTTCGCTAGTACGCGATTTTTCTAATCCTACGTATGTGGAATTTATAAGATTCCAGTTCAAATCAGGTTTTTTACTTTATAATTCATAAAGTGATTAGATATCAGCTTTATGGAGCTCAACACTCAATTTATCAAGTTTTTTAAGGGGCTCGCGTTCGCCAGTCCGCGATTTTGCTTATCCTACGTATGTGGAATATATGAGATTCCGTTCAAATCAGGGTTTTGACTTTATAATTCATAAAGTGATTAGATATCATCTTTATGGAGCTCTACACTCAATTTATCAGTTTTTAGGGGGTCGCGTTCGCTAGTACGCGTGTTTGTTTATCCTACGTATGTGGAATATATGAGATTCCAGTTCTAATCAGGTTTTGAATTTATAATTCGCAAAGTGATTAGGTATCATCTTTACGGAGCTCAACACTCAATTTATTTAGTTTTTTAAGGTTTGTTGAATCTGGTATAATTTTGATGTTAATCGATCTCTATTAGGATAGGGTTGTCAGACTCCTGTTGGCCATTTTTGTGTATCTCTATTTGAAAAGGGGGGGGGGGGGCTAGTCGCAGGCTTGGTCCTCATACGGGGCGTTCCTTCGTACTTTCATTAGATGTACTGGTTCGCCTTATTTTAATCATTGGACGTTAGCTGGTGTTGTGCTATTTCGAATGTTGTTGTTTCGAACTGCTCGTTTGCGGACTTGCCTCTTGAGGCTCCTCCCTATCAATGGTCGCGCGAGAATTCTATAGTAGGGACGCGAGTGTAGTGTGGTGGTGTGGTGTGGATGATTTTACCTACCTATCGTTTCTCGCTTTGTTATTGTTTGGGGTCCCTAGCTATAGCTTTCTGTTCGCAAGAGACACCGGGTTCGCAGCTTGACCAGCTAGCTCTTCCTAGACCCCGGATACTGAAGCTTTTATTCGCAATTAATTAAGCACCTTCTCGCGCTATTAAAAGGCGTACGATTGGGTTCTCGATTAATTGAGACCAGCCGAGGTATCCGCGAGATGCAGGTGGTAACTGGTGCTGGCCCTAACGTGGTCCCACCCACGCAGGTACACCCTACGAGTCTAATGCGCGGTGCACTCAGTCGGGATGCCACTCCCTTGACCTTGTGTCACTCGTGCTGCTTCACACTCCAAGAGACGGATAGCCACGACGCCGTGCGTGGGGACCCGTTAGTGGAGTGTGCCCTGACGCTGTGAGTAGGGGCGGCCAAGCGCAGTGCAGGGGAGCCTTACTCCTCACAGAGTATCCTAATGAGTTCGTTTACTCAACCGACGGCCAAGCGCAATGCAGGGGAATCGGTTGAGAAAAAGAACACTCGTGTTAACATGGTGTTTCCCAAACTATTAGTATTGTTCTTAATCGGTTCGTTCGGTCAAACGACGGCCAAGCGCAATGCAGGGGAATCGAATTGATCGAAAGAACACGTCTTTGTTACATGGAGAATCTACGTGTGATATTATGTACTAGGTGTGCTGTCGAGCAGCACTTCGTCTTGACTTATTAGATTTGACAAGAGCCTCGAGGCTTATCCTGTCGCGGTTTATATAGGTTGGCGGATGGACCCCGGGGGGGTGTTTTGGGGTAGGTCACGTGATGTTTGTCGCACTTCAATCACTAGGTGAGAGAGGTGAGGGGTGACGTGTAGGGGTACCGTTATTTCTCGAAATTCTATTATTAGCCGATCTTTGTCCCTCTAGGGTTTCAAGCGAGGTTTCTGCGAGGTTGAAATTCGTTGGATAGTGTTATTTTCCTACTCGTGGTAGGTTCAAACTTTTTATGTAATTTTTCTCCGGTTTGCTTATGGTTTTTCCCGATTCAGGCCCCTATGGGTCTTCCTCGGTTTTGTAAGCTGCTGTCCTGCTGTTTGGTTGACGACTAATTGCCTAGGATAATTAATTGTAATTAATTATCTCTTCCTTGGTGTGTTTTGGACCGATTTCTCGTGGATTTATATGTTTTTGGTTCTTTTCAGGTGTTCTCCTACGTGAGGATCGTTTATCTCTATGTTTTTTATTTGGTTTTTTTGCCGATATGAGTTTGTTTTATGTGTTTTATTAATATTAATGTTTCATTCATGAGTGGGGGTATGTAGCGACGTTTCATGAGGATTTACTTTGTTGATCTTTCTCTATGTGCCGTGATATCTCGATAGTTCCATGAATTCTTTCCTACGTTAGCCGGGCCGTGGCGTTCCCGATGTTCTCGCCTTTTGGATAGAGTGGCCTATTTGGGGGTTGTGCCGTATGTTTGAGGCTTGGTCTGGTGAGTGTGTGGGATGGGGCTACTACGCTTGTCTAGTAGGCCGGTGTGTTTTGGTTCTTACGCCTACTGTCCTGTTTACATCGTGATCTTGGCTAGGCAGGCCTCTTATTTACGCCATTACTTTTAGGGTGTGTACTTGTAATCTGCGTGTGTACCTACTAGTTCTTCCTATTCTCCTCGTCCGGTCGATACTTCTTTGGGTCCGGTCTGGAGTATTTTGTCTTATTTTGGTATATTTTGTGTCTTATTACAGTTTGTGTAGGTTGGTTGAGATGTGGTGGAGGTTGTGGGTTCTAGTAGCGGATCGCCTTAATGCGTTCCGTTACAGTATGCTTTATAATATTTCGAGCGAAATGTAAACTATATACAATTATTTACAACTGTGTCTTTATCACAAATAGCTACTGTTGGATAATCAGCTGGCGCACGGCGATCGATATTCGCCGTGCGTCGACCTGTTGCTGTGCTCAAGCACACGTCGTTCGGTTGAGCCGAAGATAGCCGAGGCAGGGCTTCGCAAGCCGAGGATGTGCCTCGTTGGCACGCCGCGTCGAGCGAGAGGATGTCTCTCTCGCTTGACTTCGGTTTCGCTCACCGGCTATCTCGCTCAACTGACTTCAGCGCTCAACGTTAATTTCATATTCCGCAGCCATATTGAAAATTCAGTCACTTTTGCTACGACATCGAGGAACAGCGCACCACTTTCTTGGACTTTTCTCGTTGGCTTTTCGCTCAGGACGCTCTCATCACTCTCAACAGGACTCAAAATCAGGTACGAGTACGTTGCTATAATTTACCGCAAATTCAATGGTAACGAGGAGTTGCATGCTCATCGGTACATCTACATTTTTGGCCTCACTTTTTGGCGGCATTGCAGCACATATCAAGCCACGTTTTTCTCACCATCATTTGCCGGTATAATTAATATAATTATGCAGGTGTACTATATTCACTGTACTTTTCCCCAGAATATCTGCTGGAAGAGTACAGCGGCTATACACTGCTCATTTTGTGCATCCTCAATATGTGTTGTGTTGTGCTACGCAGTGCTGCCTGCGTAGCTGGTCTCATACGTATAGAGTACTCAAGCAATTTCAATTGCAAGTGCTCTCATTTGTTCACTGCAACCTCTCTGCGTTAAGCTGCAGAGAGTTTGCTGTGAATTATAATAACACCTTACGCACTCATACATCTCACTGCGTTGCATGCTCCGCAGCACTGGCTGCGGTGCGTACACCGCTCTCAGTACTCACAGCACACAATTAATATAATTGTGTGCTGGTTCTCAGCTCATATAATCAAATGCAGTTCAATTAATTAAATTCAGTTTTCTAATTCTCAAATTTTTGGTGTATTTATTTTCATTATTTTGTATTTTTCTAAATTCAGTATACTTGGTGTTTCATCTCAGATTTAAAATAACTGGTTTAAAATGTATTATTACAGTATGTGTGCGGAAAGTATTAGGAGTACAAATTGAAAATGCGGGATTTTTTTCTATTTTTGAACGTTTATTCTGAAAAAATGGTAACAAATGAATTATTCAAAGTATTGTCCATCGCTAGCCACAACTTTTTCCCATCTTTCTGGCAATTTACGGATACCGTCGCGAAAAAATTCGGCCGGCTTGGCTGCTATCCAGTCATCGACCCATTTTTGGGCTTCTTCGTAAGAATGGAAGCGCTGGTCAGCTAGGCCATGTGTCATCGATCGGAAAAGGTGGTAATCGGAAGGAGCAATATCTGGGCTATACGGCGGGTGGGGTAAGACTTCCCATTTCAGCGTTTGTAGGTATGTTTTGACCGGCGCTGCAACATGTGGCCGAGCGTTGTCATGTTGCAAAATTACTTTGTCGTGTCTTTGCTCGTATTGTGGCCGTTTTTCTTTGAGTGCGCGGCTCAAACGCATCAATTGAGTTCGGTATAGTGCTCCTGTGATGGTTTCGTTCGATTTCAATAGCTCATAATACACCACACCCAGCTGGTCCCACCAAATACAGAGCATGAGCTTGGCGCCGTGAATATTTGGTTTGGCCGTCGATGATGATGCATGGCCGGGGTAACCATATGATTTTTTGCGCTTCGGGTTATCGTAATGGATCCACTTTTCATCACCAGTGACAATGCGATGCAAAAAACCCTTCCGTTTTTGCCGTTCGAGCAGCAGTTCGCATGCAAAAAAACGGCGCTCGACGTCTCTCGGCTTCAGCTCATACGGCACCCAATGTCCTTGCTTTTGGATCATTCCGAGGGCTTTTATACGATGGGAAATGGCTTGTTGTGTCACTCCCAATGAATCTGCGAGCTCTTGTTGAGTTTGACACGAGTCTTCATTGAGTATTGCCTCCAATTCAGCATTCTCAGACTTTTTCACTTGGCCCGGCCGCTCTTTGTCCTCAACGTCAAAATCACCACTTCTAAACCGCACAAACCATCTCTCGGACGTTGAAACCGATGGAACATGACTCGGATAAGCCTCGGAGACCAATCGATGTGCTTCAGCAGCACTTTTCTTCAAATTAAAGAAGTAAATTAAAACTTCCCGCAAATGCTGTTTTGTTGGCACGAAACTCGACATATTGAGAGCTCAAAAAAACTATGAATTTGACACTGCGACAAATTGACACATACTGAAAATTAAAGCTATAAGACGTAGCTTTGACATGAACATAGTCACAGTACTGCCTGATGCGTATAGCGTTAGTAACGCCATCTGTTATCAAACCCGCATTTTCAATTTGTACCCCTGATAATAAACCACTTTCTCCAAATTCCATCTACTAGTCTGGTTTTATTTCCACCCTGTTGTGAGTGAAGTCTCATATTTTTCCAATATATTCGCAGGTTCAAGATCTGTCAAACAACACCATCGGACGGATTTCTCAAACAGCTACACATACGGAGAATTATTGCGTTCGCAACGCAACACCCGATGCATGATCAGCGATATGACCACGAAACAGCACAATTATTTCGGACAAAATAATTTTCATAAGCTCCGTATCCTCCGGCGCTAGCAAGGTCGTGATGTGATCAAGCGCTTCTTCAAAGAATTCCTTGGAACCGATGATCTCATACGCTGCTGCACGAGGCGTTTCACTGACAACTATCTTTTCACGGGCATATGATGCCACCTCGTTCATACACCGTCTGCATATGAATATCAATTCTTCTACTTATTTCGATAAGCATATCAAATGTAGGCCGCTGAAGAACAATGTTTGGAGAGTATTTTCGGAAGCGTTTCCGTTTCGATTCTCCAGATTCCTCGTGATTCTCGCATTCCTCATTAGTGCTATCGATTATCTTACGAAATGAGACAGATCTGTGCTGGTAACACGAGGTTAAAAATGTGTAATGCGTTGTATGCTCTATGCAAGTATTACACATTTTATCGGCATCAGCCCCATGAGCTTCGAAATATTGTTTTACGCGAGAAAAATAACTTTTAAACACTCGCCACTCGTCCGCACTAACAATGAGTGTAATTCCGGTAAAAATTGCTGTGCCGCGAACGAATTCTTTGTTATTATTTCGCCATTGTCCTCCTTTGCGTGAGGCCTACTCACCAAAGTAGAAAAATGTGCAAACGTAAGCATCGAACTGCCCGCAATGACTGCAATGAGCTCGAGCTACGACTTGTTGGAATTTGCAAGCAAAGATTATTATGCAATCCATTTCGACACTCGATTTCGGTCAATGGGGAAAATAACTGCTTTGCCGAAATCAGTCTAAAGTTTAACATCAACTCGAACGGTTGATCGCGGTTCGGACTCGCCCGAAATATTAAATTCTAACAGTAGATTCAGACGCGAGAGGTCGGTTCCTCGTACGGGCTCTTAACCACGATTTATTGTATTAAACTCTGATTGACTTTTAAATAGACAACGGAAAGTTGCCGTTACCTATAATAAACATTTCCATTTTACGTAAATTCACGTTTACACGAATTACTCGAGTTCCTTTTCCTAATCGGCAAACGATCCCAAAATAATAACTTTTTAATATTATACCGATTACCAAGTTATCCAATTACGCGGTACCGGCATAACAAATTATTCGACAATATTTTCACTACTGGTGTAAGAGTACACGTAGAGTTCAACTTGATCCCGGTGACGATTATTTTACCAAATGATTTGTTTAAACCGTACGTAACGAGGTTCGCTATATATGGCGATATCGCGTGAGACGTAGCACCGTTATTTGTCATTTTTATTGCTTTCGTGTAGAGTGTAACTTTTCGAATGAATCGTCGGTGGTGTTCATACTCCGTTTTATACAGATTTCCCCCACCATCTAGCTGCATCGTCTTTTCTTTTGATACTGCAAATCATACGACTGAAAATTGCTCACCAATATCCTTTGATATTTGTCGCATTCTCCTCAACAGTCTAGTAACAGTAGCAACAAATATATCCCAAAACTCTTGCATACTCTCGCACACCTATGGGCACACACACACACCTCGACATACAGATAAGATGTTTCATGAAAACTAAATAATATTCGTCGACGAAATTTGATGATTTTCCTCGTGGCCGAGTGCCTTGAAATTAGATGAAGACAATATGACATTCATCAGCGAAACTCGATAACTTAGTACATCACCATCGCTAAATACTTCCCTAGGTCTTGCTTTTGTATAGTTATCGTGTGCGACCGTATTCTTGGTTAGTCGTATTAATTACATCGTTGCAGTATATTCAGAGAGAGAATTAGAGAAAGAGCGTATTAAAGGAATAAATATAAAAGCGAGCCGCTTTGAAAAATCTCTAGTTAATTGTCTGATTTACTGTGGTTACTACTACTACTCTACCAACACAATCATGGTCAGAGTGGTAAAGCGCTCATTGATAAGAAAATTGATAGAGTTATTATTGAATCGTAGACCGTCGCTGCGTTCGTAGTGGGGGAAAAGAAATTTACAGACCACCCTATAGGAACTTCCGACACAAGCGGTTGTTCGTAAAATTCGCGGTATGCTGTGCGAGTGTCATCAGCGCGAATTAGTTGACGCGCATAATATTGGATTGTTTGATAATCCATTAATTATTGATTCGGTGGTGCGTGTTATTCGTCGACACGGTTGGCTGAATGAGCCAGCTTTGCAGCCCATACTCAGTGAAAGAAGTAACTTATATACTGCGTTAATTACTTTTATTTTATTTCCTTTATCTCGTAAGATTTTTATATAGTTCGACGTTTTTATATGAAGACGAAGAAATGGGATCCGACACCTATGATTTCGATGAGGAGAGTAGAACCGATTCAGATGATCATAGCAGAGACAACGATGGTGACAGCTCCGCAGGGAATCGTCGGATAAATTTTACCCAGCCGTTCTGCGGTTATAAACCAACAAACGGTCTTTTCATGGTCGGCCCAATCCCACCGAATCAATAATTATTTGATTATCAAACAATCCAATATTATACGCTTCAACTAAATCGCGCTGATGACACTCGCACAGCATACCGCGAATTTTACGAACAACCGCCTGTGTCGGAAGTTTCCATAGGGTGATCTGTAAATTTCTTCTCCCCCACCGCGAACGCAACGACGGTCTACGCTTCAATATAAACTCTATCACTTTTTTTATCAATGAGCGCTTTACCACTGTGACCATGATTGTGCTGTTAGAGTAGTACTAGTAGTAACCACAGTAAATCAGACGATTAACTAGAAAATTTTCAATGTGGCTCACTTTTATATATATTCCTTTAACACGCTTTTTCTCTCTCTCTCTCTCTCTCTCTCTCTCTCTCTCTCTCTCTCTCTCTCTCTCTCTCTCTCTCTCTCTCTCTCTGCATATACTGCAGCGATGTAATGAATACGACTAACCAAGAAGATGGCCGCACGTAATCACTTTACAGAAGCAAGACCTGAGGAAACATTTAGCGATGGTGATGTACTTAGTTATCAAGTTTCGTTGATGAAAGTCTTATTGTTTTCATCGAATTTCAAGGCACTCGGCCATGAGGAAAATCATCAAATTTCGTCGACGAATATTGTTTAGTTTTCATGACACATCTTATCTGTATGCGAGGTGTGCGTGTGCACATAGGTGTGCGATAGTATACTAGAGGTTTGGGATATATTTGTTGCTGCTGTTACTAGGCTGTTGAAGAGAATGCGACACATATCAAAGGATATTGGTGAGTAATTTTCAGTCGCATGATTTGCAGTATCAAAAGAAGAGGCGACACAACTAGATGGTGGGGGAAATCTGTATAAAACGGAGTATGAACACCACCGACGATTCATTCGAAAAGTTACAGTCTACACGAAAGCAATAAAAATGGCAATTAACGGTGCTACATCTCACGCGATATCGCCATATATAGCGAACCCCGTTATGTACGGTTTAAATAAATCATTTGGTAAAATAATCGTCGCCGGGCTCAAGTTGAACTCTACGTGTGCTTTTACACCAGTGGTGAAAAAATTGTCGAATACTTTTACCGGAATTACACTGAGTGCGGACGAGTGCCGAGTGTTTAAAAGTGATTTTTCTCGCGTACAACAATATTTCGAAGCTCATGGGGCTGATGCCGAGAAAATGTGTAATACCCGCATAGAGCACACAACGCATTACACACTTTTAACCTCGTGTCACCAACACAAAGCTATCTCATTTGGTAAAATAAGTGGTAGCGCTTATGGGGAATACGAGAATCAAGAGGAATCTGGAGAATCGAAACGGAAACGCTTCCGAAAATACTCTGCAAACATTGTTCTTCAGCGGCCTACATTTGATATGCGCGTTTAAATAAGTAGAAGTATTCATATTCATATGCAGGCTCTAGAGAGCAAACTGAAACGGTTCAGCGGTGTATGAATGGGGTGGTATCATATGTCCGTGAAAAGATAGTTGTCAGTGAAACGCCTCGTGCAGCAGCGTATGAGTTCATCGGTTCCAAGGAATGCTTTGAAGAAGCGCTCGAGCACATCGCGATCTTGCTAACGACGGAGGATACGGAGTTTACGAAAATTATTTTGTCCGAAATAATTGTGCTGTTTCGTGGTCATATCGGTGATCATGCATCGGATGTTCCGTTGCGAACGCAATAATTCTCCGCATGTGCCGCTAGATACACAATCGAACAACGCGTTAAAGTTATTCAGGCTTATTATGAAAATGGGCGTTCAAATCAAAATGCATATCGTGCACTTCGTGATTTTTTCGGTCAATTTAATCGTCCAAATGTGCGTACAATCGGAAAAATCGTGCAAAAATTTGAGCAAACCGGGTCTGTAGGAGATATTAAAATACCAGTGCATGCTCGTGCAGCTCGTACTGCAGAAAATATTGCTGCTGTTCGCGATAGTGTGGCTGAAGAGCCGTCCACCTCAACTCGTCGTCGTGCCCAACAATTGCACCTCTCACGCTCGTCGTTGATGAACATTATGCATAAAGACTTGCATTTACACGCTTATAAGGTGCAATTGACTCAAGAACTAAAGCCTCTTGACCATTCCAAACGTCGTCAATGGTCAGAATGGTGGCAAGAAATGGCAACAGTGGATGATCAATTTTCGAAGAAAATCATCTCCAGTGATGAGGCACATTTTCACCTCAGTGGATTCGTCAATAAGCAGAATTGCCGCATTTGGGCGAATCATAATCCAAGAGTGATTGTCGAAAAACCAATGCACCCACAAAGAGTGACTGTTTGGTGCGGTTTATGGACTGGCGGCATCATCGGGCCGTATTTTTTCCAAAATGGGGCCGGTCAGGCAGTTACTGTAAATGGTGTTCGCTATCGTGAGATGATAACGAACTTTTTATGGCCCGAATAGGAAGATATGGATGTGGGCGATATGTGGTTTCAACAGGACGGTGCCACTTGCCACACAGCTAACGAAACAATGGCTCTTTTGCGCGACAAATTCAATGGCTGTGTTATCTCACGTGGTGGCAATGTCAATTGGCCGCCAAGATCATGTGATTTGACACCGTTGGACTTCTTTCTTTGGGGTTATTTGAAAGAAAAAGTGTACGTCGATAAGCCAGCAACAATTCAAGAGCTAAAGGATGAGATAATTCGGCACATTAACGGCATAGAACCTCAATTATGCCTAAGCGTCATCGAAAATTTGGACCATCGGATGGAGGTGTGCCGCCGAGGTCGCGGCGGCCATTTGGCCGATATTTTGTTCCATACATAATTGAACCATACCATATTATCATAATAAAAAGAATTGACAATAATTTCCTAAATAATTTGTGTTTTATTCAAAATCAACATCGGCCCTTAAAATTTAACCACCCTTTATATCGATTTTCCGAGATCACGCGGATTGAAGAGAGTCCAGACGTACCAGATGAGTTCGCAAATAATCTGATAATCGGCGAAGTCGGCAGCACACCGAGAATTCCAAACAGGATTGCGATCATTGCACCAGACTCAATTGGCGTAGGTGAGGTAATACAGTTTTTACAGAAGATGGATGGAAATTTCGCTGAGGTAATTAAGATACAGCAGGAAATGAGGGATGAGTGTCTGAGTGGGATAGCAGTGGTGAGAAAATCATCTGAGGATGCACTGAAAGCAGGGATTGCGGCGGTGGAGAGCCGGACGGATCGAAAGATTAAAGAAGCACAAGAAAGAATACAAGAGTCAAAATGTGACTAATGTTTATATTCAACAACTGGTCGCTAGTCAGAGCGTGACAGCGGAAAGACCTGAAAGAAGAACGTTGGAAATGATGGCCGCAATCAGGGCAGCACGTGAAATTATCGACGAGCACACCAAAAGAATTGAAAATTAGAAGAATCGACATAAAGAACTAGCACCTTGATAAATTTTGGCCAGACCATCGGATGGGGACTGAATGTCACTCGATTATACACTACGGCACAGAAACCTGCTACCTATAACGGTGATGGAAAGGAGAGACCGATGAGATTTTTTTAGGAATTCCGAGAATTCTGCATCGCGGGAGGAATTGAAGATATGGAAATTCGACACACCATCGGATCTGCATTAAAAGGTGTTGCTAACGATTGGTGGTTGGTGGCGGAAGGAGCGGTACACGACTTGCAGACATTCGAACAAAAATTTCGTTCAAGATACTGGGCCCGTGACGTGCAGGACGTAGTGAAGAAAAATTTAGAGTTCGGATCTTTTTATGCGGAAGGTCTGACTTTGACACGAGCTGAGTATGCAACTCGCGTGATAGGAAATGCATGGGATCTTAACGAAAAATTAAGTGATGAAGATATAATCCGTCGACTCGCGAAACATTTCGATGAAGAGGTGCGAAGTGCGGTAAGAGTGAGACAAATAAGTGAGATAGACGAGTTCTTGGAGTTGGTTGAGAGCACGGACGCAGCTGGTCCACTGAATTATAAGAGAGGGGCAGCGCGTGACTGTAGCTTCGCGGCGCGAGAGCAACGAAGATATGTGAATAGGGGAATTGTGCGTGAACAGATAGCACGACCGTACTCGAGGTATGAGAATCGGAAAATCTCTGCTAACAATGGCGGAAACAGATTTCCATCATGGTCAGGACGTCAGAGTCGTAGGGGAGAAAGACCACCACGGTAGAACAATGGGCCATGGCCTCCATCAAGGCCACCTTGGCAGGAAAACAGGACTGGACAATTTTCTGTGCCGGAAAATGATCGAAGGGTAGGACCAGACTTACCAAGGCAAGATCAACAACCGAATAACCAAATAAACAACATAAATCGTGCGTTACAAGGCCCATTTGTGGAATACATGTTCCCGAGGGAGCAGAAATCGGAGTGCTCGAAAACTGTGGACTCGAACTCGGGAAACGCCTAGTCGTTGCGCCCGAAGAAAGTCAGAACATCGAAAATAGGGAGGATGAACGGAGCGCAACGACAAAACATTTAGAAAGGAAAAGCACGAGACAGAGGATGAACGCAAAGAAGAGAGACAAGAAGAAAGTGAGGGGTCAGCGAAGAAAGGAGGAAAAATACGGAAGTAGTGAACAGGCAGTGAGAAAGGAGCGAGAGGAGAACACCGAATGGCGAGTGCAGGTGGAATCAGGGGAAAACCGAGTTCAGGACGACAATAAAGGCACATTTGATAATAAAAAAAAAATGTGTCCGAAAATCGTTGCTAGAGATCAGAGAATACCGGATATCAAAAGGCCAGAACCAGGGAAGGTGGATGGAGGCGAAAAAAGGTAAATGGCATGTGCAATACTCATAGACAATCCACGGGAATATTTATATGAAGAGGTGAAAAAAATACCAAGCAAGTGGTATGATGAGAGACATCCAAGATGTTCGGAAATACCAGTGGAGATAGCCGGAATATTAGAAGTAAGTCTAATAAATAGTGGAAGCGAGGTGTCGTGTGTTTCGGAGGAGTTTTTCCGGAAAAATTGAGAAATGTAAAAAAATTGCCCGATGCTACCGGTAACGTCGACACAGGTGGTCGGAGCGTTTGGTAGGGAGACTGAACGTGTGAAGAAGTAAATAATTGTAGATGCAGAGACAAACGGATCGATAGGGGCATCACAGGTGTTGGTCGTGCAAAAATTGGTAAGGCCTGTGATGATTGGGATCGACGGAATGTTAGCATAAAAAATTTCGATAGATGCCCAACAACGGATTTTAGCAGTCGGAGAGAGAATCGTCGCGGAAATAAATGAGGGGGTGTGACGATACGTAGATCCCAAGGATTTCCGTTCAATTAAACCGAATAGAATGTGTGCTGCGGTAGAGATGGAAAGTATTCACGGGGGTGAAGTAAACATCAGCCTGTCGGAGGAGGAGTTCGAGAATAATATGGCAGAATGCCAAGATCTGAGACCGGAAATGAGGCAGGAATTCAAGAGAATTGTCGAGAAAAGAAGTGAGATTTTTGACAAACTGCCAGGAAGGATGACAAAGTATGAGCATCGACTTTTGCTAAAGGACCCCAACTCGTAGTTTCATCGTTCATATCCGGTATCACTGATGCAACGAGAGATTGTACAGAAAATAGAAAGAATGCTGCAGGTGAGGGTAATACAGAAATCCGAAAGCATTTACATTAACCCATTCATGTCTGTTACAAAAGATGACGATTCGGTGCGACTTTGTTTGGATGCTCGAGGACTAAATAATTATTTAGTTAATGATAATAACAATGCGCCTCCGATCGAGGAGATTTTCCAGTGGTGTGGGGGAAAAACTGTGATGTCAATGCTAGACTTGACTAACAGTTTTTGGCAAATACCATCCCGAATAGCGAAAATATACCGCATTTCTGCATAATGGTAAATGTTATGAATTTACGGTCACCCCATTTGGTTTGAAGACAAGCACAGCGAGTTTGATAAGAGCCCTCGACGTCGTTCTCAAGGGTCTGGATTTTGTAATTAATTTCGTCGACGATTTGTTAATAATGTCAACTTCACACGAAGAATACCTCGAACATTTATGAGAATTATTTGAGAGATTTCAACAACACAGGATGACATTAAAATTCAGCAAATCACATTTTTTCGGAAAGAATTGATTTTTCTTGGACATATTCTCACGACCGAAGGACTAAAACCCGACCCAGAAAAGATAAGAGCGATCCATGAATATCCGCGGTCTCGCACCATAGAACAACTCAGAGGATTTTTGGGATTGATTAATTTCTACACAAAATTCACGAGTTGTCATGCGCATGAAACAGCACCGTTAATAAATCTTTTGAGAAAAGGTATTCATTGGAAGTGGGATGAGGCCATGGAAAGAACATTTAAAAAGTTAAAGGATTTACTTTACGAGGAAATCGTACGCAGATTTCCTGATACTCGAAAGCCATATACTCTCACAACAGATGAAGTGGATATGCGCTCAGAGCAATTCTTTCACAAGAGGATGGTAATGGAGAAGCGAAGGTGGTGACGTTTGCGAGTAGAACGCTTAAAGACTGGCTGTACATACAATGTGTGCGCATGAGTGGGGATCACTCATGCCGTCGCGCCGCTGCTCGCTCACAGTAGCGTATCCTAATACACTACAACTCGCCCCTCTTTAATTAGAAGTTACTTGTTCTTTAATGTCTCGGAGCGACGTAGCGTAACTCGGGATTCGCTTGCTGGTGCCGCTGTACCTTTATCGTTATCTACTACCGTCGGTGTATATCTAACGATTTGATCGACATGTCGTTTTCATAGTTTATCAGGTGCAACCTTCACTCTGAACGTTACCGGTGATACTTTTTCTTCGATCGTGCCTACGACACGTTTTTTGCTTCTGACACTGAAGTCATCCACCATTACCGTGTTGTGTCGCGGGATATTCCTCTTCACGTATTCTCAGGAATATTTCTTAGCAGACACAGTTAGAGATGAAACTCTAAAAGATAGCTGTCATACAAGACAGGAAGCGAGGTAGACGCCGACGCAGCATGAGGCGACTCGCTAGGCGATCTACGATTGGCTAAAGCTAAAACTGCCAACTAAGGGATTTTAGCAAACGCAGTTGCTAACTGCTTTACTAAAAGCAGAATTAATTTAGACTCAACAGAGAACGGTTGGTTCCTCGTGTAATTCTCGAAACAACGTATTATTTTACTTCTTACTTTGACAATTAAATAGACAACGGAAAGTTACCGTTGCCTATAATAAATACTTCCTTTTATATGAATTCGCGTTTTCATCTTTTACTCGAGATTCATCTCCTTATCGGCAAACGATCCCAAAAAAAATAATAACTTTTTAATATTATACCGAATACCGAATAATCTAATTACCCAGTACCGGCATAACAACCGTGTCACCTGTTTGGAACTCAACATTTCGATTACCGTGCTTACTTATAATTTGCGCTCTGTGTTGTTACTCCACATTATCGATTACATTTGGTTTCATTAACTCAAAGCGCGTTCTTATTTCTCGTTTAAACATCATGAATGCAGGCGATCTGCCTGTAGTGCAATGCTCAATGGATTTATAGTCAAACAAGAATAGATTAACTGCATATTCTAATGATTTCCCGCTTTGCATTATTTTATCGACTTTATCTTTGAAAGTACCGACAAAGTTTTCAGCTGCATCATTTGTTGCTGGATGATGCGGTGCTGTGAAACTTTGCTTGATACCGTTCGTTTTACAAAATTCTCGGAATTCGTTACTCGTGAATTGTGTGCCGGTATCAGTTACTAAATGCTTTGGTAATCCGTACCTAATTATAATTTTCTTAAACTCCTCCAGGACTCTCTCTACCGTGGTGCATTTATTCATATCGATAACTTCTGGCCACTTTGCATACGCATCAATTACAACCATGAACATATGTCCATGAAAAGAACCTAAGAAATCAATATGTATCCTACTCTAACACTTCTCTGGATACGGCCATGGCGTTAACGGAACATTAGGCGGTATCTTTCTCTCTTGCACGCACACTTTACATGCCGTTGCTACATTTTGAATGTCTTTGTCCATATTTGGCCACCACACATAGTTTCTTGCCCACATTTTCATTTTTACCATCCTAAAATGTGAGGCGTGCAATTCACTTAGTACACTGGTTTTCACTGATTCTGGCACCACTATGCGATATCCCCACAGTAAGCACTCTTTTTCGACATTCAATTCATCCCGTTTTGCATAGAATTTATTTTCATCCTCATTCATCTCGCTTACCGTTGGCCATGTACCATTTATATACTTAATAACGTTACTCAATAGCTTATCCTTCTTTGTTTCTTTTGCAATTTTTTTCCGCGTTTAATGTATCTTCCGCTTCTGAAACATAATTTATTACTGTAAACTCATCATCAAATATTTGAATGCTATCGCTGATCGGAAGTCTCGACAGTGCATCACAGTTTCCATTTTCCTGTGATTTAACGTACTCTATGTCGTATGTAAATCTCGATAGAAAATACGCCCACCTCTGTAATCTACTTGCTACCGTTAAAGGGATTTCTTGCTTTGGGCCGAAGATAAAAACCAAAGGTTTATGATCTGTCCGTAATGCTAGTGTAGCTGTTCCGTAAATGTAGTTGTAAAACTTTTTAAATCCAAATACGATTGCACTGGCTTCCTTGTCGATGATTGCACGATTTAATTCTTTTTCCGGTATTACTTTAGATGCAAAAGTTATTGGTTTTTCCGTCCCATCTTTATATCGGTGCGCTAAAATTGCTCCTAATCCATACGTGGACGCGTCGCATGCCAATACTAAATCTTTTTTCGGATCGTAGTGTGCTAATACTCGAGGTGATATTAATTCAGTTTTGACCCAATCCACTGCTTCTTGACATTCTACCGTCCATTCAAAAGTTTCCACTTTACCACACTTATATAAAGGCTTCAATTTTTCTGCTCTATCAGGCAGAAATCTAGCATAATAAGTTATTAATCCGATAAAAGATTCTAATTGTTTCTTATTTTGCGGTACCGATGCCTCTGTCATTGCGTTGACTTTTGTTTCTGATTTGTGTAATTCCTCCTTGTCAATAATAAATCCTAATAAGTCTAGCTTCTCTTTGAAAAATCACATTTATTGATATTTACATGAAATCCACTTTGTTCTAATCTTTCGAATACCGTATACAAAGTTTTTAAATGAATTTCGTCGGTTTCTCCCGTTACAAAAATATTGTCTTAATAAGGAATTACACCGTCGATGCCTGACAAACACTGCTCTATTTTCCGTTATAATCTCCTGGTCCTGATGCAATACCTTCCGTCATTTTTGAGTACCGTTAGAGGCCTTTGTGCGTTATTATTGTCAGAAAATTTCAACTGCTTTCCTCCACCGGAATCTGCATATAAGCATGCTGCAGATCAATCTGTGAAAAAGTTTTACCGTTTCTTAACGCTACAAATATCGTCGATTAATGGTATTGGGTGTCTATCTCTTATTAAGCTAGGATTTAACGTTAGTTTAAAATTTCCGCAAATTCTAACAGATCCGTCTGATTTTATTACCGGGACAATCGGTGTTGCCCATTCACTGACATTGATTTTCTCTAAGTGACCTAGTCTTACTAGTCTGTTTATCTCGTCTTCAACTTTACTTGCCAAAGCAAATGGTAAGTGTCGCGCTTTTAGCGCCACAGGTTTATTATCTTCTTTTACCGTTAATTTCAACAGTCCTTTATTGTATAAACCTGGCCTTCTACGAAACAATTTTGGAAACTAGCCTGGTACGTTACCAATTACGCCACCGCGGCTCTAGCAACATCAATTCACGATCTCTATTTAATGTCAAGTAGTATACCTTTGTTTTTGTAGATTAATTAATTAATCATTTTGTATGCGGTCATATGTTTCTTCAGAGTGATAAATCTTAAGCGACAATGTTGTAGACCAAGTTTTATGATGGAAATTTTCGGTAGTTCGCAACCCGGTTAGTGTCAGCGCCACCTAGATCCCTGTGTTATCGATCTCAGAAAGATCTCTAACAATCGAATCCTTAATTATTTTTTGTCAACTCTGCTTGCCTCACTCATTCATTAAGAATTAATGAGGCAACCAGACCTGACGATTTTTAACATCTAAAGAAATCGTGAAAAAATATTGCCACAGCCCGGGTTCGAACCGGGAACTCCAGAATTCTAGCCTGGTACGTTACCAATTACGCCACCGCGGCTCTAGCAACATCAATTCACGATCTCTATTTAATGTCAAGTAGTATACCTTTGTTTTTGTATCATAGATTAATTAATTAATCCTTTTGTATGCGGTCATATGTTTCTTCAGAGTGATAAATCTTAAGCGACAATGTTGTAGACCAAGTTTTATGATGGAAATTTTCGGTAGTTCGCAACCCGATTAGTGTCAGCGCCACCTAGATCCCTGTGTAATCGATCTCAGAAAGATCTCTAACAATCGAATCCTTAATTATTTTTTGTCAACTCTGCTTGCCTCACTCATTCATTAAGAATTAATGAGGCAACCAGACCTGACGATTTTTAACTTCTAAAGAAATCGTGAAAAAATATGGTGCCGTAATTGGTAACGTACCAGGCTTGAATTCTGGAGTTCCCGGTTCGAACCCGGGCTGTGGCAATATTTTTTCACGATTTCTTTAGAAGTTAAAAATCGTCAGGTCTGGTTGCCTCATTAATTCTTAATGAATGAGTGAGGCAAGCAGAGTTGACAAAAAAAAATTAAGGATTCGATTGTTAGAGATCTTACTGAGATCGATAACACAGGGATCTAGGTGGCGCTGACACTAACCGGGTTGCGAACTACCGAAAATTTCCATCATAAAACTTGGTCTACAACATTGTCGCTTAAGATTTATCACTCTGAAGAAACATATGACCGCATACAAAATGATTAATTAATTAATCTACAAAAACAAAGGTATACTACTTGACATTAAATAGAGATCGTGAATTGATGTTGCTAGAGCCGCGGTGGCGTAATTGGTAACGTACCAGGCTAGAATTCTGGAGTTCCCGGTTCGAACCCGGGCTGTGGCAATATTTTTTCACGATATCTTTAGATTTTAAAAATCGTCAGGTCTGGTTGCCTCATTAATTCTTAATGAATGAGTGAGGCAAGCAGAGTTGACAAGAAATAATTAAGGATTCGATTGTTAGAGATCTTTCTGAGATCGATAACGCAGGGATCTAGGTGGCGCTGACACTAACCGGGTTGCGAACTACCGAAAATTTCCATCATAAAACTTGGTCTACAACATTGTCGCTTAAGATTTATCACTCTGAAGAAAAATATGACCGCATACAAAATGATTAATTAATTAATCTACAAAAACAAAGGTATACTACTTGACATTAAATAGAGATCGTGAATTGATGTTGCTAGAGCCGCGGTGGCGTAATTGCGTACGTACCAGGCTAGAATTCTGGAGTTCCCGGTTCGAACCCGGGCTGTGGCAATATTTTTTTAACGATTTCTTTAGAAGTTAAAAATCGTCAGGTCTGGTTGCCTCATTAATTCTTAATGAATGAGTGAGGCAAGCAGAGTTGACAAAAAATAATTAAGGATTCGATTGTTAGAGATCTTTCTGAGATCGATAACACAGGGATCTAGGTGGCGCTGACACTAACCGGGTTGCGAACTACCGAAAATTTCCATCATAAAACTTGGTCTACAACATTATCGCTTAAGATTTATCATTCTGGTTAATCATTATACTCATATACATTGGTTCCGCTTTTACATCCTTTACATGGTCATTATAATATAATTAACCGCTTGTTGTTTTTGATGAGTCGCTGCCGTCTGTTGCCATGAAGAAGTCGTACTCGTCCTGTTGCTGTTCCTCATGGTCATCTATATTTTGCTGTAAATGCTGGACTGCTCTTCCGGTTCTGCATACTGAGGCCAAGTGACCTTTCTGCTTGCAGATATTACACGTATTGAAGCGATGGTGACAATCACGTGCCCAGTGATTATTTTTTCCACAGAAGTAACATAAAGAAGAACGCTCTTGGTTTACGTTTGTCGTCCGCTTAACTTAACGTTACCCCCTGGTCGTGTGTTGTTGTTATACTGCTGGCTGCCTTGCCTGCCTCGTGACTGAAACTGCCGATTATTCTCTGATTTTACTTGAAATTTATTTAGTATTTCTTTCGACGACTCTCCATTTGATTTACTTGTAGAGCTAGCATTCTTTTCTGCCGATTCCACCGATGTCGCTAGCTTAAATGCCTTATCGAACGTTAAGTTCTCCTCTCGAAATAACAATGTTTTTGTCGTGTGATCTCTTACGCCACAAACAAGTTGATCTCGCAGTGCTGTTGTCGCATTGTTACCGAAATTGCATGTAATTGATAAATTTTTCAACCTTGCCGCAAACTCTGCTACTGATTCTGTGTGCGATTGATGTGCTTGATGAAATTTGCATCTTTCCATCGTCTCCGATGGCTTTGGATTCAAGTGATCGTTGACTAATTTTACTAATTGTGCAAATGTCTTCGCTGAAGGTTTATCTGGTGCACATAAATTTCTAATAAGCTTGTACGTGTCTGCGCTTATTTTTGTTAGCAATACCGCTGCTTGTTTCTCGTCCTTCACGTCGTTTGCGACAAAATATAACTCCAGTCTCTCGGTCTATGTTTCCCAGTCATCTCCAAGGTGAAATTCCAATTTCGTGATACTACTTTCCGTCATTGTGTGGATAACTGTCGGCTTCTCGATGTTTACTAATAGCTTACGAGCCTCGTCCGCTTGCTTTTGCCTGCTCTCCTTGATCTCGCTTACGTGTGCGCGTAAAATTCTGCGTATCTTGTCGATACTTAAATCTTCATCACCAACCAGTTTTAAATCTTGAATTATTTAAATTAGTTCTGGCTTTTTTAGTTCGTAAATCCACGACGCTTTCGTATAATCGATTAAATCTTGCGTCGGTTGTGCCATCCGAATACACTGTAGCTCACCTTACTCAGCCGAATACAACACGCGTTTACTGTTATTGTCCTCTCGTGCTTCTGCTTACTGTGGACTCATATCCTACGCCGAAACGTAAAATTCCTACGATTTTCGCCCTATTTTAATTCTGCACTTTGGTACGTAAAACCTCTGACCTCGTCGCTAATTGTAATGTGTCGGAAGAGGTGGCTCGTTAATAATTGAGGAACAATCCCGATTAACACTAACTACCTATTTAATACAGGATAAGAGTAAATATACATTTTTATATCCGTAGGCGTCCAAGCCGCGTACCAAGCCCGACTGGCTGTACATACAATGTGCGCGCATGAGTGGGGATCACTCATGCCGTCGCGCCGCTGCTCGTCCACAGTAGCGTATCTTAATACACTACAGGGGCTGAGATCGGGTACATGACAACCAAGAAAGAGTTGTTAGCAATCGTGTGGGCACTTAAAAAATGTAGGACGTATTTAAAAGGAACCCGTATTCAAATAAAAACCGATCATAAAGCTTTAGTATTTTTAAAAACGTGTCGGTTTACGGCCGAAAGGCTTATGAGATAGGCATTATCCATCCAGGATTACGACACACAAGTGGAAGATGTTGCCGGGAAATCAAATGTGGTGGCCGATGCATTGAGCCGTGTGAAAGGTAACGAGGATGCACCATGGACCGATAAGGAAGAAATCGTGGTGGTCGCGGGAATGCTAACAGAAAAAATCCCACGCGAACTCGCTAGAAAACTGAAATGCATAAAGAATATTCAATGAGAGCAAGAAGACCTACGAATCATTATGGATTTCCTCAATCAGGAAAAGGAAGGAGAGGAAGAACAAAAATTTCGACTAGAAAAAGGAATTTTGCAAAAGAGATCGAAGAATGGAATTTGGCAGGTTTTGATACCAAAAAACATGATCCACGAAATGATAAAGGCTTGCCATGCCATGTACGGACATCTCGGCGCAAGGAAATGTTTGCGGATGCTGGAAGAGGATTTCACGTATCCACACCTTGCAAAAGTAACTCGAAGTATACTAGCCACCTGTGATATATGTCAAAGAAACAAAATTGCGATACAAACAAGCTACGCTGCGATGCAAACAATAAAACCGGAGAAACCGGGGGATTTAGTGTCTACAGATTTCTATGGACCCTTGCTCGCATCTGTATGATAGGTGGAGTAAAGCATATTCTCATGACACTAGATGCATTCAGTAAATTCGTTGTTCTGTACCGAATGAAGAAGGCAAATACATCTACTGTGATAAAACGGATATTCGACGATTACATT
The DNA here is from genome assembly GCA_963942595.1 of Cylloceria caligata. Taxonomy (NCBI): domain Eukaryota; kingdom Metazoa; phylum Arthropoda; class Insecta; order Hymenoptera; family Ichneumonidae; genus Cylloceria; species Cylloceria caligata. The sequence continues at coordinate 21,633,324 of OZ012708.1, read as the reverse complement.
CCAAAGTACGGAAAGCCACGTCGAATCCAATTCGACCATGGAACACAATTCACCGCGAAAAATTGGATACAAAAACTCAAGGACGAGGGTATCATGGCCGTATTTTTATCAATACGTCACCCCCAAGGAAATATCGTCGAACGAGTGAATCGTGAGCTTGGAAGGTTTTTCCGAATTTTCCTAACCGGTAACCATGCAGGTTGGTTTAAGTGGATAAGAATAATCGAGGACTGCATGAACGAGAGTCACCATGATACAACTGAATTTACACCGTTAGAGCTGCAGTGCAAGAAAAAGCCCCTACGGGAATGGAATAAACAGATGGGCATAAGGAAAGATGAAGAAGATAGAATAACATACGAGACGAAAATTGAGATCGTTAGAGAAAGAATAGAAAAAAAGGACGGCGTCGAGCGGAGAGATTTGATTTGACCCACCGACTAACGAATCATGAAGAAGGCGATCTAGTGCTGGTAAAAGCGTTGAATGGTTCGGATCCACTTGAACAATTAACTTCGAAATTTATGCCGTTGTATGAGGGACCATATGGGATTAAGAAATGCGTAGGCTTGGCGACTTATTTGATTATAGGCCTAGACAATAAAATAGAGAGAGGTAAATTCCATGCGAGTATGTTTAAGAAGTATCGGACAGAGAGAGAAATGACTGAGAAGAAAGAAGAGGACACGGACAGTACAACACCAAGGGAAAGGAGCACGACAGCGAGAGGACAATCCTCGACATCAAAACAACATGGCGAACGCTCGGCTGTTACGAGTGCCACACTAACACACAAATCAGTGGTCATCGAACCAAGTATAGAGTGAGACCAACGGCAGCTCGTGACGTCCGGACGGAATGACTATTCCAAGTAAAAGGCGCCGAATTCCGAGAGATTGCGGTTGGTCAGGGAAAGAGGCGCGACCAATGGAACGACTGATAGGCTGAGTGGATATAAGGATTTGGAGAAAGTAAAAGTAGAAGGTAATCGTGACGTAGATCTGGAGATGGCAGAATTGAAGTTAATTGGTCATGAGTGTGAAGGTCTATGAAGAGACAAGAGAGAGCGGGTAATAATTGGTGTAAAGACCGAGGACGGGACAGGGATTCACTGGGAACACACAGATTAATCAAATTTCATCCAAGGAAATTTGGCATTGGTAAAAAATTTGAACATAAATCGATATAGATGTGATGAGAGGAACGGGGAAGTCTATATAAAAGAAAGACAAACGGGATCCGGCTAATAAGATCACGAATATCCGCGACAAGTAAACGATTCAAAAGAATGCCAAGCAAACTTATAAACATGCAACGGTATATCGAATACGCGGTAGAATATATTACACCGGGAGAGCCCTACGAGGCAGAGTTACTAAGTGTAAAAAATCCAGGACGTTTTTATCTCTGGTTAGAAAGGGATCAGGAAAGAAGAGACGTGCTATTGAAGCTGGTGGCAAAGACCAGAAGAGACCATCCAGAGGTGCAGCGTCTGACTGAAGAAGAGGCCTACCCGGGACGGGTCGTGCTTTTCTTACTAGAAGACGAGGATAATCCAGCACTATATAGTTTCTTTCGAGGCACCTTCATGAAGGAGGAGGAAGGTGCCTACGATATCTGGTTGGGAGATTTTGGAAAGAGGACTTCGGTCGATCTGGAGGACTTATACACCGCCCCCAACCAGTATCTGGGTGAGCCGTTTTGCGCAATCACCGCTGCGCTGTACAACCTCGGCCCGGTAGGTGAGAAGTGGACCAGACAGTCCATCGACAGGTTTATATCTCTCACTGCCGAGAATACAATCGACATTTACCTGGAAGAACTGGACCCCATCGTTGAGGTGCTCTGGGTGGAAATTCACTCGAGTCTCAATGACCAGGGATACGAGGTTGGTCAACAGCTGCAGCGGAGCGGTGATGCAAAACTCACGGAAGAGAACGGAACTCTCCATTACGGACGGGATGGCGGGAGATTTAGGAAACATTTTCGCCAGCAACGGCGAAATGAAAGGGCGACACGCAGAACACCAGAGCACAGCACGACAACAACACCGACAGATATGGAGCAACTTCCCATGGAATTGGCAATGCTGACAGACGGAGTGGAGACGGACGAGAGTGTCGCTGGAGATGAGGACGATATGGAGTGGCTGTCACTACCGACCCTGGACGAAGTGACGATGACAACGTTAGTGGAGTTTGAAACCATGGAAAGAGAAGAGACATACGAGACTGACAGTGACGAAGACCAAGAAAACGACAGCGATGGAGACTAATAAATAAATAAACTATATATATATATATATATATATCACGGCATATGCATTTTTTTTGTTGGCGTAATTTATTTAAGATAAGTAGATATAAGGAAAGTAGAGATAAGTACGTCCATTGGGTGATCAAAGAAGTGGGAGACCAACGAGAAACGAGGACATCACCGACGGGGGACAACGCTTACTCTAAAGAATAAGAGAAAAAAAATAAAATAAAAAAAATAAACACTAAAAAATAATGAAAATAAAAAGGAAAAAAAGAGAAAAGAAAAAGAGAAATATCTAAAGAAAAAAGAAAATGAAATAATATCGACTGTAAATTCACTAAATAACGAGAGAATACTGCGTCGATGGTAGAGCCTGATCTGGTTGTAGACTGAGTTCTGTCAGTGTTCAATTGTAAGTTGAATTTGTCATCCAAAAATGTTATCAAAAGTTTAGCTTCGTCTGAGCTGAAGTTGATGTTGAAATCACCACCCATAATCATTGGGATGTTGTCGTAATCTTCTTTGTAGGTCTATTTCCAGATGTTGATGGCTCCACTGTATCAGGTTCATTCCGTTGATCTCTCATACCACGTGTATTTTCACTTGTAAATGCTACTCCTGAGTCAGTGGCATTTAAATCCTCTATATCACTTACTGTATCGTCACCCATCGATGCATCCAGTATATTTGAAGTCGATGGGAAGTTATGTTGTCCACCGTTTTCTTTTAACGCCTTCCACCTGGCTCGATACTCTTTGTGATCTTCTGCACGAGTTTTGGGTGCTCTTTTGAGTGGTTTATTTGCTTTTTATCGTTGCCTAAAGGCTCGCATTTTTTCCGCACTTGTCTTTTGCTTCATTTCACTTGTTCTTTATTTCACTTATCTCAAAACGGAAATTATTAACTGATGAAAATTCACGCGTATTTAGTCTAATACGCAAGTGTCTACTAGTTCCTTACGCTACGTACTAACACAGTACGCCAGGCACATGCGCATAGAGTGTGTCTGCCGTATGCAAAGAAGAGAGTAGAAATGATTCTCTTTCTCTTTCTACGCAACTGCTAGTTGGGGTCGGAGAAAGGGGACTCATGGCACGTATACACACACTACACAATGCGCATGTGCGTGGAGTATGTATGATGAAGTGAGAGAGTCGCTTCTACTATCCCTGTCGAGAGAGGGTAGAAGCGACCCTCCCATACTTCCCTCTCAGCTGCCTGTTAGAGAGGAAGGGCTTCCCCTTACGGGGTCGCTCATTTTCGTCGTCCGGTTCGAACGAATTTACTGCCCTAAGGCACCTAAAGAACTTTCACTTCAATAAATAAATACATAGATAAGAATAATAGTAAAAATGACGATGAGATAAGGGTTTATGTCACTATATTGCATAAGAGATATTTGGGCAAGAATTGGACTCCCCAAAGATCTCGGGGGATATGTGACATAGTCACACTCTCTAGCTCGCTTGATTACATTTCCCTATTATAAGTAGCGAGATCACGTTCTAAACGCCCGGTAGAACGTGATAAAGGTAGAGTTCACATCAAAGTTTTCGAAGGAACTAATAAAAAGTGGGTGAGTGCATAATCAAAAGAATTATATTTAATAAGAATGAAAAGAATCAGTGTAGCTACAGAGATAATTTATAGGAATAAGGCTCAATTTAAACGAATAGAATTTAAGTGAATTGCATCTAAGCGCGTAGCATTTAAATAGGTCAAATAAGCAGGTAGTATGTAAGCAGGTAGGATTAAAGCCGATGGAAAGGAAGTGGAACAAGTGATATTTAGAGAGAATTACAGGTATAAGTGCGATATCGGTTTAAGAGCGAATTTGACGCGCATCGTGTGCGTGTGTGTGTCGAGTGACAGGGTCTCTATCAACGCACTGAACAATAACAAAATACCGAGCTGGGTGTACCGCGAAATTACGAGAACGCAATACATGAAAAGAACTGTAAAATAATCGCAGGAAATATCGAATTTAAATGCATTGTACTGGCCATCGGTGCCAAGAAACCGAACATTGACATTTTTATGTTTAATTGCCTTTATTAATAAACCCTACTTTTACCTACCTCGAAGTCTAAAATTAATTATCCTTGTGTTTGAGTTGAAGCTTCCCCTTGGAAATAAAAATTAATGCTAATGATAAGAAATTACCGTTACAATATACTATCAAAAGATGCATTTTCATTTATAGCTCCGCTTGCATTGTGGGATAACTACATGAATACAAGTGGGAAATACTGTGATCTCAGGCTTTCAAGGCTGCGTGAGTGTGAGCGCAAACGCAACACCACCATTTTAAGCGCGCTGGCGCGGGCGCACACGCTGCTTCCAGCATAGTAAGGATGAGCGATATTCTAAATGAAATCGATATTTCCAAAATTGATTATAAAAAAGTTATCGATGTTCGAAATCGATTAATTTCTTTATTACATCGACGACTCAATTAATCGAAAAAAGCAGGTAGAATACTACGGGTAAAATAGTACGGGTGTACTGTCATCGGCTATGTTTTCACCGAGCGGGGTTCAGCGTGAGTGCGAGAGAAAGGTCAGCTTGTATGTCTCTCTCGCACTCACGCCGAACCCCAAATTGACCCTGTCGGTATCAGTGGAAAAATATAGTGTATGACTTGTACGATTACGGTAATGGGAAAAGGGTCGCTGGCGATAAGGAACGAACTTTTGCTGGAGACGAGAGGGAGCCAATTTTCGTACAAAGATTGGAGATGAACAAAGTTGCGAAAAAAAACGTATCAGGAGTACAAATTGAAAATGCGGGATTTTTTTCTATTTTTGAACGTTTATTCTGAAAAAATGGTAACAAATGAATTATTCAAAGTATTGTCCATCGCTAGCCACAACTTTTTCCCATCTTTCTGGCAATTTACGGATACCGTCGCGAAAAAATTCGGCCGGCTTGGCTGCTATCCAGTCATCGACCCATTTTTGGGCTTCTTCGTAAGAATGGAAGCGCTGGTCAGCTAGGCCATGTGTCATCGATCGGAAAAGGTGGTAATCGGAAGGAGCAATATCTGGGCTATACGGCGGGTGGGGTAAGACTTCCCATTTCAGCGTTTGTAGGTATGTTTTGACCGGCGCTGCAACATGTGGCCGAGCGTTGTCATGTTGCAAAATTACTTTGTCGTGTTTTTGCTCGTATTGTGGCCGTTTTTCTTTGAGTGCGCGGCTCAAACGCATCAATTGAGTTCGGTATAGTGCTCCTGTGATGGTTTCGTTCGATTTCAATAGCTCATAATACACCACACCCAGCTGGTCCCACCAAATACAGAGCATGAGCTTGGCGCCGTGAATATTTGGTTTGGCCGTCGATGATGATGCATGGCCGGGGTAACCATATGATTTTTTGCGCTTCGGGTTATCGTAATGGATCCACTTTTCATCACCAGTGACAATGCGATGCAAAAAACCCTTCCGTTTTTGCCGTTCGAGCAGCAGTTCGCATGCAAAAAAACGGCGCTCGACGTCTCTCGGCTTCAGCTCATACGGCACCCAATGTCCTTGCTTTTGCATCATTCCGAGGGCTTTTATACGATGGGAAATGGCTTGTTGTGTCACTCCCAATGAATCTGCGAGCTCTTGTTGAGTTTGACACGAGTCTTCATTGAGTATTGCCTCCAATTCAGCATTCTCAAACTTTTTCACTTGGCCCGGCCGCTCTTTGTCCTCAACGTCAAAATCACCACTTCTAAACCGCACAAACCATCTCTCGCACGTTGAAACCGATGGAACATGACTCGGATAAGCCTCGGAGACCAATCGATGTGCTTCAGCAGCACTTTTCTTCAAATTAAAGAAGTAAATTAAAACTTCCCGCAAATGCTGTTTTGTTGGCACGAAACTCGACATATTGAGAGCTCAAAAAAACTATGAATTTGACACTGCGACAAATTGACACATACTGAAAATTAAAGCTATAAGACGTAGCTTTGACATGAACATAGTCACAGTACTGCCTGATGCGTATAGCGTTAGTAACGCCATCTGTTATCAAACCCGCATTTTCAATTTGTACCCCTGATAGAATTTATTGTCATTAAAGCTTTATTATCATAAAAACGCTCCATCGTCATCATTTATGGGTTCAATGCAGTTTTATGTTCTGTCCAAAGTTTGTGTACCTGAAAAAGTAATTAACTGTATCGTAGCATGAGTATACCAATTTATGAGTGATAAATCTAAGCGACAATGATTTGACCAAATTTTTGATGGAAAATTTTTGGCAGTTCGCAACCCGGTTAGAGTCAGCGCCACCTAAGATCCCTGTGTTATCGATCTCAGAAAGATCTTTAACAATCGAATCATTAATTATTTTTGTCAACTCTGATTGCCTCACTCATTCATTAAGAATTAATGAGGCAACCAGAACTGACGATTTTTTACTTTTTAAAGAAATCGTGAAAAAATATCGCCACAGCCCGGGTTCGAACCGGGAACTCCAGAATTCTAGCCTGGTACGTTACCAATTACGCCACCGCGGCTCTAGCAACATCAATTCACGATCTCTATTTTTAACGTCAATTAATGCACCTTTGTTATTTTATTATACGCGGTCATATGTTTCTTAAGAGTGATAAATCTAAGCGACAATGATTTGACCAAATTTTTGATGGAAAATTTTTGGCAGTTCGCAACCCGGTTAGAGTCAGCGCCACCTAAGATCCCTGTGTTATCGATCTCAGAAAGATCTTTAACAATCGAATCATTAATTATTTTTGTCAACTCTGATTGCCTCACTCATTCATTAAGAATTAATGAGGCAACCAGAACTGACGATTTTTTACTTTTTAAAGAAATCGTGAAAAAATATCGCCACAGCCCGGGTTCGAACCGGGAACTCCAGAATTCTAGCCTGGTACGTTACCAATTACGCCACCGCGGCTCTAGCAACATCAATTCACGATCTCTATTTTTAATGTCAATTAATGCACCTTTGTTATTTTATTATACGCGGTCATATGTTTCTTAAGAGTGATAAATCTAAGCGACAATGATTTGACCAAATTTTTGATGGAAAATTTTTGGCAGTTCGCAACCCGGTTAGAGTCAGCGCCACCTAAGATCCCTGTGTTATCGATCTCAGAAAGATCTTTAACAATCGAATCATTGATTATTTTTGTCAACTCTGATTGCCTCACTCATTCATTAAGAATTAATGAGGCAACCAGATCTGACGATTTTTTACTTTTTAAAGAAATCGTGAAAAAATATCGCCACAGCCCGGGTTCGAACCGGGAACTCCAGAATTCTAGCCTGGTACGTTACCAATTACGCCACCGCGGCTCTAGCAACATCAATTCAAGATCTCTATTTTTAATGTCAATTAATGCACCTTTGTTATTTTATTATACGCGGTCATATGTTTCTTAAGAGTGATAAATCTAAGCGACAATGATTTGACCAAATTTTTGATGGAAAATTTTTGGCAGTTCGCAACCCGGTTAGAGTCAGCGCCACCTAAGATCCCTGTGTTATCGATCTCAGAAAGATCTTTAACAATCGAATCATTAATTATTTTTGTCAACTTTTTTCACGATTTCTTTAAAAAGTAAAAAATCGTCAGTTCTGGTTGCCTCATTAATTCTTAATGAATGAGTGAGGCAATCAGAGTTGACAAAAATAATTAATGATTCGATTGTTAAAGATCTTTCTGAGATCGATAACACAGGGATCTTAGGTGGCGCTGACTCTAACCGGGTTGCGAACTGCCAAAAATTTTCCATCAAAAATTTGGTCAAATCATTGTCGCTTAGATTTATCACTCTTAAGAAACATATGACCGCGTATAATAAAATAACAAAGGTGCATTAATTGACATTAAAAATAGAGATCGTGAATTGATGTTGCTAGAGCCGCGGTGGCGTAATTGGTAACGTACCAGGCTAGAATTCTGGAGTTCCCGGTTCGAACGTATTTGCATGCTGCAATTACGTAAATATAGGAACATATAATCTATCACGAAAGAGGAACGAGGACCGTCCGAAACCCCAATCTTCACGTGTGAGCGAGCTGAGAAACAGCAGCTTGTTCAAATGCTTACCTGATAGTCTGCTTCGATTGTCCGTTTGTCCCTCACTTTGTTACACTCACTTTGTTACACCCTTTGTTGTGTTGAAATCATTCGGCCGAGACAAAGATGGCTGATCCTGAACTCGGGGTTCAAATTGTGAATCTCCAGCATTCTCTGCAGTACCTTTGTGTACGAAAGTATAAACGAGCGCATTCAATTTCATGTGGTCGAGGTTATGATATACACTCGTCGAATATATACATCTTATTACTTACTGTCATGTCTTAGGAGGTGGTCGTGTTATTAATTAAGCACCGACAGGACTTTTAATAAAATGAACAATATGTTAGATCTTTATTATCCAGTGCGCTAGCTCCACTTACGGTGCGTATCGCGTCGTATATCAAAACCATTACATCTGAACGTCGACAGTCAACCGGCTCTGCTCTCGTGTCCCCACTCTAGCGATATCGCGGGGTTCGGGAGATTCCCCGAATCACATGACTCGAGTCTAAGCGGGCAATGTATGGGTACCGTAAATACACCACACTTACCTTCATCAGCATTCATTTCAGCTTTTTTATTCGTGTGTTCTTGGCTCGATTCTTAAATTTCTCGCGCACGAACCGGGCGTAATTATATAGATTTTTTAATTTTCACTTCAAATAAAGTGTTGTTGTAATTTATAGGTTATGTGTGGATTTGGATGGGTCCTTAGAAATAATAAACTCTTCTTCTACGATAATATATGAATATAATTATGGATGAGCACTTAAAAGAAAACAGTCTGTCTATACTTTCTTCACTTAATGTCTGTCCGATATTTGAGTTCGCTACAGCAATATATTTCACATTTTTTTCTTACAGTAAAAAGAGACTTGCACGTGTCAGTCGGACATACAAATTGCTGAGGCGTCCTTTCTTTTGTGCGCATGCACCAGCCACACGTTATAAAGTCGTTTTGCCTTTACGCATGACCAACTTGACGACATAAAATAGTTACATCTCAACACTCCTCCTTAACTATTTTGTTTCGCAATTCTTCGAAGGGCTTGCGAGTCAGGGGCTTTGTCAGAATATCGGCTAGTTGGTCGGAACTTCTAACATGTTTCAGTTTAACTGTCTTTCCAATACGCTCTTGAATGAATTTCCTTGGCATGTCGATATGCTTCTTCCCCTTCGTTATTTTGCCTTCATGGGTATTCTGTAGCATGTGGATAGCAGACTGATTATCAACATACAGTGTTGTTGGTTGATCCGGATTAAAAAATTGAAGTTCATTTCCGATGCGTCGAATCCAACAAATGTCATCAATTGAAGAAACAGCAGCTCGATATTCAGCTTCAGCAGTTGAGGTTGCTACAAGACGTTGTTTTTGAGTATACCAAACTATAGGACCTCCTCGAACTACAAGTACTCCGCTGGTGGAATGTCCTGTGATTGTATCTCCTCCGTAATCGGAGTCCGTATATGCAACAAGCTTCTTATCTCCATTGAAGATTATTCCATAGTGAATAGTTCTTATCAAGTATTGAAAAATACGTTTGACCATCTTCCAGTGACTTTTCATTGGCTTACTGCAAAATAGGCTCAAGTAGTTTACAGCAAAGCTGATATCAGGACGAGATATTCTAGCGAGATACAGTAGACTTCCTATTGCTTCACGATAAGGTTCAGACTTTTCCAGTGGTTGGTTATTTATATGATTTTCCTGATCTGTGAACATTCCTCGTTCCATTGGTGTTGATGCAGGATTTAGTGTGTTAAAATGCAACCTTTGCAAGATTTTCTCTGCGTACTTTGACTGATTTACAGAAATTTCATTCGGACCATTTTGTATTTGCATGCTGAGATATGACAGTTGACCTTCGTGTGCAGTGTCAAAAGTGACTTCGAATTTTTTATTTAGTCTGTCTAAGATTTCAATCATGTCATCTTCACTTATTCCAGCGATAAGTCCATCATCGACGAATAAAGCGAGTATCATACTTCTGTCTTTGTTGTAGTAGATACAAGGGTCATCATCGGTATTATCAAATTTAAGAGACTTCAAAAATTTCGAGAATTCTTCGTTCCAGTTTCTCGGGGCTTGTTTCAAACCATAGAGACTTTTGTTCAGCTTACAGACACGACCAGTACCATCGTCGAAACCTTCGGGTTGATACATAAAAATGTCTTCTTTTAGATTTCCATGCAGAAATGCTGTCTTGACATCAAAGGTCATTAAATTCATTTTGTTTGAAGCTGCAAGACTGAGGATTAATCGAATTGACACATAATGAACAACGGGGCTATATGTTTCAGAATAGTCAATTCCTTCCTTTTGTTCAAAACCTCTTGCAACGAGTCTGGCTTTGAATCGACCATCTTGCTTCTGGCGTAGAATCCAGCGACAGGTCAAAGGTTTTATCTGCTTAGAAGATTCCACCAAGTCCCAGGTTTTCATTTTTATTAGTGAGCTGAATTCCTCAGACATTGCTTTATGCCACTGCATATCTTTCAAGGCTTCTGAGACAGAAATGTCTTCAAATTCTTCCATCACGGCCACATTAGCTTGGTTTCCTCCATGAAAGTAATCCATTTCAAAATCTCCAAATCTGGCAGGGGTCCTTAAAGTTCGACGATCACGCAGATTTAAAGATGCAGGCTGGTTTCGATTTGACGGAACAGTCGAGTCATCAGATTCATCAGAAACATGACCCGTATTGTCGGATGGTTGATCATCATTTGAGTCTACAGAGTAAAAACTTTCAAATTCAGAACTTTCGGATTCTTCTCCTGAACTTTTATTTTAACTTTCTGACAGTGGAACTTCAATTTTAGTGTAACCTTTTTCGATTCCAGTTTTCTCATCGAAAACTACATTGTCAGAGCTGACTATAGCACGTTCATCAGATAGGTAGATTCTGTAGCAAGGTGAGTCCAAATCGTAACCTACGAAAATTCCCTTTTTCGATTTCTTTTCTGTCTTGGCTCGTTTTTGATCTTGAATTAGGACATAGCATTCACATCCGAAGCTTCTCAGTTTTCTGACATCTACTCTGCGTCCAAACCATAGTTCTGCAGGACTTTTACCTTTCAATGAGCTTGTTCCAGTTTGATTTATGGTGAAAATTGCATAGTTGACAGCTTCAGCTCACAAATTTTCATTCAAGTCTCGAGTGTGTATAGCAGATCGAGCTGACTCAACGACTGTGCGCATTTCTCTTTCAATTCGTCCGTTCTGTTGAGGTGTATAAGCATTTAATCTGGTATGAAAAACTCCAAGTTCTTCCAAGAGTTTCTTGGTGTCGGCATTTTTAATTTCAGTACCATTATCAGACCTTAAGCACTTGATCTTTCTGTCCAATTGATTTTCTACCATCTTCATAAAAACATCGAGTTTTAAAGCTGCTTCGTCCTTCGTTTTCAAAAAATATGCTGTTCTGAAATGCGAGAAATCATCTTTAAACAAAAGAAAATACTTGGCTCCTCCTAGAGATTTAATGTTCATCTCACATAAATCGACATGAATCAGATCTAAAGGATTTTTGGCAACTTTCGGATTTTTCGGGTGAGAATTTTTGTGCTGTTTTCCATAAACACACCCTGTACAGATATAGTCATTCCAGTCGTCGACAAACTTGACTCCACTTTTATTTAAAATTTCTCTGACATACTTGACATTTTGGTGAGCAAGTCTTTCGTGCCAAGTTTTAATCGAAGCAGTCAGCAGACATTTCTCAGACTTTTCTCGACGAAACATCATTTTCAATAGGTTTCCGTCTCGTTTAGCAATTGCTACAGTTTCTTTTTCATTTAGAGTTTTAAAATTAGATTGATTTGCATTTGCAGTCTGGACATAACCTTTATCCAACATTTGAGTAACAGAAAAAAGATTGAAGGTCATTTTAGATACACGCAAAACATTTTTTAAAATGATTTGGTACCATTCTTTTCCATTAAAAGCTTCCAATTCTACATCGCCTATTCCAGTTCCTTTTAATTTAGTAGCATCACTAATCATGACCATGGTAGGCTCTTCGTATTCAACAGCCAGTTGTCAGCCATTTCCTGTGAGAAGTCATATGCTGTGTAGCAGCACAGTCCTGATACCACGAGCCATTGCAATCACGCTTTGAATTTATGTGATTTACATTTGCAGTCGACAAACCAACTGTTATAAACGCGCGGCGAGTTGACTTCTTGTCATCGTTCTTTTCAGGCTTGTCACTTCTCTGGTTGCTATTTTCGCCAGAATTTCGTTTTGGGCAGTCTTTTGCAAAGTGACCTTTCTGATTACAGGTATTGCAGGCATAGTTATCTTTACAATAAGCCAGATACTTGGCGCACGGTTTATTTTTACAGAATTTCTTCACGTGTTCCTTTTTGCCACACTTGAAACATTCGACAGATGAATTTTCTTGTGAGTGAGGCTTACCATAATTTTTGCCTCGTTTTAAAATAAGAGCATTTTGAGATATAGAATCATTTGACTGTTTGCTCTCATTCAGTCTGTCTTCTTCCAGTCGTAGACGTTCAAACAACTTGTTTATATTCTTCTCTGCACCACTGACATTATCCCAGGCAGTACGAAAATGATAAAGTTTGGGTGGTAACATTCCCAGTATTTTGGTCATGATCCAGCTTTCCTTGACCTCTTCACCTTCAGCAACTAAGTCCTCGGCATATTGCTGAATAATCATGCAATTTTCAATAGCTGACTTCTCAGTGTCATACTTAAAACCAAAGAACTGTCTTTGTAAACCTTCAATTGTTAGATCAGACTTTTTTCCGTACAGTGTATGTAATTTGTCAATCATATTGCATGTCGACTTGCAGTTTGCAATTTTTTTTGCGATATTGCTGCTTACATTTAAGCCTATGAAGGTTTGAGCTTCGAGATCTTGCTTAATCCATGCTTTAACTCTATCATCGGTATCAAGTCCTTGAGGCTTTTCTTCTGTTCCGGTCGCTACCAGAAACAGACTTTTTGATTTTAAAGTTAGATTTAATTTAAACCTCCAGGAGACATAGTTTACATTTCCTTGCGAATCCTCAGACAATGTCTCCATATGTGACTTAATCGAGTCCATGACTTTACGAATGTCTAACCTACAATCTAACTTGACTGGCTATACGTTGACTGACGTTGACTGGCGTTGACTGGCGTTGACTAGCATTGACTGACGTTGCGTCCTCTCATAGACGATAGACCTCTCATTAAATCCACCAAGAAAATGACAAAGCAATCCTGGGCCCATAACCTGTTGTAATTTATAGGTTATGTGTAGATTTGGATGGGTCCTTAAAAATGATAAACTCTTCTTCTACGATAACATATGAATATAATTATGGATGAGCACTTAAAAGAAAACAGTCTGTCTATACTTTCTTCACTTAATGTCTGTCCGATATTTGAGTTCGCTACAGCAATATATTTCACATTTTTTTCTTACAGTAAAAAGAGACTTGCACGTGTCAGTCGGACATACAAATTGCTGAGGCGTCCTTTCTTTTGTGCGCATGCACCAGCCACACGTTATAAAGTCGTTTTGCCTTTACGCATGACCAACTTGACGACATAAAATAGTTACATCTCAACAAGTGTTCACCTGAGCTGCTGTCCTGCCGGGTTATCGAATGCCGGACGCCGGCCGGTCCACCAGAATTTTAATTTACGATTCGCAATATGACGCAATAGGTGGTCTCTTACGTGAAAACGAAAATATGGCGTTATCGATGTCACCAAAAAAAATCGAAAATTGATTAATCGACTGACTAAAACATCGAACAAATATAGTCGATTAATCGAGTCAAAATATCGGCTGCTTCGATTAATCGAAAAACATCGCCTATCCCTACAGCATAGTAAGAGGGCGGCGATCCCATGTGGCGATGCATTTGTGCGCACTGATACAGGCAGCGCTGGTGGTAGCTGGGGTGATCACTAACCCAGGGAGTCTAGAAATGTCTGCCAAATACTCCCATAAGGCCTGTGCTTCCATGCCCGTCTATGTTCTATGACTATAGTTTCTATAGCATTTTCAATTCTCGTAAAGAATCGAAATTAATTGATCATAAGTCAGCGATCATGAAGTGCACAATACCCGAAATATCTTGGCACAATCGTGATCCAGTTTTAAGTATTGATATACAAACGAAAACGCCCGAATTTTACAAGACAGGTGATGATTTCTGGCGTTTGGCTACTGGAGGAGCTGATTCACATGTTCTGGTAACACTGTAAATCTTACTACTGTACAAAAGAAAATATAACAATTTTCCGAACCATATATTTTTTATCTTAAATAATTCTGAATAATAATTATAGTGACTAATTAGGTTTAATTTATATTTTTTAATTTAAAAGATGACCTCAATTAATATTGAAATTTCCAACAGGGATGCGTTTAAATTCAGAAATTTGTGCAGCACAGTGTTTTTTTCTGTGTGACTCATATCTGATACACCTTTTTCTGCCCTGCAAGGAACAGTGGTTATCAAAAACTATAATTGAATTTATTGAGGAATGATTGATTTTTCAGCAAAAAGCAAATTTGTGTCCACTACAGAGTATAAGGACAAGGTGGAACCAAATTTGGTTTTGTCTAAAATATTAACTGCCTGTGAGTAGATTCCATTTCTTATATCAGTTATGGTTTCTGAATGTGCGTCATATCACCTTAAAGTGATGTGGAACATGTAAGGGAGGCAGAATTAATCTTGCAATTCCAAATTTTTCTGCTGTTGTAGATGTCTGAAAAAAAATGAGACCATCGTTCTATAGAATTGTTAGGCAGAAAGCATCGTCCTTAGCTTTTAACAAACGGATAAACTGGAAGAATATCAGATTAGTTTTTGTTTCCAACTGAGTAGTTCCAAAATACCTTAAGGTGATGTGTTACTCCAATGTCGGTAACTAAAATTGCAATGTCTTTCATAACTGGTCCTTCATATAAAAAAACGGAATAATAAATTTTACAAATCTACTGTCTATCATTCGTGTCTTTCATGGGAATATTCTGCCATTTTACTTGTACTCATGGCAGCTCAGCTGCTGTAGCTGTGAATATATTAAGACAAATTTTTATTTCAATCGCATCTCTGATTTAATAACTATATTAAATAATGGATAAGAACTTGTTAATTAAATACCAAATGTGTTTGCATAATCCATCTTGTGCAAAGAATTGTTATATAGTTGAAGGACTGTTCTTCTTGGAATATATAGGTTTGGCATCTCACCGTGAGTAAAAACGGTGTAGTAAATATAACATGTGTAGCAGATCTGGTTCGACATCAAAAAGCAGTAAACATTGTACGATTTTCACCATCGAGTGAAATCCTTGCCACAGGAGACGACGGTAAATCCAGACACAAATCAGTTAGATCGTTCCAATTAATTATAAGCCACTTAAATTGCAATACTTTTCCCTTTAGATACTAACATCATTTTATGGAAACAAAAAGAAGATTCTGAACTTCCTCTTCTTTCTGGTGAAGAGAATCTGAACAAAGAACATTGGAGCTCCTTGAAAGTGTTAAAGGGACATCTCGAAGATGTTTATGACATTAGTTGGTCACCAGACTCAAAGTTGCTTGTCTCAGGATCTGTTGATAACAGTGCTATTATTTGGGACATTCATAAGGGACGAACTATAAGCATTTTACAAGATTACAAAGGATTTGTACAGGGCGTTTCGTGGGATCCATGCAATCAGTATATCTGTACACTGAGCACTGATAGGTATGACGAATTAAGCATGATGCATGCAGTATGTTCAAAACCGTTTACCGTACATAGTCACCCATTGGACTAATATTACTATTTAGCGAGAGGAAATCTTTCCCCCATTTTCGAGCAACTCGCATGAAGTCAAGGCGCCTACACCTAAAGATACCCACTCGTCCGTTAATTGCCTTATGAGCAGGTAGTTCCTCTCTGTGTGAAATGATGCTGCGACCACGTCCGATCTCAACTACGGCAAATCAGTGAGAGTAACTGTATATGTTATGCAATGCAATCCTTAGATTTCATTCCGTTATGGTAAAAAGGTCTAAAAAAATTATTAGGAAAAGCACTACTCAAAACTGTGACTTACTCATAAGTTGGTAGACTAGGATTTATAGGAAAATGCATTATTCTTACAAGCCATTTCCTACTATCGATTATCTATTCAAGTTAGGACTGGCCGAAAATCAGTCCAATTTGTTCTCAAATTAAGAACAAAAAGAGAACGAATTGGACTGATATTCGGTGAGTCCTAACTTAAATAGATAATCGTTAGTAGGAAATGGCTTGTAGGAATAATGCATTTTCCTATAAATCCTAGTCTACCAACTTATGAGTAAGTCACAGTTTTAAGTAGTGCTTTTCCTAATAATTTTTTGAGACCTTTTCACCATAACGGAATGAAATCTAATGATTGCATTAAATAAAATATACAGTTACTCTCACTGATTTGTGGGAGTTGAGATAATAATATATTATATTATTATTTATTGTATATATTATAATATATAATATATTGTAACGATTGTATTTTTCCCGCGCGACGATTTGAATATTTTTCTTCATTTGAGCATCTATTCATCGATGGGAGCAAACGGGAATTAATAAATGTATTTCAATTTCTCATCATTAATCAATTTATTGAGATCGGGGTCCCGAGAACATAATGATTACTGGGGGATTTTCCTTTTCAGAATAGTTATATTCCCCGCTTGGTGTCAGTAATTAACAAAATAAAAAGCTCAACAATTTATACATAGACATAAACATGACCATAATTCGTAAACATCAATAAATAATATAGGGGTATAATTCTTATGATAAATAAAATCATCCAAGGAATATCGGTCTTGGAGTGTTGGATAACGGATATCGTGTACCGGTGTGAATCGTGTATAGACACATAGTCAAACTGTTCGTGAAGATACTCGTCCACGGTGGATCGAGAAATTCATATAAAAACTTGTTGTTATCAACGCTTGAAGCCTCGGACGTTTCATAACTCTGGCTTCTTACATATTTCAAATATACACATATCTTAGTACAATAGCGAGTTAACAGTGCTTACCCCAAAAAGTTGTAGTTTACCGTATATGAATTGTATGGTGGTATATACGTCAGAGATGTTCCTTATCTTTCCCGGATCCGAAATTACCATCAGATATGGATGTGAAGAAGTGGCTGGTGCATTTGATATCCTATACTCCTTGGAGATGCTTCTTTTCCGGTACTCCGTTTGGATTAGCCCCACACGAAAACAGAGGAGCCGATCTCCCGCGATATATTGGGTCGTTCGGAAAGTAATTTCGTTTTTTCCCAACAGAAGACTTAATTGTATTTTTTCACAACCAACTTCACACTTAAGCCGCATAATCATATGTATTTTGACAGCTGGTGTAGCAAGGCTTGCTTGTGAAAAAATTCAATTGATTCTGCACAGTATTTTTTGGTTGATACCCTTTTAAATATGGAAAGTGAAAAACAGCATTTTCAGCATCTTTTACTTTTTTACTATAGAAAAGGTAAAAATTCTGTTCAAGCAAGAAAAAAATTATCCGATGTGTATGGGGAAGATGTGTTAAGTGAGCGCCAGTGCCAAAACTGGTTTGCAAAATTTTGATCCGGCAATTTTGATCTCGAAAATGCACCACGTTCTGGAAGGCCAGTTGAAGCTGATGAAGACACAATAAAGGCATTAATTGATGCAAACCGGCGAATAACAACTCGTGAGATCGCTGAGAGATTAAATTTATCGTATTCGACCGTTCATGATCATTTAAAACGGCTAGGTTTAACTTCAAAGCTCGACATATGGGTTCCTCATCTTCTTACGGAAAAAAATTTGTGCCGTCGCATTGACGTTTGTGATTTGTTTCTCAAACGCCAAGAAAATGATTCATTTTTGAAGCGTATCATCACTGGGGACGAGAAATGGGTTGTCTACAAAAATGTTAAGCGCAAAAGATCCTGGAGTAGAAAAGATGAACCGGCTCAAAGCACTTCGAATGCCAATATTCATCAAAAAAAGGTTATGCTATCTGTTTGGTGGGATTTCAAAGGAATTGTTTATTTTGAGCTTCTACCGAGGAACAGAACGATCAATTCTGAAGTGTACTGTCATCAGTTAGACAAATTGAAGGATTCACTTAAAGAAAAAAGGCCAGAATTGGTCAATAGGAAAGGTATAGTGTTCTAACAAGATAATGCGAGACCACATACAAGTTTGACCACTCGGAAAAAAATTTTAGAGTTTGGATGGGATATACTGCCACACCTTCCATACTCTCCAGATCTGGCACCTTCAGATTATCATCTGTTCCGGTCTCTACAAAATTTTTTAGACGGTAAAACGTTTAATTCAAATGAGGAGGTCAAAAGTCACTTGGATCAGTTTTTTTGCCAGCAAAGAACAAAAATGTTATGAGCGTGGAATCATATGCTACTGCCAGAAAGATGGCAAAAGGTACTGGATCAGAATGGACAATATTGGATTGAATAAAATATTAATTCACTATAAGAAAATCGTCTTTGATTTTTATAAAAAAAACGAAATTACTTTCCGAACAACCCAATATATATTTATATGAGCAAACCACAATAATTTATATGAGCTGACCAAAATAAATTATATGAGCTGACCAAAATTAACATGTTGAAATATCTCTAACAATCGAGCGGCAGGCTCAATAATGTTTGTAAGAGCTCTCCTGTGCTTCACGAGCACCCAGTCCGCTCGACCACGACCAACTAACTGTTCTCCGGGTTCTCCAGCCGTACCGCACGGACTGTGGTCCGATGTCTCCTGGGTGGTGACCCCTTCACCGCGTATATACACGAGACGCAAAAGATAAATATAAAATCATTTATGATACGTGACATTTATCCCCCTTGGTTCAGTGAATAATGACTGTCTAACAGTCGTTATTAACCGAACCAACATACTTATGGTCCCAATATAAAAAATCAGAGGATATCCCTCTCAGACGAGGTGACCATTCATTCTATAATATCTATCAATCACATATGTTTTCATTCAAGATTTGGAAAGAATGCAATTAATAAGAAACAGATTAGGACAGCTTAACAGGCTCATAATATTTACGAAGGCACATACGATTATATGTTCCTTTGACAATCTTCGGATCATCAATATTGACTAATTGAAATGCATTAGGTCCAAACGATCGCTCGATGTGATATGGTCCGATATAAATGTGGTAGAACTTTGCAGTTACTCCGGTAGACCAACTAGAAAGCATAGATTGACGAAGCAATACCAAATCTCCAATTTCATAGGCCGCATTTGAGATTTTCTTTTGGGATTTTTTCCGAGTCTCATAGCTTCGCGTGAGGCGCTCAATTCCAATATATCGTTTATTTCGTCATGAGAAAGACGCCCAAATTGTAACTCATACGGAGTAAATCCTGTACTTGCGTGAGTAGTGTTCAACCATGTTCACCCATGTTTCAATCCGTGTAACGTATCGAGCCCAACTGTTATGTGAAGAAGCGCAGAAAGCTTGAAAAAGCCTACCTAACTCCCGCATAACCCTTTCCGTGGGATTGCTCTGGGGGTGTCTAATGGAGCCAAATCGTGCCTTAATAGATTGATCTTCTAGAGCCCGTATCCATTTCGAAGAACGAAACTGAACAATAGTTGAGTCAGCTCGTACATTGCTGCACTCAAAGAATCTGCCGAAGTCGCTGTGGGCCGAGGCTGTTAATACAGCAGTCTATGTTCTGAATAGGACCATCTCAACTCAAGATGACTGCAAATCACCTTACGAACTCTGGACCGGGGAGAAACCTGATTTGAGCCACTTAAGGGTTTTTGGCTCTGATGCATACGTGCATGTTCCTGAACAGACTAGAAAGAAGCTGGATTCCAAGGCGAAGAAGATGATTCTCGTGGGATACGAGAAACAATTTCAGCACTATCGACTCTACAATCCGATCACCAAGTCGATTAGCATCTCCAGAAATGTTACCTTCAACGAGCAAGTATCTAAGGTACCTCACATTTCAGAGGATGATAGTGAATTAGTATTCGAGGCCGGTGAGAGAGTTGCAGATGACGAGGAAGATTTCCTGGATGCTGAAGAAGCAGACGATGTTCAAATGGTTGAACCAGATCCTGTTGAGCCGATCGAGGCTCGTGGTGATGTAAATGGAAATCAACAGCGAGATGAAGCTCAACGAGCAAGAGTGTTGAGAGATCGCGCGGGCATCAAACGACCAATCAGGTTTACAGCTGATTTTGTTGAAGTTGCCGTACCAAACTCCTATGTTGAAGCGGTAAATGGAGAACAGGCTGATGAGTGGAAGAAAGCTATCGATGAGGAATTCAAGGCTCATCGTGAGAACAACACGTGGTCGATTGTTCCTGCCCCAGAAGGTGTAAAGCCGATCGACTCTCGCTGGGTCTTCAAGGTCATCGAGAGTACTGACGGGTCAGTTGAAAGATACAAAGCCAGGCTTGTTGCACGAGGTTTTCAACAGCAGGAAGGAGTGGACTACTCGGAGACCTTTTCACCAGTCGTGAGATACGACACTCTACGAATTTTCTTAGCAACGGTTGCGCAGCGTGATCTAGAAATCGTGCAGTTTGACGTTAAGACCGCGTTTTTATATGGTCAATTGAGTGAAACGGTCTATATGAAAATTCCTAGTGGTCTAGAAGTGAAAAGTAGAATGAATAGTACAGTATGCAAACTTAACAAGTCGTATGGATTGAAGCAAGCACCTCGGTGTTGGAATAATGTATTCTGCGATTTTCTAGAAAAATGTAGTTTCAAGGAATCAGAAGCTGATCATTGTATTTTTAGAGGAAGAATATCTCAAAGAAATGTATATCTGGCTCTTTTTGTTGACGATGGCATTATTGCTGCGGAAAATAATGATGATTTAGTGGTTATTTTGGATTTACTTAAAAGTAAGTTTATATATTCCTCCGATATTGCGCGTCCGATTATTACTTGTTCCATTCGATGGCACATGGTCTGGCTAATCGGCAGTTCAGCTCATATGAAGACATCTCAAAATGGCTTGATTCGTGGATAGCCTCAAAAGACGAACACTTCTACCGTGACGGTATTCGAGCTTTGTCAGAAAGACGGGAAAAAGTTGTCGCTAGCGATGGGCAATATTTTGAATGATTCATTTGTAAACATTTTTTCACAATAAAGTTGCATTTTCATAAAAAAAAAAAACAGCGGGAACTTAGTTGCGCACCTAATAGAAACAATGTTCTACATTTAGAACCAGTGTCTCCAGCACAATTTTTGCTATACCGAGGAGGGGTGAATTTTTCACCTGCCACACCGTGCCACTCCACGGAGCACTTGCTCACCATGGTCTCGGGCTTGAGGCATCCCTCTTTCAGACTACTGCACTGGGCCCTTGTGTACGCTTTAAGGATAAGTACCCCGGTTACGGCCAATGATGCGACGATGTTAAAGTCGCTGGCCGTAGCGCTGAACGCCGGCAGCGTTGCAGTAACTGCTGCGTCGTTTTCCTCCGCCTGCACGTGGGTCTGCTGGGCCGTGAGCGTGTTTATTCTCATCGTTCCCAGCGGGCTGGCATCGGTATTTGATCGACTTGTACCTGCATTCACTGTGGACCTTTCACTCTTGCCCTTCAGTCCCTTGGACGTCGGGGATGCTGTGAAGACTGAGCAGGCTCGCTCTTGTTTTGCGATAATCTCTTCCTGCAGTCTTTCCACAAGTGGCCCTTTTTTGGCAGTAGCTGCACACAACGTCGACGTGGTGTATGGATTTATCCTCGCTGGGCATCGGTAGGCTCACTCTTCCCGATCTGCGGGTGCACTCTCGAGCCACGTGCCCTGGTCCTCCGCAGGTGAACCAATTTTCTCCCTGCCATGATGGCGCGCCTTGGGACCTTCTGGGGTGGCTTAATGCTCCACCTACCCCTCCCTTTGGCTGCACCATGTTGGTCATCTCTATGGCCCCTGCCACAGAGTCATGCAGCGTTTGGTATTTTCTCGCACGCACCAGCACTTGCATCTGGTCGTGCAGGTCGTTTTCGAAGTTAGCCTGTGCACTTTGTCGAGTGACACTCTCTACGGTGATCTTCTGATCCTCCGTCCTTAACGGTTCACAGAGTATTTCGGTTATGTCTACCGTAATCCTCTCCGTTCTTGCCGCGTAGGCGGCGATGTCCTCATTCTGTCCCTGCCGGAGGGAGCTGAACTCCATCTGCAGCGCGGCCAGGGACTTCCGTTGTCCGTACAACACTTCCAACTCACTCTTGAGTTGCGCTATGGTACTGATGGTCTTGTGCTGCAGTTGACTTGCTGCTGCACCCTCTAACTTACTCATGACTATCAACTCCAGGAGGGTGTCATGCTCCTCCTCTGCTACCCTGCGGAATATCGTCTCGCAGGACTTTAAGAAGAGCGGCAACGCCTTTGAATCCTTGCCGTTGAATGTTTTCACCATTTTGATACCTAGGCTGAGGCTGAGCAGATTTGAGGGCGTCCGCGTCTCCTCGAACCGCGTGCGTCCCAGGGGCTGGGGGGGGGGGGGCGGATAGTCCTCCATCCCTGCTCCTCCTAACCGTCGCTGGAGCTCGGCAATTTGCTCTCTTAAGGAATGGATGAGCTCGTATCCGTCCCCACCAACCTTGTTTAGCGTATCCGCCAAGTTCCGTCTTGCCGATGGTGTTTCAGCCTCCCTGAGTTCGCGATCACGTTCGCGTTGACCTTGATCGTGCTCGCGTAATTGGATAACTCGGTAATCGGTATAATATTAAAAAGGTATTATTTTGGGATCGTTTGCCGATTAGGAGAAGGAACTCGAGTAATTCGCGTAAACGTGAATTTATGTAAAATGGAAATCTTTGTTATAGGCAACGGCAACTTTCCGTTGTCTATTTAAAAGTCAATCAGCATTTAATACAATAAATCGTGGTTACGAGCCCGTACGAGGAACCAACCTCTCGCGTCTGAATCTACCGTTAGAATTTTATATTTCGGGCGTGTCCGACCCGCGATCAACCCTTCAGGTTGATGTTAAACTTTAGACTGATTTCGGCAAAGCACTTATTTGCCC
The DNA here is from genome assembly GCA_963942595.1 of Cylloceria caligata. Lineage (NCBI taxonomy): Eukaryota > Metazoa > Arthropoda > Insecta > Hymenoptera > Ichneumonidae > Cylloceria > Cylloceria caligata. The sequence continues at coordinate 21,609,963 of OZ012708.1, read as the reverse complement.
CATTGACCGAAATCGAGTATAAATGGATTTCATAATAATCTTGGCTTGCAAATTCCAATAAGTCGTAGCTCGAGCTCATTGCAGTCATTGCGGGCAGCTCGACGCTTACGTTTGCACATTTTTCTACTTTGGTGAGTGGGCCTCACGCAAAGGAGGACAATGGCGAAATAATAACAAAGAATTAGTTTGCGGCACAACAACTCCAATTTTGATAAATCAGGTCGAATCTCCGCAATCGAAAGCTCACAACCCAAGATTTTAACGGTAGTTCGACAGAAATAGGATTTGTCTAATCTAAGAGTAAAATTTGCCTCTTGCAATTTAGAAAAAATCAAGTTGAGATGCTCTAGATGTTTAACAAAAGTCCTCGATGTAATCAATAAATCATCATTATATAATGTTAAAAATTCATCATATTGTTTACCTAGGACATGGCTAACGGCTCCATTAAACCCGCTTCCTGCCTTTTTAAGCCCAAACGGAATACGGCAAAATTGATATATGGTAATATCGAACCGTACAAAAAAGCGGTATACGGTCGAGAAGAACTTTCCAACGGAATTTGCCAGTACTCATAGGTTAAGTCTGATGTCGACATAATTTTAACACCATGATATTTCTGAATCAATTCGTCCATTAATGGAGGCGATTCGTTATTCGATTCAATAACTTGATTAATGAAACGCGCATCTAAACAAATTCTAAGACGATTATTCTTCTGAACTATCCGTAATGGATTACAATATGCACTGGTGGACCTTTCAATCACACCGTTATTTAGCATTTCCTCTAACTCTTTTTCGACTTTTGGACGTAAACTAAGAGGCTCAGGATAAGTTCTTCTCACAATCGTCCTAGGGTGTATTAGTTTAATTTTATGATAATATAACCCGGCTCCTGTATTGTTAGTAAATAGCTTTTGATATTTGAGTACAGTTACGGCTAACATATCTCGTTCACCTGGCAACATAGCAGGTATATCTTGGACAAGTGCAGTTACATCATCATAAAAGTTTTGAACCTCCCCCACTGTATAAAGACGGCAAAGATTCGATCTTACTACCTCCAGATCAACTAGATCATCTTCTAATTCCACGGATTCTTTCGATATTTGATCAGGACTTTAGAAAATTTCTATACCCGGAATCGCCTTATTCATTATCTCTATAACTCCCTTCGGAGGCGACAAGTGCCTAACGACCTTCTTGACTGATGGAATAGCGAGCCCATTGTTTGATATCCCCCTGCTCATGTTTTTCTCTCTCACTGAATTCTCACTCAGTAAGCTAACCTCGATCTTGGACTCCGACCTGACTTCCTCATGTTCTTCAGTGATTTTCATGCAATTATCGGAAGACGTTGCCCCTGTGCGAGTGAACAACGAGCTATCAACCAGAGGGTTATCCCCACTAGATGCTCTCGCATTTTCGTTAGGCCTGGTCAATGGACGAAATTGTATTATTTGAATATAAGTGACTCCTTCATGCTGATAGGATCGTACTCCCTCGTCAACAATGTTATCAAATTGAACTAGATTGTCAGGTACACGGTATCCTGCAACAGATACTAAACCCAGATTATAGTCACAGCGCGGTTCAGATGAAACCAATCATTACCGAGTATCGCCGGCGACGTTAAGTATGGAACAACTAAAAATACAGTTAAAATATTTAAATCTCCAATAACGATCTCTATTTGACATGGCTTAGAGACCCTAGTAGGTTTTTTTTCTATAGCCGTCATCACCGTCACATTTGTACCCGGTAACTCGCATGGCTTAAAATATTTTTTTAAATATCCATAAAATTCCAACGAAACACACATAACCTGACTGCCTGTATCCAAGAGAGCAGGTACTGGTACTTTCTCTATCTCAACGATCATTTGGGGACATTTGCGAAATGGAGTGCCATCAGGCATTTTACCAGGATCTTTAAGTTCCTCTGTACTAAGGTCTTCAAAAACATCGAATGGGTGAAACAGCGATTGATGACCTTCAGTCAACGCACCCATTACAGTTTTTTTGATTATTGGCACCTTAATCTAAAGTCTGGCCTGACAGAACCGGTGATGGTATAGAAAAACTAGGGACCGACTGGGTATTAATAGAAAATTACATTGCCCCATTGGTGATATTCGCTAGTGGCCGTTGGTTACAGGTTACAGCAGAAGAACGATAGGACGTTCGACGGTATTCAATTCAGGACGATTCTCAACCGCACGGTGACTATGTACTCTAGAATGAACACTTCCTGATAAATAGGGAAGCTGTGATCTCGATCCTCGATTACCATAATTATTTTGACCGGTACGATTCTCATTCATACCGTTCCGTCGGACTGATTCTCTCTCTTCATTAGTTCGATCTAATAGAAAAAGCGCGTTGGATACAGCATGACGATCGGCAAAATTGGCATTCACCATAGCTTCACGAATTCGAATCGGTAATTGCTGAATAATGGAATAGTTGGGGGGGGGGGGGGGGGCTAAGGGTTTTAGCGTGAAAAAACACTTTTTTTGCGATTTTTTTAAAAATATGGCTTGAGCAAACTTATTGAAACCTTTTGTACATTATCAAGTATGATTTCAACAATAGTCAGTAATTTTTTAATGCGAAAATATCGACAAACGAGCCGGTGACGGAGCTTTTCCAAGAACATCTTTGGAAATAGACGATTTGCGGTGTGCACTGTATCTCAGCTGGAAATTATCTAAAATAAAAAACCATTAAAATTTAGTCAAAGTATCATTAAATTCTCCCTCCAACGTTCTATGATTTTTTTTTTTCATTTAAAAATGTTTGGTAGTCATTTAAAGTGAAAACTGCTATTTTTTACGAAAAATTCCGCCATTTTATGTGGTAAACCCCCTTAATGTAAAAAAAAATCTACAACTTAACGTTGGAAGGAGGTATTTTATATGTAGAAAGTGTGTACCAAGTTTGAAATGAATCGGTAATGTAGTTTTTAAATAGCAGTGCACACGAACTTTTAAGAAGTGGTTTTGAGAAAAACGCGTTTAAAGTTTTCTCACTCGGCGGTATATATCGTGGATCACAATTGGCACATTTTACCTGGATTTCAAAGCCAAGACCTTTTATGCAACTTTTGAACTCAACTGAACCATCACACAGAGCACATTTAACCAAACTTGAAATTGTTGAGAAAACAAGCAAAAAATCGATGATTCTATAATGTTTTTCAACGTCTTCTGGCACGCTCGCACTGGTATTCAACTTTCTTTTTTTCGATGATGCACTTTTCGTATTAGCTTCAGCCTTATTTTGTTTCTTTGGATAAGGCTTTTTTTCGTTCTGCACAAATGAGTTCTTGTACCTCTTCGGTCATTTCTCGAAACTTTAGATATTCTCGGCATTTTTTAACAGAAAATATCTTGACAAAATTATAAAATCACTGAGCATAAGCGCACGATCGAACGTACAACATTAACTGACGCTCGTCTCTCTTTTTAAAATATTATACAGTGTATAATATACATATATAAAATATATATTTACGGCTTTAGTTACCTGCCTTTACTAAATAGCAATTTTTCGAAACAGAACAATAGGCCAGAACGATCCCCAAGCGAATAAACTGTATACCTGCTCGCCAGCTGCGCACTGTCTTTCCGAGAGGAGACTAACTAGTCAATAACTTCGAGAGTTTTGCTCTGATCGACTTCAAATTTTGAGACTATATTCTTGAAATATTTGAATATAAGAAAAGACAACAAAAAAAAAATCGATTTTTCAAAAGTGCAAACCCTTACCACCCCTTAACCTCGTATTGTTTCATGTTGGATAAAAGATATTGTGCTGCGGTAAGCTGGTTTAAAAAGAATTGTTGCAACGATCCCGCCTGTGGAGAATATCTTCTATTCAACCACCGACTTCTCAAATTAACATGAATAGGAACTGAATAAAATTCATTTAAGAATGCCAACCAGAATTCGCAATAATTTGACCAAGTGCTGGCATTGACATTAAACCATATTCTCGCGAGACCTAATGCATTTTCAGTTATCAATGCGTCATCAATTCTTTTGACCTCAAAATATTTCTCAAGTCGATCCAAAAATTCATTAGGATTTCTGCCATTTTCGAGCCTGAATTTAGGAGAGGGAATGTCCATCTTCACCGTTTGTAAGCCGCGAAAAAGCCTGTCAAGCATACCTTCATTGTTATCAGCAGGGAGACGTCCCGCATTTGCAGCATTCAATTCATCAATTGCTTGTTGCTGATTGTCAGCCAACCTCCTCAATTGTTGTATTTGTTCGACTAAATTTTGCTCATTAGCCAATTCTAATTGCATTCTTTCCATCTCGGCGCGTTCAGCTGCTATAGCCTCCACACGCAATATTTCCCTCTCGTCATCCATACCTGTGGATTGAACAGACCTATTATAAAATTGCTCAAATTGTTCGACCGAAACAGCTGAGGCATGTCCCACACCTAAATTCAGCTTCCGTTCCTTGGTGTTATTAGAACGATCCCCTTTCTTTCTTTTTATCGTGGGAGGTCTCGTGTCAACAGGCGTATCCCCCAAGGAAAGTCTCTTAGGTGGAGTACGCACTACCGCCATGAGCCTTTGACAATTTATTTACACCTTTTTTTTAGTATAACTATCTCAACCAGTATATTATCAATTTCTATTCTCGGGACCCCGATTTTTAATTGATTAATGATGAGAAATTGAAATACATTTATTAATTCCCGTTTGCTCCCATCGGTGAATAGATCCTCAAGTTAAGAAAAATATTCAAATCGTCATGCGGGAAAAATAAAGTCGTTACAATATATATATGTATATATATATTGGGTCGGGAAAAAAGTTCGTGGCGTTTTTCTCGATAGATGGCATCGATGGCAGTAAGTCAGGAAACGCAGATCGCAGCGACACCACTAAACGCTCGTTGGAAAGGTGACACTTCGAGCGTTACTTTGAGTGTATAAACATGGAAATTGGTGCAGTGGTTGGAAAGTAGTTTGCGTTTGAAAATGGAGAAAAGTAATGAAAAATTGCACTATATTTTGTAATATTATTACGACAAAGGGAAGAACGCTGCGCAGGCTTGTTAAAAAATTTGTGCTGTGTACGGTGAAGGTACTTTATCAAAATCTGCTGCGCAGAAATGGTTCGCTCGCTTTCGTCCTGGTAATTTTGATGTGAAAGATCAGTGACGCTCTGGTCGTCCAATTACTGAAAAAGCTGATGAAATTCTTGAAAAAGCCCAGCAAGATAAGCATATCAGCAGTGTCGATATTGGTATGGAGCTAGGCATTGACCACAAAACTGTTTTGAACCATTTACACAAAGCTGGCTACAAAAAGAAGCTCGATGTATGGGTTCCTCATGAGTTGAGCGCGAAAAACATGATAGACCGAATTAACATCTGCGATGCGCTGCTGAAACGCAATGAAATCGAGCCATTTCTGAAACGTATCATAACCGGTGATGGAAAATGGATCACGTACGACAATCGGAAGCGTCAAAGATCGTGGACAAGGGATGGTGAGCCGTCACAAGCGTTTGCGAAGCTAGGATTGACGGCGAAAAAGGTGATGCTGTGTGTGTGGTGGGACTGGAAGGGAATCGTCCACCATGAGCTACTTCCAGTTGGTCAGACGATTGATTCTCAACTCTACTGTGAACAACGCCAAGCAATTGAAAGAAAACGGCCCGAATTGATTAATAGGAAAGGTGTTGTCTTCCATCATGACAACTCCCGACCACACACTTCTTTGATGACCCGTCAAAAATTGCGAGAGCTTGGTTGGGAAGTGTTAATGTATCCACCGTATAGTCCAGACATAGCACCCTCTGACTATCACTTATTCCGATCTCTGCAGAACTCTCAATGGAATTAAGCTGATTTCACCGATGGCATCATGGCTCTACTCGAAAAATGGCGAAACATTGTCGATAATAATGGAGCATATTTGGTTTAAATAAATTAATTTTCACACTATAAGAAAACCAGTTGAATTTTACTAAAAAAAAAAAAGCCACGAACTTTTTCCCAGACCCAAAATATATATAAATTATGTATAGAAATATATATATCATAGGAAATAAATAATTACATTACACGCAAAACACGAGATCGTGATTTGCAAAGATTGAAAGAGAGTATCCCACCCGAAAACGACTAGGGGGAGCGAGTGAGTGTGAGAGCAGATCATTTTCGAGTATTCTTAATATTATAACGGACGTATTTGGTAGCAACTACTAGCTGAGCGCGAGATAGCGAACTTTTAAAGTTAGTACGAAGCCATGAGTAACGCGGAAGTAGTCTCTTGAAAGATTTCGCATGACGTCAATGAAGTTCTCCCCACTCAGCCCCACTTTCCGAGTTCGTCGTTCTTGCGAGTTCGGGTATCGTCACGTCCTTCCCCCGTTAGTGATTTCGGATGTTCTTGCGGAAAGCTTGGCGTGTAATTGGAGTGAAGGTGTTGCATGCTAGATAAATCATGGTGGCATGTTAAGCAGGGAAATGTCATGTCTCGTTGCTCCTCAGTATCTTCAAGCAGCTATTCTAACTAGTTCCCTAATGTCTATCCCTGGGGTCCAGTTCCAATGTCGGAAGGGTGCAGAGTTCCTAACGCGAGAAATCGTGCCCACGAGGCATTGGCGACTGAACTCACAACGATAGGGTGCAACACTCCAATTAAACCCCTTTTTCCTTGCATTTGAACCTTTTCTCATCGAGGCACCGGGCTGACCAGACTGTCGAGTTTTCGGGGATGCTCCAGGACCAGGCTGGTAAGTCGTAGGGAGACGGGTGGCTCAATAATATTTTGGCCTGTTTTTCGGCGCGCTTCCATGGCATCCAAAGTTTACAGATAGTGTTCAGTGTTAACCTGTGTCACTGCACAGCACACCTTCTATAACAAAACTGAGGTTTCGAAGGTTAAACTCTTCTCTCCATCAAACATAAAGAAACTCCAGAATCGAGCGAAATATTCGAAAAAAAAACGTATATTGGACGTATGTGGTGACGGAGAATACAATGCATAAGTGATAACGCGTTGTGCGTGTGTTACCCCTACAATGAAATAACTGAAATTTAACGAAATAGAAATTGAGTCGAGATGGCGAGATAATAAAATTAACGCAATAACGAAGTAAAATTAAGATAATGGCAGAGGTAGCGGTATAATGTAAGATAGCCAAAATTGCACGTAATTGAAAAAAAAAAACTAAGATAAGAATAAAGATATCGGAGTATCTTTTCAAGTTTTGTAAATCCGACACTCTCGCTGCTTAGACTTGGCTAATGTGGCGTGGCAAAAAATCACGTCAGATTTTAGCAGTGATCGAGAGGTCGCAATAAACCACGAGGTAGCATATGATATGTTATACAGACACATTTCACAAATATGTTTTGAAGAAGGTCCGCTTTTAGGTTGAAATCGAGTTAATCGAGAAAATAAATTACTTCACACCTACATCTATGAATTATTTGTACCGTAATCAATTTATCCACGCTAATGTTTATGATAACTCTCTGTACAGGCAATGTCGACTCGTGGATGTAAACTCAATAAAAACTATCCAAAGGGTTCACAAATCAAAAATACCAACACCTCCAGGTCACTCCCTGGAGAAAAAGACAGTCCGTCTTTTCCACGACGATACCTTCAAGTCATTCTTCAGACGGCTGACATTTACAGTGGATGGAAATTTGATTATCGCACCTTCTGGTATAATCGATCCTCAGGAGTCAACCGAAAGAATGTCAAATGCAACAATCATTTTCTCACGACACAACTTGAAAGAGTGAGCCTGCATGTAGCGTTTCGTATGTACAATAATTATGGATTCAAACTAATGTAACAAATACCAAGACATTCGTATTATTCATAGGCCGATAATGATCTTGCCATCACTTGACGAATCCACGATCGCTGTCCGATGTTGCCCTATTTATTTTGAGTTGCGTGATGACGGGCCAGTATCGATGCTCGCGCTGCCGTATAGAATGGTGTTTGCCGTCGCCACTCAGCATTCGGTTCTCCTCTATGATACTCAACAAATATCGCCGGTTGCGATTATTTCTAACATTCATTACACGAGACTGACTGATGTTGCATGGTAAGTCGCGCATAAATCGTTAAACTTGTATTTTTGTCTAGTAGTTACTCCACTGGCCTCTGAACCAGAGTATCGGTAGAGTGACAGTTTGAATTCTGGTACCATCGTTTCGTAAAAATTAAAATTGGACGCGATGAAGCCGAATTTACATTTATGTATAATGTAACGCTTTTCTTGACCTGCGTTAACGCAGGGAGACGGTTGACAAAAAGGCAAAAGGTTGTAACGACAATTTGTGCCTCAACGCACCACGTTACCTATAACAGGTGCGAGCTATTGTTCCTTCCTTTTTGTTTTCTCCTTCGAGTTAAGCGTCAGGCGCTTTCGCACCGGAAGAAAAAGTAACGAGGTAGATGACCAGACTCAGCCCAGGCCAGCTACAGCTGTTCAAGGCAGAGTGGGTGGTTCAGACGGTCAAGTTAGTAATAAGCCCAAAAAAAAACATCAATTAAATAAAATCAATTAATTACAATCAGTCACAAAAATCCATAAATAAAATCCGTCAATAAAATAGAGTCCATAAATAAACAAAATCAAATCAATAAAATAAAACCGATAAATAACACGGACAACAATTGCAGGTACGGGATTTACAAATGCCGCTCGGGCAACTTATTTATTTCTTGGCAAAAAATTATTAAATTCCAATAAAACAATAACAAAGAATTCTAATGAAATATCCCGTAAAACTATCTCTGGGAGTCCACAATTCGGTACTCTTAATTAATCCGGCACTACCGGTTATCCCGACATTCGCATCGTCTCTCTTGTTATGCCGGTACCGGGTAATTGGATTATTCGGTATTCGGTATAATATTAAAAAGTGTTGTGCCGCGGAATATCCCACTTCGTATTTCGTATATTCGGGAATATTTCAAAGCAAAGAAACATTGGAATTTGTTCAAGACAGGAAACGAAGTCCAATGCCCGATCGTACGAACGACCCCAAGAACGCCGACGTAGCATGAGCGACTCGCTTGGCATTCGACGATAGCCTAACGCTAAAATTGCGAATTAAGGGATTTTCGTGAAGACAGTTAACAGCTGCTTTACGAAAACCAGTTATAAATTAGACTCAAGATAGAACGGGTTGATTCCTCGTCAAATACTCGAAACAACACATTATTGTACATTCTTACATTGACTTTTAAATAGACAACGGAAAGTTGCCGTTGCCTATAATAAATACTTCCTTTTATATAAATTCGCGTTTTCATCGATAACTCGAGATCCATCTCCTTATCGGCAAACGATCCCAAAAAATAATATCAGGGGTACAAATTGAAAATGCGGGTTTGATAACAGATGGCGTTACTAACGCTATACGCATCAGGCAGTACTGTGACTATGTTCATGTCAAAGCTACGTCTTATAGCTTTAATTTTCAGTATGTGTCAATTTGTCGCAGTGTCAAATTCATAGTTTTTTTGAGCTCTCAATATGTCGAGTTTCGTGCCAACAAAACAGCATTTGCGGGAAGTTTTAATTTACTTCTTTAATTTGAAGAAAAGTGCTGCTGAAGCACATCGATTGGTCTCCGAGGCTTATCCGAGTCATGTTCCATCGGTTTCAACGTGCGAGAGATGGTTTGTGCGGTTTAGAAGTGGTGATTTTGACGTTGAGGACAAAGAGCGGCCGGGCCAAGTGAAAAAGTTTGAGAATGCTGAATTGGAGGCAATACTCAATGAAGACTCGTGTCAAACTCAACAAGAGCTCGCAGATTCATTGGGAGTGACACAACCAGCCATTTCCCATCGTATAAAAGCCCTCGGAATGATCCAAAAGCAAGGACATTGGGTGCCGTATGAGCTGAAGCCGAGAGACGTCGAGCGCCGTTTTTTTGCATGCGAACTGCTGCTCGAACGGCAAAAACGGAAGGGTTTTTTGCATCGCATTGTCACTGGTGATGAAAAGTGGATCCATTACGATAACCCGAAGCGCAAAAAATCATATGGTTACCCCGGCCATGCATCATCATCGACGGCCAAACCAAATATTCACGGCGCCAAGCTCATGCTCTGTATTTGGTGGGACCAGCTGGGTGTGGTGTATTATGAGCTATTGAAATCGAACGAAACCATCACAGGAGCACTATACCGAACTCAATTGATGCGTTTGAGCCGCGCACTCAAAGAAAAACGGCCACAATACGAGCAAAGACACGACAAAGTAATTTTGCAACATGACAACGCTCGGCCACATGTTGCAGCGCCGGTCAAAACATACCTACAAACGCTGAAATGGGAAGTCTTACCCCACCCGCCGTATAGCCCAGATATTGCTCCTTCCGATTACTACCTTTTCCGATCGATGACACATGGCCTAGCTGACCAGCGCTTCCATTCTTACGAAGAAGCCCAAAAATGGGTCGATGACTGGATAGCAGCCAAGCCGGCCGAATTTTTTCGCGACGGTATCCGTAAATTGCCAGAAAGATGGGAAAAAGTTGTGGCTAGCGATGGACAATACTTTGAATAATTCATTTGTTACCATTTTTTCAGAATAAACGTTCAAAAATAGAAAAAAATCCCGCATTTTCAATTTGTACTCCTGATAACTTTTTAATATTATACCGAATACCGAATAATCCAATTACCCGGTACCGGCATAACAAAAGTTATTATTTTTGGGATCGTTTGCCGATAAGTGATGGATCTCGAGTTATCGATGAAAACGCGAATTTATATAAATGGAAGTATTTATTATAGGCAACCGTAACTCTTCGTTGTCTATAAAAGTCAATAAAGGAATGTACAATAATTCGTTTGTTTCGAGTATTTGACGAGGAAACAACCGTTCTCTGTTGAGTCTAATTTAATTCTGATTTTTGTAAAGCAGTTGCTAACTGCGTTTGCGAAAATCCCTTAGTTGGCAGCTTTTGCTTTAGCCTATCGTAGATCGCCTAGCGAGTCGCCAGTAGTATGTGTACACCTTTGCTCCATCCCACTCCTATCCCCACTCCTTCCCCCACCACGCGGCTACCCCCACCACCTCACTTTTCCACCGCCGCGCTACCCGCTCTGCTTGACCAGTGCCGGTAACATGGAGATGGTAAAGTGAGGTGGTGTGGGTACCTTGGTGAACAAGGAAGAGTAGAGATAAGAGTAGGATGGAGCAAAGGTGTACACATACTTGGAAAAATGAATAAAATTATGTACTCACCACCACCGCAGCTGTTGTAGGCATCTACCCTCCTGCCAAAGCGATTTTAAACTCCTGTCTCTCGAATGTACTCTCTCACACACGCACACACACACACATACACATGCACAGCGTCTTTAATTCATTACTACGTCCTCGTCAAAGCCCTCGTCCACGGCGTCGATATCGTAGCCGATATCTATCTCATCACCGAGGGCTTCTATAATAAACGCAGCCACATCCACGCGTTCACCGTTCGATAAGCGAACCCGCGGAACGTTATCGCCGGCAAGAGGTCGCATCATGACAGCGATCAAGTCATCTCCGCCGCACGCTTCTTCGACGAGCTGCTCGATACCTGCAACATCCACGCGTTCGAGTCCGTATATGGAAAACTCCATGACAAGAACCGGCAGCATACTTGCTAGAGGATCCGGATGAAATAGGTGAGACCAGTCGATGTAAATAGTTTCGCCGAAATCGACTAGCAACACCTCGCAGTACCCATCAAAGTCCGGGTAAACCACTTCCCCGCGGACAACGTTATTGAAACGAGGCACAATACAGGACATGCCGATATGCAACTCCCCAAGTTCAATGGGTCTTCCACGACGTTCCACTAAATACACACTACGCAGGAGTTCTTCCAACTCGTCGTATGCATCGCACATTTCCTGCGTACGCAGAAACACACTCATTACACTCTCGACAAACATTAATCGGCACCAAAACGCGTCGCTTGAAATCTCCTTGCCGTATCGTGGATACATATTGCTTTTTATTGTTTCCAAGTAGGATGCCAAAGACAGACTAAATGCTCGAGATGCTACTAGAGAGTATCACGGGCATAACGATAACAACCTCCTATGAATCATAACTAGGTATCCATCACTTTGAATGCAACGAAAGAGGTATTCGAGCATGCATAGCCCGGCGCTATGCTCCTCGCAAAGTGCTTGCTCTGCAGTAAAAGATATAGAATATGATCCCTCACAGAGAGAGAGAGAAAGACTTCAATTATTATGCTATAAAAATAAGAGACGCAGTAAGATCAGATATTTTTAAACTAACCAATATTTTATGGAAAGCACTTTATACATTTACCGTCGTATGCAACAGCCCTGCAAACACGGTCATCCACGCTCGGAGATTCCTTCACCGTTAATTTTATTTCTATCGCTATATGGAATTAATTTGTATTATCACTCGTAATATTGGTTTTAAATTATTTTACGCTGTGGACGTTGTCATCATAGTGTACTTCTGGAAAAAGAACGAAACAACTATTTAATTGAGCGCACTGATCAATAAAAAACATCGTGTACAGAATAATCGATATTGTCTTACCTGATATGCCACGCCTCATTATACAAAGTTGGCAGCGTTGATGATCTTCTGCTACCGACGACAACTGCGGATGAGGATGTCGGGTGGCCCTTTTCTTTCCCGAAGTTAGCTCTATCTGTACAGTATATGTATCTTCCTCTCGCTCTCCATGACACGAATAACGAACCCTCGGTGTCGGCTCATATGCAGGGGTTGCTCGCTCTGCAAAGCATTTTTTAATTAAAAATAAATATCACATGATTTTAAATTATTTTATATTTTTTACTTACCAAGTTCTGCTGCTTTGCTGCTAATCGACATTGGCACGTATTCCATGATCTGCTGTGTTAATGAAGCAGAGACGAGCGATCCGTCTTCTTTCTAGCGCAGACCTTTGCTGATGCTTCGGTTTTACGACTGTCTCTCTCTCTCTCACTGTGACTGACATCGGCGTATACTTTATAATATTTCGAGCGAAATGTACACTATATACAATTATTTACAACAGTTTCTTTATCACAAATAGCTGCACATACGTAGAATTATTGCGTTCGCGACGCAACACCCGATGCATGATCAGCGATATGACCACGAAACAGCACAATTATTTCGGACAAAATAATTTTTATAAACTCCGTATCCTCTGGCGTTAGCAAGATCGCGATGTGTTCGAGCGCTTCTTCAAAGAAGTCCTTGGAACCGATGATCTCATACGCTACTGCACGAGGCATTTCACTGACAACTATTTTTTCACGGACATATGATACCACCTCGTGCATACACCTCTGAATCGTTTCACTTTTGCTCTCTAGAGCCTGCATATGAATATCAATTCTTCTACTTATTTCGACGAGCATATCAAATGTAGACCGCTGAAGAACAATGTTTGGAGAGTATTTTCGGAAGCGTTTCCGTTTCGATTCTCCAGATTCCTCTTGATTCTCGTATTCCTCATCAACGCTACCGCTTATTTTACCAAATGACACAGCTCTGTGCTGGTAACACGAGGTTAAAATTGTGTAATGCGTTGTGTGCTCTATGCGTGTATTACACATTTTCTCGGCATCAGTCCCATGAGCTTCGAAATATTGTTGAACGCGAGAAAAATCACTTTTAAACACTCGCCACTCGTCCGCACCGAGTGTAATTCCGGTAAAAGTATTCGACAATATTTTCACCACCGGTGTAAGCGTACACGTAGAGTTCAACTCGAACCCGGCTACGATTATTTTACCAAATGATTTATTTAAACCGTACATAACGGGGTTCACTATATACTGCGATATCGCATGAGACTTAGCACCGTTATTTGCCATTTTTATTGCTTTCCTGTAGACTGTAACTTTTCGAATGAATCGTCGGTCGTGTTCATACTCCGTTTTATACAGATTTCCCCCACCACCTAATTGCATTGCCTCTTCTTTTGATACTGCAAATCATACGCCTGAAAATTGCTAGCCAATATCCTTTGATATTTGTCGCATTCTCCTCAACAGCCTAGTAACAGCAGCAGATATATCCCAAAACTCTTGCATACTCGCGCACACTTATGCGCACACGCACACATTGACATACAGATAATATGTACCATGAAAACTAAATAATATTCGTCGGTGAAATTTGATGATTTTCCTCATGGGCGAGTGCCTTGAAATTAGATGAAAACAATATGACTTTCAGCAGCGAAACTCGATAACTAAGTACATCATCATCGCTAAATATTTCCCTAGGTCTTGCTTTTGTAAAACGATCGCGTGCGGCCATCTTCTTGGTTAGTCGTATTCATTACATCGTTGCAGTATATGCAGAGAGAGAGAGAGAGAGAGAGAGAGAGAGAGAGAGCTTGTTAAAGGAATATATATAAAAGTGAGCCGCTTTGAAAATTCTCTAGTTAATTGTCTGATTTACTGTGGTTACTACTACTACTACTACTGTGACAGCATAATCATGGTCAGAGTGGTAAAGCGCTCATTGATAAGAAAATTGATAGAGTTTATATTGAAGCGTAGACCGTCGTTGCGTTCGCGCTGGGGTAGAAGAAATTTACAGATCACCCTATGGGAACTTCCGACACAGGCGGTTGTTCGTAAAATTCGCGGTATGCTGTGCGAGTGTCATCAGCGCGATTTAGTTGACGCGTATAATATTGGATTGTTTGATAATCAAATAATTATTGATTCGGTGGTGCGTGTTATTCGTCGACGAGGTTGGCTGAATGAGACTGCTCTGCAACCCATACTCAATGAAAGACGTAAGTAATATACAGCGCTAATTACTTTTATTTTATTTCCTTTATTTCATAAGATTTTTATATAGTTCGACGGTATGAGGACGCAGAAATGGGATCCGACACCTATGATTTCGATGAGGAGGGTAGAACCGATTCAGATGATCATAGCAGGGACAACGATGGCGACAGCACCGTAGGGAATCGCTGGATAAATTTTACCCAGCCATTCTGCGGTTATAAACCTACAAACGGTCTTTTCATGGCAGGCCCCTCGAGAGAACCAGATGAATCCGTCGCAGGCCCATCGCGACAATACAGTTCAAACGATGATGCCAGCAGCAATACAGACAGCGAGGAAGAAGAAGAAGAAGAAGAAGAAGAAGAAGAAGAAGAGGAGGAGGAGGAGCAAGAAGAAGAAGAAGAAGAAGAAGAGGAGGAGGAGGAGGAGGAGGAGGAGGAGCAAGACGTAGACGATGACGACGAGGTGGAGGAGGAAGAGGAGGAGGAGGACCCTGTAGATTCAGGTAAGCTTTTAATAATACAACTACGCTGACAAAAATAAAAAAATTACGCGGATAATAATAGTAAAATGAAAAAGCAGGGTACGAGACGGACCCAAACGTTTTTCGCTTTGCACGATTCACTGTGCCGAGACCGCCGACAATCGAGTTGGTTTACGAAATGCGTCGGCGGTTCCCGGGTGCAGTCGACGGATTCGAGGACTAGAAGCAAATATAAGTTTGTAATTCTTACGTTACACGAATTATATGCATAGTATATAGCCAGCGACAAACAAAAATTTAAAGTAAATTAAATAAAAATTCTAATAAATGGTTTAATTATGCCTGCAGGTGGACAGACCGGCGATGGAAGGACTGTTGCACGGGGTGGTGATATTTTGCCTCCTGGTGAACGTTTCGGTATCGACAACGAGCAGAGACGTTATTTTTCACGCTTTAGGATGCAGGGTCGAGAGACAGATTTTTATTTTCGTCAGCCACCGGTCGGTATCGATCATCTGACATGGTTCGAGGGAGGTGTACGAGATGTTCTCACACGTCTTACAGAATCGTGCGAAGGACATGATTATGTGGGTATGACTCTGAGCGTACCGTCTTTTGCGCAAGGACCTGTATGGTTATCATTTCGACCAGCTCGTGACATCGTTCCCGACGATATATGGCGACTAATTAATAGTGTAGCTCAGAGCGCGCGCGAATTTCGAATAGACGCTGGTACATGTAGAATGACGACGTGTATAGTACGAGGCGTCGAAGGAGCCGGTGTGGGCACTAGGCTTACACACGAGTCTATAGCAAAAAAGTCAATTTTACGCATAAGTAATCGCGATAATTTGTGTCTACAACGATCCCTTGTCACTGCCCGAGCGCATGCCGAACGCGGTCAAATACGTACGGGTGTGCTACACAGACGATGGTGTCAAATTCGGAACGGGCTTCGAGGTGCGCAATATACAGCGGCGATAGAGCTCACACGTAATGCAGGGGTAACGACACCGTCTAGGGGGTGTGGTGCGCGCGAAATTCAGCTCTTTCAGGAGTACTTGGTTCACGAGGGTATAGCGATTGTTGTTTATGAATTTCTCACCTTCGGAAAACGCGTTCCGGCTCTGTACGATGGGCGAAAATACGTACTCACTGCAACAGGTAAAATTAATCATACACTCTTTATTCTCTATTACGAGCGTTCTCATCACTATCAACCGATATTAAATCTCGCCGGTGCGCTAGGTAGTCGGGGGTTCTGTACGCAATGTAATTCCAAGTATATTCGAGTACTCGAGCATCGATGTAGCTATCAATGTGCTCGCTGTAAATCCACTTATTGCAACGGTAATAGAGACTCTCAGCCTGAGTATTGCGCAGACTGTAATCGTTCGTTCTTTGGTGCTTTTTGCCTCGCTCATCACAAGAGTGAGGGCTCCGCGGGCATCACGTCTCGTAAATATAGACGGTACAGCGTCTGTAACGCATTGAAAATCTGTAGAGGCTGCTCGCGTATGATTAAAACCACAGATAAAAAGATGCATGTATGTGGTATATCGTTTTGTACTACATGCAAACAAACGCGGCCGACTACGCATGCATGTTTTATAGCACCTCTTAAGAAATCAGATGCGCAAAAGGAGAAGAAAAAAGACAAGTCTTGCACGAGATTTTTATTTTATGATTTTGAGACGCAGCAACACGCGCAATTGCATGATGATAAATCGACACGAATTCACGAACCGAATTTATGTGTCGTACAATGCGTATGTATGGCATGTCTGGATATCACAGATATAGAGACAGATTGTGCTAACTGTGGTAAACGTGAATTCGTGTTTATCGATGATCCTGTTGGGGATCTCGTAAAATTGGCATTATCGCAAAAATTTAAAAAGACCATCTGCATCGCCCATAATGCTAGAGGTTTCGACGCACAATTTATTCTACGGTATTTAATCGAGGTGCAAAAAACACAGCTGCCCTCTCTGATTATGAACGGTACGAAGATTGTCTCGATGAAAATCGGCGATGTCGTTTTTCTCGATAGTCTAAACTATTTACCCATGGCTCTTAGTGCTTTACCTAAGGCCTTTGGTTTCGCTGATGAGATGGCAAAAGGTACATTTCCCCATTTATTCAACACACCGGAATATCAGAATTACTCAGGTCCTCTGCCGGCTTTGCATTTTTACTCACCCGATACCATGTTCTCAGCGGATCGCGAGCGCTTTTTAAAATGGTATGAGGAAGAATCGAGTCGCGTAGATTATAAATTTGATTTTGCGACGCAATTTGTGCAATATTGTCGTACAGATGTTACGGTTTTGAGACGAGCGTGTTTAGCTTTTCGAGAGTTACTTATACGTTGTGGGAGCGTGTGCCCCTTTACAGAAGCATGCACGATAGCATCAGCATGTATGAGAGTATTTCGAAAGAATTTTCTACAGAAAGATCGCATTGCGGTGTTACCACCAGGAGGATATCGCTGGGGCGATAAGCAATCGCGCAAGGCCGTCGTATGGCTCGTATGGCTCGAGCGTGAGCTCAACTGCGTTATCGCTCATGCTGGACGCACGAGAGAGTATCGCCCTCCGGCCGGCCTACCGGCCGTGGACGGTTACTACGTGGATGCGGGGGTCCATCACGTTCTTCAATTTCATGGCTGCTTTTGGCATGGTTGTCCACGATGTTATCGCGTGAATAGAGATGCTCGAACTAAATTCGGTGATACAATGGATGAGCGATACGAGCGTACCATTCTTATTTCCGGGCGAATCAGATCGAAAGGGTACACTCTAACCGAAATATGGGAATGCGATTTTGACAGATTACTCGAGAATAACGAGGAAATGTCGATATACGTGAAAAATCACGCCATGGTCAAGCAGGCGCCTCTCGAACCACGCGATGCATTCTTTGGCGGTCGAACGGAAAATTTTGTAAGCTTGTACGACGTCGCGAACGGGGAGCAGATACGCTATGTGGATGTTTGCTCGCTGTATCCGTGGGTATGTAAGAATGGAAAATATCCCGTTGGACACCCGAAATTGTACGTAGGTGACGAGTGTCGAGAACTCGTAGGACTTGAAAACGATCTAAGTGTCGTCGAGGGTCTCGTGAAGTGTACCGTGCTGGCACCGCGCGATTTGTATATACCCGTACCGCCTGTTCGCATGCATGGGAAACTACTGTTCCCCCTGTGTAGAACGTGCTGTACAGATATGGACACATCCGAGGTTTGTACACACGATGACACGACTGAGCGAGCGTTTGACGGCACATGGGTCGTGGACGAACTGAGAAAAGCTGTGTCGCTCGGATATAAAGTGACGCGTATCTATGAAATTTGGCAATACGTTGTTACGCAGTATGACTCGACAACGCGACGAGGCGGTCATTTTGCCGAGTACATCGATACATTCCTAAAAATAAAACAGGAGGCGAGTGGTCCGCCAACAGAGTGTAACGATGACGAGGAAGCAATAGAGCGTTTTATAGCATTGTACAAGGAGTCTGAGGGTGTATATCTCGAGCGAAGTGCTTTGCAGCCAAATCCGGGTTTACGTTCACTAGCGAAATTGGCTCTTAATTCATTCTGGGGAAAGTTTGGTCAACGAGAGAATCTCACGAAAACCGTTATCGTCTTCACGCGCGCGGAGTTAATGAATTTACTAACGAGTCCGGAGATTGAGGTGACGGGGATGCTACCGGTTAATCACAAGATTATGTATGTAAACTATGTGAGCAACCGCGATGCTATCCAACCATCACCGACATCAAACGCCGTGATTGCAGCATACACGACGGCACAGGCACGCCTAAAATTATACAGTTATCTTGAGGGGCTCGGGCGGCGAATATTGTACTGCGATACGGACTCCTGTATTTACGTGAGCCATCCCGGTGGTAACGAGTATGAGCCACCAATCGGTCAATTTCTAGGAGATCTTACGGATGAATTAAGTGAATACGGGCCTGGTAGTTATATAACTTCGTTCGTTTCGGGTGGACCAAAATTTTACGCATACCTTGTCCGTAAACCCGACGGTACGATTATTGAAAAATGTAAAGTGAAAGGTATCACGCTAAACTTTGCGAATAGCCGTCACGTAAATTATAACGCATTACGATCTTTCGTGACAGGAGCAAGGAGCGTACCTATTATTTTAAAATTCGACGCTATTCGACGTACGGAATTTCATCATGTAGTAACGCGTAAAGAAACGAAATCATGCGAGCCTGTTAACACGAAGCGAAAACGGCACGGGCTGTACTCTACTGCACCGTATGGCTATTGTGAAACACGCTAATTAGTATAACGCAAAAAGTATATAGTTTTACGGGTGAATTCGCGATATTTAAAAATAATCTTTTTGTCTAATTTCATGTAACATATTTACTGTGTACAATACATTGAAAAATTGATTTATCATGTATAAAATCGTTATCGGATCGTTCTTTTTGTGCTGCTATTCGTAACAGTAGCTGCTATCTCTCTACCGTTCCCTTTTGTGCTGACTTTCTCATCGTTGATTCCTTTTGTCCCGTCTTTCTTATCGAGTGTTTCCTTTTGTTCTGGCTTTCTAGTGCCACATCCGTGGATATAATATCGTTGTTTAGAATTTGATGATTCGTAAAATTTGTATATAGAGATGTATGCATAGTGAAATAAAAATATTGCTTTATTTGTGAGAAATATAAAAATTATCGTTATTTAATATACATACAGCGTAAACGCCAGCTTATACCGCGGGCCCGCGCCTCATCAGCTAGTGCAGGCGCGCCGCGTCTTATCAGCTCTTTAAGGCCGCGAAAATAGCTGATGCCGCGGGGTCGCCGCCGCCGCCGCCGCCGCCGCCGCAGCCGCAGCCGCGGTATAAGCTTATTTAAGAGTATGCTGATTGATTTTGATAGACACTCATCGATATGGATACACGTTGGAAACATCCATGGACAGCTGTGATAAGCGGTCCTACGGGATGTGGTAAAACATATTTTGTAAAAAAATTCTTTAAATACATGCGCGAAATGACGGATGTCCCGTTCGAGCGTATACTTTTTTATTACTCAGAGTGGCAGTCCGGGTATTCAGAGTACGGTGATAAAATCGAATTTCGCGAGGGTTTACCGCAAGCAGTAGACTACTCGAATGACGCAAGACCTAAACTTGTGGTCATTGACGATCTAATGCGCGAGGCATCCAACAATACTGTGGTCGATCTTTTCACCAAGGGTAGCCATCATAAAAATCTTAGTGTCATTTTCATCACGCAAAATCTCTTCCATCAGGGTCACGGGCAGCGCGATATCTCCTTAAACGCTAATTATATCATTGTCTTCAAAAATCCGCGAGATCGCGCGCAAATTCAGCACCTAGCCCGCCAGGTATGTCCCGAGAATCCGCGATTTTTGCAGGAAGTATATTTCGATGCAACAGCCGCACCGCACGGCTATCTATTATTCGACTTGAAACAATCGACGCCTGATAATTGTCGATTTCGCGCCTGTATATTTCCCGATGACCAATACCATTACGTTTACGTGCCTCAAAAAGCAATAAAAGTTCGCGATGCATCGCGCGATGTACCAGTAATGCGCTTGTAATGGCGTTGCGCGGACCTCTCGATAAAAAGCAGATAATTATATTGCAAGCGTTGTGTTATCTGAAGCAAGAGCAACGACGTGCAATTTTGCGCAAAGCAGATGTAGCGCTTGTACGCTGTATATGCGAGTGTGCTCTAAACGTTTTACAGGGAAACGTGAGTCTGAACAACGTGCAAAAGAATCATCTTCGGAGGCACGCGACAATTCTTCGACGACTAGCCGCCAAAAGGGGAAATTGGAGCGGTAAGAGGAAGATCATCGTCGAGCACTGTGTCGGATTTCTCAAGTTGCTTCTTGCGCCTGTCTTGGCCTACGCGAGACATGGAGTATGCCAGAAAGATGGTACTTATTCCTCATGATAACATACAACGTCTCGCTGGACTCGCCACTACTGCCGCTGCTGCTACTACTACTACTACTACTAGTGCAGACCCGCTGCCTTCCGTACAGACTACCGGTACGCCATTATCGCGCCTCGACTCTGAGCTGAGTGAAATTCTAAACTCTCACTCGTACAAGAGCGAGAGAGAGAAGTGGATAGCGTACCAACAGGTTTTACAGCGTTATCTTCACATGGTCGAATACGATAATGCCGTACCGAATATTTCATCAAAACGAAAAGTAGCAACACTCGATAGCCACGAGAATAAATCCGACGACGATTTAATGAACAAAGTTAAATCGCGGCTCAATGACACACTTATTATCGATAGCGTACCAAAAAAATTTAAATCTAAAGCAATATCGTTGCTTCGCAATTTGCATCGCAGCGCCGTTGGTAAAAAAATGACATGGGATCGTAACGGCGTTGTTTCCATAGACGGCAGAAGAATTTCAAATTCCAATATCGTTGATCTTGTTAACGATGCTATGCGAGCTAGAAAACGCGAGAAACCCATCGGACGATCTCACTTTGCCAAACTCCTGCGAGCGATACAGATGCCGCGTGAATTTATCGGTAACCCCGCGTTACTACACGAGCCTACACCTACATCATCGTCGACACCACAGCGGCGTCTTATTTTACCGCGCGAAAACGATAGTAGCAGCAGCAGCAACGGTAGCAACAACAACAACAACGACGACGACGAGGCCGAGACCGCACACTCAAACAGAGATTTAATGCTCACGGCTGAAAACGACATCATCGAGGGGGAGGAGGGGGATGAAGAAGAGGACGAACAATTGCAAAACTTTGCACAAGTAGAATATCGACCACCCACACAGTTAGAAAAGAAAAAGAAAAAGCATCCATTTATCTGGTCATCGCTAAAATTATGAAAATTCTTCAAAAAATCTATTATGACACCGCTCATCCTGCTTCCTATTCTCGAGCAAAAAATTTGGCCCAGGTGGATCGTAGAGTAGCGCGAAAAAATGTTTTACCATGGCTCGAGACACAGGATTCATATAACATGCATCGCCTCGTACGACGACGATTTCCCCGTCGTACGTACAGTGTGAGTAATATAGACGATGTATGGGAGGCTGATTTAGCTGATCTTCGCTCGATAGCCACGTACAACGATGGGTACGCGTATCTGCTTGTTGTTATTGATGTGTTGAGCAAATACGCGTGGGTCGAGGCTTTGCGTGACAAAACGAGCGCAAACGTGGCCCGCGGTCTCACACGCATACTCGCGCGCAGTAACAATCGTCGCCCTCAACAATTGCAAACTGATCGAGGCAAAGAATTTATCGGCGCACCGTTTCAGCAAATTCTCAAGAAAAAGAATATCGATTTTCGCGCTGCTCGTAACCCTGATATAAAAGCCTCGATTGCCGAACGCTTTAATCGAACAATAAAAGAGCGAATGTGGCGCTACTTTACATACACGCGAAATAAGCGTTACATCGATGTTTTACAAAATTTTTTATATGCTTATAATCACACTAGACACAGCGGAACGCGTATTCCTCCGAGCGAGGTAACCCTCGAAAATGCCTCTATAGCCCGAGACAATTTAGCACGGCGTTACGAGCGTAACGCGAAAAAAATTAAAAAGCCTCAATACAGCGTCGGTGACTTGGTACGTATCAGTACAGCTAAAGCAGCTTTCGTGAAAGGATACGAGCGTGGTTGGAGTAACGAATTATTCAAGATTCAACGAATATCGGTGAATCGAGAGCCATTCGTGTATATTTTACACGATCTGAATAACGAGACTATCGACGGTATTTTCTACGAGGCAGAATTATCACGAGTACGAGCGCCTCCGTCATCCGAGAAGACGGAAGAGAAGAAGAGGACAAAGAAGAAGAAGAAGAACGCTCGGGATCATCGTCCGTGATAAATATGAGCTCCAAGGATAGCTCTTTCTTTGTCGTACTACCGAGCAACAGTAGTATGCAGTATTTTCCGGATAATACGACGACGAAATTTATTACAAAACTACCACGTCAGATACGCCTGCACGGAGAATGGGCTGTTTCTCTTGTGGAAATTGCTTATCCGATGACTCTTTTACATGTTCCTACTGTAGAAAATCTCGTAACTTTTGAGGATGGTGATTATGATTTATCGGGTTTAAATCTTTTAACACGGAGGAGCACTGATAGAGACCAAGTAGCACCTGGTGTATATCGCTCTATAGACGCTCTTTTGGAGAGTATAAATCAGTTACCTCACGTGGCCGATCATTTGCGCTTTAAATCGCTTCCGAGCGGGCAGGTCGAAGTGGCACGCGTATGCGACGATCTACGCTACCACGACTTTCGCGTATCGCCCGCTATCGCAAGGCTACTAGGATTCTCAGAAGAGGCTTGTAGCCCCGTAATGATAGAACCGCATTGCGAATACACAGGGTCGAGGCCTGCATCTCTCACCGGTGCTATACCGGGCAGCATGTTTTTATACACAGATATCTGCGAGAGCTATATTACAGGCGATGTACAAACACCCCTCTTACGAGTTGTTCCCATTGATACTGATGACTGTCCGTATGGTTCGATAAAAATTAAATCGTTTTCAACGCCACGATATATACCTCTCTTGCGCAATAATTTACACACTATCGAGATCGATATAAGAGACGAATTTGGGGATCCTATACCATTCGAGCAGGGAACGTTGACTGTGACACTACATTTCAAAAGGTCCCGCGATTGATTACACCACTATGGATGATATTGACAGTGTGCAGCACGGATGGGGTCGTCGTGGGTATGGTGGTATTAGCTATGTTTATATCGGAACACCTAATCAGCGAGGACACGGTATCGGTAGCTTTCTCGGGGGCCTGTTTCGTCGAGTGTTACCGCTTTTAAAGAAGGGCGCTAAAGCAGTTGGAAAAGAGGCGTTGCGTGCTGGTGTAAACGTGGCCGGTGATATCCTCGATAGAAATATAGCTGTGAAAGATGCTATTCGCGAGAGAGCGCGAGAATCAGGCAGTAATCTCAAACGCAAAGCCTCTGAAAAAATTGACACTCTCATGCGGGGGTCTGGTTATAAAAAGCGCAAAATTTCACGTACTCCTCATTCATCGAACGAACGTAAACCACGACGTATCTCTCGTAAAAATAAAAGTGTAATAAAGAGAAAAACAATAAAGAAGAAGAAGAATAATAAGAACAATAAGAAGAAGAAGACGCGTCAACGAACAGTTGCAGATATTTTTGGATAGCTGAAACAAGATGGCTTTTCTACATGCGCACTCGTGCGAGTGTCTTAAATCGGAACTTGAATTATTTTCACTCCCACCGACGCAAACTACTATCGAAGGCTCCAATTGGGTGTATTACAAACCAATATCTTCGCTAACAGATGATTCACCGATTGAATTTGTTATCCCCGGACAGGGTGATGAGTATATCGATCTCTCGCATACTATGCTTAGTCTGAGAGTGAAAATAACATCTCCTACCGTTACGGAAATTGCCGCGGACACATCGTCGAAAGTAAGTGCGGGCCCTGTAAACAATCTCTTGCATTCTATGTTTAATCAGGTGGATGTATACCTGAATCAAAAATTAGTTTCACCTCCAAATAATGCCTACGCTTATCGAGCGTACATAGAAACACTTTTGAATTACGGTCCAGCAGCAAAAAATTCGCATCTCACGAGCGTTCTCTGGTACGACGATACGCCTGGGAAAATGGATGATATAACATCGGAAAATACGGGGCTTGCGAAGAGAAAACAATTTTTAAATGTCGAAAAAACTGTAGACTTGCTCGGGCATCTGCATTGCGATATATTCAATCAGGAGCGGTTCCTATTAAACGGTGTCGAGATGCGTCTACGGCTGGTTCGGTCTAGAGATTCATTTTGTCTTGTGGGGAATACAAAGAATGGTCAATGCGGCTTAAAGATTCTCGAGGCATCGCTTCTCGTTCGTAGAACAAAAATAGCTCCTGGTGTGCTGCTCTCACATGCTAGAACTCTGGCAAAATCTACGGCTAAATATCCTCTTACGAGAGTCGAGGTAAAAGCCGTTTCAATACACTCGGGTGTTCATGGAGAGACTCGATAATATCGTGTTAGGTCAGTTGCCGAAGCGTATAATTATCGGTTTTGTCGATAACAAAGCGTTTAACGGTGACTTCAGTATGAATCCGTTCAATTTCCAAAATTACAAGATAAATTATCTCTCGTTGTATGTAGATGGTGCTCAAATACCTTCGAAACCGTTACAACCTGATTTCACGAAAAATCATCTATATGTGGATGCTTTTCAAACGTTGTTTTCGGGCACTGGAATACATTTCTTGAACGACGGTAATTCGATCGATCGCGATAATTATCGCGATGGATACTGTCTGTTTGCTTTTGATTTGACACCCGATCTTTCGGCGAACAGCAATACACATTGGAATTTAATAAAGCACGGTAGTGTGAGAATAGAGGTACGATTTGAGGATGCGCTTGCTTCAACGATAAATTGTGTAGTCTACGCGGAATATGATAATGTCCTTGAAATTGATGCCTCTCGGCAGGTAATGGTGGATTTTACCGGATAAGCGAAAATGTGCTGATGTCGGCATAAAATTATTTCGTGTTAAGACACGTAGAAGCGTGTCCGCGAGTAACTAATCAGTCGAACTCGGTCATCTGTACGGATTAGACGCGAAAATGGATATCGTCGTGGATATACAGGGAATGCGTGGTAAAGACTCGGAATTTATTCCGAAAGAAATTGCCGTGGTAGCAGTGGATAGACCGTACTCTGCTCATTGGATCGTTGCACCGCCGTGTCACTTTGCCGAATTACCACAGCAATCGAGAAGCCAGAATAATTTTCTCTCGAAATATTTTCACGGTATGGAGTGGTACGAGGGCGATGTGAGCTGTAAACAGGTATACGCTAACTTGCGTGAAATTTCGCGAAAATCAAGACGCATCTATACGCGCGGTCACGAGAAGGCTATACTTCTTTGCGATATCACGAGTCGTGAAATTTCCAACCTGGAGGATGAGGAGGGCGCCCCATCGTACACATTTATGCCGAAATCTTTGCGAAAATGCTTCAGACACGCTATGATAAACGATACAGCGTCTTCGCATTGTGCAATGCGCCAGGCTTTCCAAATAAAAAATTGGCTTCGCGAACATCCATTTAAAGGAGAATCATACATGGATGTTTGGTCAGCAGACGAAGAGGAAGAGAATAAAAAAGAGGAGAAATCTTCATCGTGTGGTCGTGACACGATCGACGACGCTGTGAAATAAATTTTGCATATATACGTCTTTCAAAGCGTATCGGTCATCATTTAATCATTGACTATGTGTTCAGCATGAACACTAGACAAATCTACGAGAGTCTGCAGTATCTACCACTTTCAACCGTTGGCGTATACCCGGCTGACAGAATTCCGCGTGTATGGTCGTTACCAGCCGGACTCGTAGTTAACACGGATAACCACGACGGACCTGGGGAGCATTGGATCGCCATGTACGTTAACCATCATGGAAAAGGAATGTACTTTGATAGCTACGGGCTACCACCGGTTATACCGCAACATCTCGCCCGACTACGAAGAAACTGCAAGTTCTATCGGTACGGCCTCAAGCAGCTACAGAGTAATACGTCGGATGTGTGTGGACAATTTTGCATCGTATTCCTACACCTTATGTCGTGCGGCTTCACCATGTCGCGATTTAATAATCTCTTTAGCGATAATGTAACGAAAAACGACAGATTAGTGCGTGAATATTACAATGCTTTTGCCTCTCGACGATCAGACAGTGATAAAAATAAATTTAACGGCAGAGGAGTCTCCGAGCGAAGATTACCGTGTTTGCAGGGATGTTGCATACGACGGTAAATATCTGTAAAGTGATTTAAATAAAATATTGATTAATTAAAAACAAATACATCGGTTTACTGTGTCTCTTCTTTTATAATTATATATAAAATATAATCGAGGTCTCTCGCGGCACGGTATCATATTCTGTGTCTTTTACTGCAGAGCATTCGCTTCACGAGAAACACAGCGCAAAGCGGTACGCACGTGCAAAACTGCTGACATTGGATTCGAAGCGCTGCACACCTAGTTATGACTCAGAGGGGGTTTGTTATCTTCAAACACTGTGTCACCGCCAGCCTCATCCGGAGCACCCAGTCTGTCTTTAGCAGTGCGCGACGAAAGTCTGAATATCTATTCACTAAAATGTACCCACTAAATCTAGGCCACGATCTAGCGGCGTCTTTTGTGTGTCGGGTGGTATGCGACACCGACGATAATACAATGTGTCTGCGGTCGGAGGTGATGTGCGCGGAATTGTGCGGACTGGAGGCCTTACTATATAAGTTATATATCGAGGAGCAATCTGAGCGGAGACGATTTGTAATAAGTGATTTGTGCGCTGGAGTGTCATGTGTGGTTGTATGGAATGAAAGGACTATGCGCGGGTCGATCATCGACGCGGATGATGACGGGTACTGTGAGGTACTGCTGGTCGATTTCGAGGAATCGATATACATCGATTGGCAGCACCTATTTTACCCAGAGCCGTCGATTAGTGCGTTACCGGTGCTGCTTGTAAAGTGTGTAGTATTCGGTCTCGACGATTTAATTGACGAGGCCGGAAATCTAGATCCGATCGAAGCAGCGCGTGGTGATGATACGCTGATCGGGATACGGATGCCCACGCCCGACGGTGCCCAAGGTCCATGGGTGCGAGTAATCCGTATTACCCGTACGCATAGCTGTGGTTTTTGAGTGAGTGAGTGCGTGAGTGGGTGAGTGTGTGAGTAAGTGAGTGAGAGAGAGAATATATGTGTGTGTGTGTGTCCCGTCACTCTGGAGAGTCGTCACAGCTGCCGTCAGCATAAGGGTGAGTCAAATATTTTATTCCAAGTATGTGTACACCTATGCTCCATCCTACTCTTATCTCTACTCTTCCTTGTTCACCAAGGTACCCACACCACCTCACTTTACCATCTCCATGTTACCGACACTGGTCAAGCAGAGTGGGTAGCGCGGTGGTGGAAAAGTGAGGTGGTGGGGGTAGCCGCGTGGCGGGGGAAGGAGTGGGGATAGGAGTGGGATGGAGCAAAGGTGTACACATACTACTGTCGCCTCATGCTGCGTCGGCGTCTACCTCGCATCCTGTCTTGTATGGCAGCTATGTTTTAGAATCATATGTAGCTGTGTCAGCTAAGGAATATTCCTGAAAATGCGTGAAGTGGAATATTCCGCGACACAACTTACCTCCCCCCTTAGAAGGAAAAAAATTTCTAAAAAATTTTTTCTTCAGCTGGTTTCCCGTACCTGTACAATTTTATACGATTTTACAGTTCGATATTTGTTATGTAAAGGTACATAAAATGTTTTATTTTCGTTTGTTAATGTCATTCGGGCCGCGCGAGTCGTTCTCGGTTGGGGGGACGATTGCATATCCTGGCCAGCTTGGTTCGCAGTCGTTCCACTGGCTGTTGTCGTCCGAGTGGCTTCAGGTTGATGGTTACCTCGGCGGCTGCCGGGGTTGTTGCCTCGCTCGTTCTCGTTGGTGTTCTGTTTCTTTGGTACCTGTAACATTTAAACAGAACGTAGCCAACCAAGGCTATATCGGTGCTCTAGCACCCAAGGAGTAGAAGCTCAGGTTGTGGATGTGCTGCATCCCGTCTCCGGCGGTATTGAGGGTTTCCATTGTGTGGTCGGCTCGAGCTCCGAGCTTTCGAAGCTCTTCGGGGTCTCGTAGCACGCTCTGTAGTAGGATGGTCCTCTCGGTCTGCGTCGGGGGTGCCTGAGCTTCGATCTCCGTTAATGTCAAATTATACGACGGAAGGTAGTTTTGCCCGATGGTTCTGATACTGAAATCTCGGGCGGTTACTACACATACGCCTACTAAAGCCAGTATTCCCGAATTGTTTAGTAGTTCGTGCTGAGTGGGATTTTTTCCACAATTTATTCCTACGGGTTCTGGGGTTGGCGCGACGTATAACCATCGCCCTTGCTGTTGCATTGGGACGATTAGGGGATGGGTTATTTCGATAACCCTTTTTGCGCATTTTCCGCCGCTATCGGTGTTCATTTTCGCGTAGATTAGGACTTCGCAGGGTGCGTCGTTCGTAACCGGAATTGTAGGGTGTGTTGGAGGGCAAATGTGTGATTTGTCCAGTACCTTGCAATTTTTTACATCATCGTTTGCCATCCTTAGGTATTTGCGATTCTCGATATCTATGACTGTGATTCTCAATCGTGTCCACGTAGTCGTACCCGCCGTTGCTTGCTCGCGTGTGTATAGGGTATACTGTACTGTTGCTGCCTGATCAGCGGTATGTCAAGTACTAGTATAATTGCGTCACCTTCGCTGTAGGCCTTTAGGTCAGCCAGTCGCATAAGTGTTGACGCTTGTCGATGCTCTACAGCGACAGGGACTAGATTGTTTACGTGTATCTTCTTCCTCATTCTGAGGCTTAACCAGTGTAATATTATATATTTTTCATAAATATAGATATCGTCTTGAAATATGGAAATATTTTGGCATTTCTCACTGTCATTTGCGGAAATCGAATTACCAATTAACATGTGTATGTCAAAATGAAGTATGCTCTTAGAGGCTTTATTTCTTCAATTTACTCTCTACGCTGAACACTATCTTGTGTCAGTATTAATATGATATACGTTTTTTGACGTGGTTTGCTGGCATCGTCGCACTACTGTGAAGCGAGTACCATAAATGTATGGCCGAAATTGAGCGATAGCCCATATTATCGCGAGTAGCTCTTACTCCGTGTGTTACTATGTCCCCGAGGTACACATAGCATTTGACGCCCTGTAGTCCGCTAGCATTTTGTCTGTCGGTATCTACACTTCTCTTTCTCGTGGGCGAGATTAGCCTCTCGCTTCGACGAGGTATAGTGGTTGCCTTGGGTATCTTCGACTCTCCGCTTTGTGCGGCTGTTCGTATACCCGATTGCGCCATCTTTCTCTTTTTTATGGGACATTTTTTCCGTGATCCTCTCCGTCCTTGCCGCGTAAGTGGCGATGTCCTCGTTCTGTCCCTGCCGGAGGGAGCTGAACTCCATTTGCAGCGTGGCCAGGGACTTCCGTTATCCGTACAACACTTCCAACTCGCTCCTGAGTTGCGCCATGGTACTGATGGTTTTGTGCTGCAGTTGCTTTCCTGCCGCACCCTCTAGCTTACTCATGACTATCAACTCCAGGAGGGTGTCATGCTCCTCCTCTGCTACCCTGCGGAATATCGTCTCGCAGGACTTTAAAAAGAGCGGCAATGCCTTCGAATCCTTTCCGTCGAACGTTTTTACCATTTTTATACCGAGACTGAGGCTGAGCATATTTGAGAGCCTCTGCGTCTCCTCGAACCGCGTGCGTCTCGGGGGCAGTGCGGGGGGCGGAATGTCCTCCATCCCTGCTCCTCCTAACCGTCGCTGGAGCTCGGCAATTTGCTCTCGTAAGGAGTGGATGAGTTCGTACTCGTCGTTTAGCGTATCTGCCAAATTCCGTCTTGCCGACGGTGTTTCAGCCTCTCTGAGTTCGTGAACGAGTTCGCATTGGCCTCGATCGTGCTCGCGCTGCAGCCTTTCGTACTGGCGTTGCGCTCTTTCCATTTCGCGTTGGCTTCGGTCGACCGCCTCCAACCGATCGCGTACTCTTGCTGGTACCGACCGGGCTGTCGTACCGGTAGCTGCAGAGAATCCTACTCGATCTATAGTTCGCATATTCTCTATTTCCTGGTCAACCATGTTTTCGGTGACGCGCTCGGGTGTTCGTTCGCCAGTTGCCATATTAAAAACGTCGCTAACGTCGCTGTCGAAATCCCCGAACGACGCATCCCTATGTGGGTTTACGCCAAACTGGGCCGTTAGTCGGTCTGCAAGGGCCTCTTGTCTGGTCGAGGGGATTCGCCCCGACGGCGAGAGCTCGAATAGCGCCCTGCGCGCTTCGTAAACGATGTCCCCTACGGCCGCGGCTAATCCGGCTGTGGGATCTACCCTTGCGCCAGGCAACGTCGTCTCTAGCGAGTTGCCCCTATGTCTTGATCGGGCTCCTCTAGACTCTGACATGTTTGCTAATTTCTCGGCGAACTCTACTTTAAAATATTCCTACAAAATCTGAAGAGAAATATATATCTAGTGGAATATTTTCCCAAAGATCGGTTCTACACTGGCTTTGGCAATTTTTTTTTTTTTTTTTTATTACGGCAATATCAAATAGTAATGTAGCCGTCACTTACAGAAAGATGATCTAGTAGACGGTCCTTTCCATGGCGTTGTTCTTGGGTGCAGTTCCTCCGGTGCTGTAGACCTGTTGTCTCGTAGCTTCCCTCAAAGGCTGGTCCAGTTATCCTCCCTGGTACCGTTGACCCGTCTCTTGGTGGTTCCTGGGCTCGTCTCCTGTGCGTCAGCAATGGCTGCGCGACGGCTTCGAAACAAGTTACCGCTTCGGGTACTCGCTTGCACACTTTGTGCGTTTTTCCACGACTTGACGTAACGCCGTCAATCGGGATTTTAAATGGTTGACCGTTGTCACACCGCACCGACGTTCACTTTGCGTCTTCGCGTTAGGTTAGTCGGGTTTTCACGAACTACACTGGTGTCCTTGCACGCGTCGTAGTCGTCACTTCAGAGTCACTCTTAATTTTGTCCAAAACACTTTTGTCCAAATAAATCACGTATCACTTAACTTCAGCAGATCCCACCGCTGTCACCAAATGTTATGTCGGTACCGCGTAATTAGATTATTCGGTATTCGGTATAATATTAAAAAGTTATTATTTTTGGGATCGTTTGCCGATAAGGAGATGAACCTCGAGTTATCGATGAAAACGCGAATCTATATAAAAGGAAGTGTTTATTATAGGCAACGGTAACTTTTCTTTGTCCATTTAAAAGTCAAAGTAAGAATGTACAATAATATGTTGTTTCGAGTATTTAACGAGGAACCAACCCGTTCTCTTTTTAATCTACTTTAATACTGCTTTTCGTAAAGCAGTTGTTAACTGCCTTCACGAAAATCCCTTAATTCGCAATTTTAGCGTTAGCCTATCGTCGAACGCCAAGCGAGTCGCTCATGCTGCGTCGGCGTTCTTGGGGCCGTTCGTACAATCGGGCATTGGACTTCGTTTCCTGTCTTGAACGAATTCCAATGTTTCTTTGCTATGGAATATTCCCGAATATACGAAATACGAAGTGGAATATTCCGCGGCACAACAAAATAAACAAGGAGAATAATTATAAGAAAATAAATAAAATAATATAAAACACGCAAAGTTAAATAAATCCGCAACCCGGTCTATAACGTTAAAATCTCACACATACTATCACACAACGGGATAACGGTCGAACGCGCCCGCGGTTTATCAGAAAACGATTACTATACAAAAAGAATGACAAAGAAATGAAGTGACTTATTCCCGGCTCCAACCACCAACCGATCTCGATATTACGATCTATCTAATACTCTTTAACCCTATACGATGTATACTCTGCGCGTGGTATACAGCAGTCGCAGGCACGACCAAGGTCTAGTGGACTAATCAATCAGCAAAAATAAAAGTAATGACGAAAGACCGCAGAAGGAAAGAGAGCTCACCGGGACGATCTAGCAGCGATGTTTCCAATCGAAAGACTTTCGATAATTCCCCAAATTTGCCTTGACCAGGTTCCTCCTTGACTTGTTGTTAAAATGTTTCGACGTCTTTCCGGGACGAAAGTGTTGTTTAAACGTTGTGAGGAGACCCACCGTTACTACACGACGCACAGTGGGGCCAATTCCCGAAAAGCTGGTCAAAAGTCGAAAAATGAAGTTTCATTTTATAGGATTTAGAGTACATAGGTGGATAGAGTAATGTTTAAAGAATATAATGGAACATTTTATAAGGGCAAGTGAAGTATACCTGGCAAGTATAAGCCAGTACAAAAGAGACCTTCGCGCAAGTAATAGCTCGATCGTTCGAGCTCATATTCAAGCGTCATATTAAAAAATTCGTAGAAAATCGTAAAATTGGTGTTTCTTAATTCTGCAAAATGTAGGTTTCAGGTTGAAGAAAGTAGTTTATTATCATATGCGTCGAAAATTATAACAGATACATGTAAATTAATAGTTAAACAATGTCTAAAGTAGAAAAAAATGAAAAATTATGTGCAATAATTTTAGAAAAACAGGGAAAAAGTTAAAAGTTCCGCAGTGTTCCGCAACGAAACAAGTTTTAAATTAAAGTTTGTACTGTTATGTAACAAAATTAGTAAAAATCAGCTAACTGCAACTTTGTTTTTAGTGCACATTTAAATATAAAAAATTACAAATTCACATTAACCACTTGTTGCACGTTTTTTTCAAATGAATATAATTTTGTGAAACTTGTTACTCGGGGGTTTTTGGGGTCGCTGAATACGAATCCGGTGTCAAAAAAACTAAATTCAAAATGGCGGATCCAATATGGCGGACGCAATTTTCGAAATCGATTGGATTCGCTTGAAACTTGTTACTCGGGGGTTTTGGGGGTCGCTGAATACGAATCCGGTGTCAAAAAAACAATATTCAAAATGGCGGATCCAATATGGCGGACGCAATTTTCGAAATAAAACCACCATTTTTTATTTTGTTTTTTCTTGGCTATGCAACGTGAATAGTTCCGTAGCGTAGTGGCTTACACACTGGACTCGTACCATATTGTTCTCGGTTCAAATCTCGTGTACGTGATTTTTTAAAATTTTGCATAATAATTATTTAATAAAATTGTAGTTAAATTAATTCAGCAATTTTCATAATTTTAATAATTATTTTAATGTTATAAATAACTTATTTCGTTTTAGAGTATATATTGTTGGATTCTAACATTTATAGAGGATAACGGAACATTTGAAAAGAGTCGACTGTATACATAGACCTATTTGCAATATATAGGTCTACCTATACATAGTGGAACAGATAGACTTTTTGCGAGGGTAATGGAATATTTGAAAAGGGTCGATCACGTCACAAAGGGTCGATAGGCCTACCTGTGGGCCTGTGGCAGTTACGAGCAGAGTTGCCTGATACGTATCTTTTTCGCGCATGCCCATTCAGTTTTGCATCCACGTGTTCATCAGTGAAATACTTAGTTCAACTATTTAAAGGTATATATAGCCCTTATTTTGAAAGAGAGATGTTATTTTGATAGAAATTTAATACCGGCTATGATAAATCAACTAATAATAAATTACTGTCGCTCAATAATTTATTACTGCTTAATTTATCACAAGTTGCGTTAAATTTTTATAAGGGTAGTTATTTGTTGGAAAATATATGGGTTCCTTATTGCTATATACATGCCTGGAAATTCTTTCGCATGCACTGCGCATGCCTGAAAAGGGCACGCATCTGGCAACTGGATATGCTTGATGCAACTCTGGTTACGAGTTACGAGGCAGTGGCGAAGTGATCTTGTTGTGTTGGATCGTACAAAATAAAAGAATATTCGAAAATTTGCCAAACATCGTGAAGTGGATCGTTTTGCAAAATGGACGCTTCAAGTGCAAGTAAGTACATTATTTTTACATGTTTAACAAATAATAATAAAGATATATTGTTATTATTTATTTCATTCATATTTACACAATGCTTAAAGATTACAAGTGAAAAATAAAGTGTAAACGTTTCAGTTAACATACAAAAAAAGTCATGTTTTGTAAACTTTTATTCACAAAATTATTGTAAACTATAGTTTATATAAATTTTTAGCAAAAGTTTTTGCTTTCACTTCAACGTGTTATAAATTTAAAACATTCTTTTTTGTTTCAGGTGCTGATAGTACCAAACAAATTTCTGGTTTGTCAAGGGAAGAAATTTTTAGATTACTGAAAGACAACTTAAATGACAATGCTACAATAGCTTTTGAAAAAATTGAAAATAATTTGTCTACAAAATTACAGCGATCTTTTACGTTATCAGACAATGCGAAATCTGTCGTTCATATACTATTACATAAATTAAAAGCAAAGTGGCAGGAAGTTTGGCGGATGGAACAAAATTTCTGGAGAAGAATCAGCAACGGCTAAATGGCATCGTTTATTTCGATGAAAAGAAAGAAGATGGATCACCACCACAAACCACGTCAGATGAAACACATATGGGCCGCCCAAAACAGCAATGTGCACAATCCAGTGAAAGAACGAAGCGAAGAAGAACCGAAGACATTCGATCGGGATCAAGTACTGAAGAGCTCTCCTACGCAACACAGATGAATTTACGAATCGAAGGAAACGTGGAAGCTGCTAAAATTGTTAAAGATATAACTTCGAGTAGTCCATCTAAAGCTCGAAAGTATAGAAAATCTTTGGAGTCTATTCCTGAAGTCACTCTTTCTGCTGATGAAACTTGTAATTCACTTGTAATCGAGCAAAAACTATCGCGAAGTCAATACCAGGGATTAAGGAGTATAAGTAAAAAAAAGAAATGTATATTATATCCATCTTATAAATTAGTACAGAAAGCTAAGTGTAAATGTTATCTTGAAAAAGGTAGTATTAGTATATATGAAACCAATGCAGAAGTTAAACTACAAGCTTTATTAGACCATACAATCAGCCGACTGTTGACGACTCAAATGGATGTCGTAAAAAGTTTGCCGGATGAACAACTTTCTAATTTTTATTTAATTCGTAAGTGGGGTTGTGATGGCAGTTCTGGCCAAAGTATGTACAAGCAAAAATTTAGTGATGATGATGGAAGTAAATCAGATGCTAGTATCTTTTTCACTTCGCTTGTTCCAGTGCAACTAATATCGACCGATAAAAATACATATGCAAAAATCATTGTATGGAAAAATCCGAGACCATCATCACCACGCTTTTGTAGACCAATAAAAATGGAATTTTTGCATGAAACTACTGAGGCCACTGTTAAGCAAACAGAGTATATAAAAGAACAAGCGGACAAACTTATGCCTTTTAAAACTGTAATAAATGGAAAAGCGATCATTGTTACTTACGAACTTGCTTTAACTATGATTGATGGTAAAGTTTGTAACGCAATTACTGCAACTGCTTCTACTCAACGTTGCTATTTATGTAATGCTACTAGTAAAGATTTCAATAAGATCGATGTACTTTTGAAAAAAGAAATTAATAGAGATAATTTAACTTTTGGCTTATCTACATTACATATGTGGATTCGATTATTTGAATGTTGTTTGCATGTTCCGTATAAATTGGATATTAAAAAATGGCAAGCGCGAACAAGTGAAGATAAGAAAGCGACAGAAAATACAAAAAAAAATATTCAAAAAGGTTTTCGCCAACAGTTAGGACTTATTGTGGGTCAACCTAAGCCTGGATACGGTAGTACGAATGATGGGAACACTGCTCGACGATTTTTCGAAAATGCATCAATTTTCGCTACTATAACGGGCGTTGATGAAGATGTTATAAAAAGGTTCCATGTTATTTTACAAGCTATTTCAAGTGGTCATGAAATTAATGTACCACATTTCCAAGAATACACAATAGAAACAGCTCGAAAATTCGTCGACTGATATCCCTGGTTCTACATGCCTACTTCTGTTCACAAACTTTTAATTCACGGCTCTGAAATAATACAATCTGCTTTATTGCCAATCGGACAAATGTCTGAAGATGCACAGGAGTCTTGTAATAAATATATTAAGGGGTTATACGCAGTTATGATTTTCAAAAAATACACATATACATATACATATTTATATACATATCATATCCTCATATATATATTTATATATACATATACATAGTTTATTTCAATAGCGAATCAACAAAAGCATCGACTACTCAGATACAAGCTACAAGATAAAAAAAAACAAATGCGCAAACATGTAAAGAATATCGTGAGAGAAAAAAATACAGAGTACAAAACATCAGTGCACAAAGATCTGATGAATGTCGTGAGAGAGAAAAATTAGAAGAAATTAATAAACCTAAAACGCATAAGCAAAGATCTAAAGAATATCGTGACAAAAAAAACAAGAACAAACTAATTGAAATACAGCTGAAAAATACTGACCATCTTCGACAAAGATCTAATGAAGAAATTTAAAAACCTACAACTGATGCACCACAAACATTACACGATATAACAATAAAGAAACAAAACATTGAATTACAGCAGCAAAATACAGACCATCTTCCAAGGTAACATATCACATTATAAATATTTACATTTACCGCTTATTCATTTTATTTATTAAAGATTATCATCATTATTAGCTGATATATATTTATTAATATTTTTTAAATTATTTTATTTTATTGTTTATTGTTTATGTTGATATTGTAGCACCTCGACTACAAGTCGTACTGAATATATGAAGGAATATCGACGGAAAAGAAAATTAAAAAATCAAAGTATTCAATTAAATACCTTGCTAGCAAAACATCATTCAGATGCGTAAGTAATTTATTTATCTTTCTACTGTATATTCTTTGTGAAGTATGATTTATATATATGATATTTGTTCGATATTTTTTGTATGGTTATTTTTAGATCTCCCGAGAATTAATAATGATCCAGCAGAATCTACAACAAGATACAATACCACTCTCGATGCAGTTTTTTCGAGACATTTACATAACATTCAATCGCAAACATATGTGTCCTATTTTAGTTATCACAAACCAATCATTACTACGGTTGACTGTACAGATTAAGTTTATATTTAGTTTATATATTTTTGTACAATAATTAGTAATAAAAAGTTTATTCCTAAAAAATATATTAATTACAATTTTATTACCATTCCTTCATTTATTTTATTTTTTCATTTAATTACTCTCCAACGCTGTTAATTTATTTAATTGTGCCTCTTATTTAATACATTATATA
The DNA here is from genome assembly GCA_963942595.1 of Cylloceria caligata. Classification (NCBI taxonomy): domain Eukaryota; kingdom Metazoa; phylum Arthropoda; class Insecta; order Hymenoptera; family Ichneumonidae; genus Cylloceria; species Cylloceria caligata. Next base: position 21,571,812 of record OZ012708.1, on the reverse strand, counting down.
TAGTGAAAGGAACTTCGTTCCAACCGGGTGTCCCACCGACACCTCTTCTTTTTTTGTTTATTCACCAGGTATTCTTTTAATCAGTGTTAAATAATTTAATAAACATTCACTTATTATCGTTAAAAATTGAGTGCATTTAATTTCGTATACTGGTCACCAGGATCCTTAATATCCAGCCAGTCTCACCTGTCAACTCGACGTATTCCGTGCTCACGCACTGTCCACTTTGCTCTCCGGTCACTGAATTGAGATAATCATTCATCATATTATTATTAGATAACTGTTCAAAATATTATTACTCATCGACTTTAGTTGCCTTGATTCAGGCTGACCAGTCAATCACTCGACGCACCCATTAACTTATTTCAATTTTGCCGGTTAATCATACTATATAAATTCATCCATCAATAATCATACATTTTTTGGTCCTTCGAGCCGGAAATACTCTACTCATAATCATTATCAAACATTCTTTGGTCCTTCGAACCGGATGTACTCTACTCATAAGCATTATCATACATTTTTGGTCCTTCGAGCCGGATATACTCTACTCATACTCATAAACAAACAATTGTAAAAAATTGATTATACATTTATGCTTCAAAGTATTGTTCATCGCTGGCTACTACTTTCTCTCATCTTTCGGGTAGCGTACGAATCCCGCGTTGAAAAAAACTGGTCATCTTTTGAAGTGATCTACGAATCGATTCAATTTATTACTTCTTCAGAAGACTGGAAATGTTGGTCAGCCAGAACGTGTGCTATTGATCGAAACAAGTGATAGTCAGAGGGAGCAACGTCTGGAGAATACGGCGGATAGGGTAGGACTTCCCATTTCAACGTTTTCAAGTATATCTTGACCACTTTCGCAACACGGGGTCGTGCATTGTCATGCTACAAACTCATTTTATCATATCTCTCGTTGTATTGCGGCCGTTTGTCTTTCAATGCTCGGCTCAAACGCATAAATTGCGTTCAATAACGATCGCCTGTGATTGTATCAGTTGGTTTTAACAGCTCATAATACACTACGCCGAACTGGTCCCACCGAATACAGAGCATGACCTTGGAGCCGTGAATATTCGGTTTGGCCGTCGACGTGGAAGCATGGCCGGGAAATCCCCATGATTTTCTGCGCTTGGAGTTATTGTAATGAACCCATTTTTCGTCCCCAGTCACAATGCGATGCAGAAATCCCTTCCGTCTTTCAAACAACTGTTCACAAGCAAACAAACGCCGTTCAACATCGTGCCAATTCTTCTTGACTTTGACACGAGTCGTGATCAAGTAATGTCTCCAATTCTGCATCTTCGAAAACCTTCTCTCCTCCACCGCTATGCCCGTCTTCGATGTCAAAATCACAGTTCTTGAAGCTGTTATGCCGGTACCGGGTAATTGGATTATTCGGTATTCGGTATAATATTAAAAAGTTATTATTTTTTGGGATCGTTTGCCGATAACGAGATGCATCTCGAGTTATCGATGGAAACGCAAATTTATATAAATGGAAGTATTTATTATAGGCAACGGTAACTTTCCGTTTGCTAAAATCCCTTAGTTGGCAGCTTTAGCTTTAGCCAATCGTAGATCGCCTAGCGAGTCGCATCATGCTGCGTCGGCGTCTACCTCGCATCCTGTCTTGTATGACAGCTATCTTTTAGAATTCCATCTCTAGCTGTGTCAGCTAAGGAATATTCCCGAGAATACGTGAATTGGATTATTCCGCGACACAACATCCGTCCCCCCTTAAAAGGAAAAATTTTCAAAAAAATTTTTTCTTCAGTTGGTTTCCCGTACCTTACAATTTTAATACAATTTTACGGTTCGATATATAATATATAATATGTGTGTAATAGTACGTAAAAATGTTTCATTTTTTGTTTGTTAACGTCGCTCGGGCCGAGCGAGTCGTTCTTGGTTGGGGGGACGATTGCATATCCTGGCCAGCTCGGTTCGCAGTCGTTCCACTGGCTTTTGTCGTCCTAGTGGCTCAAGGTTGATGGTTACCTCGGCGGCTGCCGGGGTTGTTGCCTCGCTCGTTCTCGTTGGTGTTCTGTTTCGTTGGTGCCTGTAACATTTAACCACTTGACAGTTTTGCCCGAGCGAGACTCGGGCACGGAGTTTGATCGTGTATTGACTAGCCCGAGCCTCGCTCGGGCTAAACTTGTTTTGACTTGTTTGGTGGTGTTTTTCCCGAATGACGGTCGGTCTCATCATGTTTTGACTTGTTTTAGTGGTGGGGATGTCCTCGAGCGGAATATATCTATTTACAGAATTTAGTTGTGTACAGTTCTTCGTCGTGTTTTTGGTTTATATATTTATTTACGTATACACATTCTAAATTGAATTTATAGGTTGTAACGTTAGTTTGTTTTTATCGTTAACATATATTTTTTTTATCGTGGGAATTCGGGCTCGACACGGGACTAATTAATGTGAGACTTCGAGGTGAGTGAGATCAAGGTTTATTAACAGAGAAAAATAATAATTTCATCACAGGCAGGTCTCTAATATCTAAATGGTGCATTCATATTCGGAAATTCTGGCGATTATTTTATTATTATTTCGCCTTATTTGCGTGCGAATTCTTGGTATTCTCGGGCTTGAATATCTGTTACGTATTACTGAGTCGGTGTTGGCCCTGTAGCTTCTACTCTGCACACTCACAGCCACTCGTATCAGACTCACTCCTTGACAGAGTGTATAAACTCTGTGTACAATGCTTTTTCTCTCTTTCGCTCTTGTTTCACCTATCTAGTTTGGCGATTTCTTTTTTAGATGGCTACTTATAAGTCACCCTATTTACTCTTATTTCTCATACGCTATGGGTTTACATATGTTCATTTATCTAATGCACTTAATTTTACCTAGATCTAATTTCTAACTACTTCGAATTCGATACTCTATCTGCATCGGAAATCGGGAATTCCCTCGATTATTTTATTATTATTTCCTCTTATCCGCACATCAATTCTTGGTATTCTCGGGCTTGCCCTTTGGTTACGTACCTACGCCTTGGTATTGACTCGTTACCCGCACACACACAGCCCCACGCATCAGACTCTCTGTGGACAGAGTGTATAAACTCTGTTTATAATTCTTTCTCTTTCACTCCTATTCTGCTCTCACTCTTTCTCTCTTACACTCACCCGATTTGGCGATTCTTGTCTATATCGCAGGTTTAAAATCCACACGACTGATTTTATTCCTCAAATATGTTCGCTTAATTCGATGCACTTACTCTACACGCTGAAATTTATCCTCTTAATCCTATTCCCTTAAAAACGACCTGTTTATTCGCCTGAATTTATTTCTATGCTCTTATACGATTTAACTTATGTACTAGCTAGATTTCCATGATCACACACGTTATACACGACCTAACTGTTTATTTCTAATTAGATTGCTATCTCTCGCCTGTTCGTGTCCTCTTTTTCCACGGGTCTCGGAGTGTCACTCACTTGCTTTACTGTCCGAAATGCACACAGACTCTACTTTTCGTATCTTTCTTTTGCTTTTAGAATTTCTACTTTTTAATTGTACTTTTCACTGTTCTTTTTCTGTTACCCTTCCTGATTTAGCCTTTTGAGCCAAGAGAGCTACTCTCTCCCCGCACCGACCTTTTATAGGCCTCCCCTCGCCTCAGTCCCCTCTGCCTATTTTTCGTCATTATTTCAAAATTTAACGCATAAAATCGGCTTTTTCGATCTGCTGCTGCCGCGCTCACCGCCTTCCCCTCGCCTCCCAGCCAAGCCAGCCGGTCGCTGACCTGCTGTTTATGTCAGCGAGGGAATTCCGGAGCTGCGACAGCTCTAGTTTTTCTTCTAGGGGCGATGGCCTTTTGCCCGCAAACCTCGGTACTCTTGTACCGTGTCTGTTGCCCAGGTGTGCTTATATTTCGGAATCTATCCGGGCTCTTACAGCCGTTTGAAATAACCATCGATGCCCGAGAGTGAGACTCTTTATCCTGCATCGATTGTTATCGCATTAAGCCCTACGCTAATGAGTGTAACTATGTTACAAGGTATTAATATAATTTTTGCTCACACATAGAAAATACATAGTAAGTACATAAAAATACATATATTTTTATAATCGGTTTTATTTTATTTTTCATTTCATTTTAGCCCAAAATGTTTGAAGCAAATTATGAAAGTGATGAGGAAATATTGATAAGTCAATCAGACAATGATGTCGTTCCATGTAGAGAATTTGTTGAAATGAATACGGACAATCCAACACCTGCGCCTTCAAGGTTTCCATATGTCAATACAGCTGGTGTAAATTTACAGTTCGATGATAACACAGAGGCAACAATTTTACACTATTTTGAATATTTTTGGAATTCGGAAATCCTGAACTTGATTACGACTGAGACTAACCGATATGCAGTTCAACGCCAAAGTCATGGAATTTTGCAAAGATTTTCACGTTTGAAGGATTGGAAACCAACAGATAGTGCAGAAATTTTTATTTTTTGTTTGTTTTTTAAAAAAAAAACTGACAATTTATGGCCACTCTTTCTTATCAAAAACCAACTGTTAAGTGGTTAAACTGAACGTAGCCAACCAAGGCTATCGGTGCTATAGCATCCAAGGAGTAAAAGCTCAGGTTGTGGATGTGCTGCATCCCGTCTCCGGCGGTATTGAGGGTTTCCATGATGTGGTCGGCTCGAGCTCCGAGCTTCCGAAGCTCTTCGGGGTCTCGCAGCACGCTCTGTAGTGGGATGGTCCTCTCGGTCTGCGTCGGGGGCGCCTGAGCTTCGATCTCCGTTAATGTCAAATTAAACGACGGAAGGTAGTTTTCCCGTATGATCTGCGACGTTCGCCCGATGGTTTTGATGCTGAAATCTCGGGCGATTACTATACATACGCCTACCAAAGCCACTATTCCTAAAATATTTAGTATTTCGTGCTGAGGGGGATTTTTCCCACAATTAATTCCTACGGTAACCGGGGTTGGTGCGACGTATAGCCATCGTCCTTGCTGTTGCATTGGAACGATTAGGGGATGAGTGATTTTGATAACCCTTTTTGCGCATTTTTTCCCGTTACCGGTGTCCATTTTCGTATAGATTAGGACTTCGCAGGGTGCGTCGTTTGTAACCGGAATAGTAGGGTGTGCTCGTGGGCAAATGTATGATTTGCCCAGTACCTCGCAATTTTTTACGTTATTAGATGTCATCCTTAGGTACTTGCGATTCTCTATATCTATTACCAAGCGGGTCTCGGTCGCGTCTATGTAGTAGTGCCTGCCGTTGTCAGCTCGCATGGGTATACGATATACTTTTTGCATACTATATCGTTGCTGCCCGATCAGCGGTATATCCATCACGAGTACCACTGCGTAGCCTTCGCTGTAGGCCCTGGTATCTCCCAGTCGCATAAGTGTTGACACTTGGTCGTGTGCTATTGCGACCGGGAAGCTACTGCCCGACGGAAGGTGTGGTAGTGCTTCGACGAGGTGTCTAGCGAGTGTGCGTGGTGGCAGGGACGTTGCTCGGGCCTTACCGCTAGCTATATCGTCCACCAGCCACACTAGCTCCTGTACGTTGAGTAATGCCTCGACCGCAATACTTATCGCGTTGAGCGTTTCGTCCAAGTGTTGGCGTCTCTTTATGTAGTATATGTCGCCGTTGAGCGTGCGGTTGATATGCTGCATCAGGGGCAGCAGGGTCTGTTCGTTAGCCTGTATATGATGCGCGCTTTCGTTAAATAGGCTGAGCGTGGATTTTATGACTTGGATTTGATTTTTTAGCCCTTCCTTCAGGGTCTGGTGGGAAGTCCTAAGTTGCGTTATTTCTTCGTGGAGCTACCGCGCGTCGGCGGCGTCCATGTTTCCCGTGATGGCCTTGATTATGCTTCCAAGGCCGTCTACCAATCCTCTGCGCTCTCTGACGGGTCGCGTCCCGAGGAGGTCGAATATGGTCAATACCCGCATCTCTATCCTTCTCTTCATTCTCAGTCTTAACCAGTGTAATATTATATTTTTTCATAAATATAGATATCGTCTTGAAATATGCAAATATTTTGGCATATTTCACTGTTATTTGCGGAAATCGAATTACCAATTAACATGTGTATGTCAACCGATTAGAGTGTGCACATTGACTTCTTTTTTCCAAAATGAAGTATGCTCTTAGAGGCTTTATTTCTTCAATTTACTCTATATTTTCCTTTTAATCTCTACGTTGAACACTATCCTGTGTCAGTATTAATATAATATACAAATTTCGAGGTGGTTTTCTGGCATGGTCGCAGTTCCCTCTGGATTGCGTAATGAAAGTGCAATTTCTTTTCAATTGTTTCGTTCTATATGTATATTTATCTCTGAATGACGCTCTTTTTCCTGTTGATAAAATTAGGTCTCCTAAGACCTCTTCTACTTTATTGGAGCTCCTTACCCTCCGTCCCGAGGGGCTCCTTCCCACATTTATTTCCTAGCTGATATTTAGTTTTAACTAGCTATAATTATGCGAATTCTTCAATTCTTGACCTATTAATGCTCGATAAAGAGCTTCAGGCTGTTCGCATGTACCGCCTGAGTTTTCCGTCCCTTCTGGACGACGTAGTTGACGGGGGGCCTCTTTTCCACTATCTCGTGGGGTCCCGTCCACTTAAAGGTCAGCTTTGCAGGCCGCCCCCTGCGCACCGTCTCATCTCGGAGGAGTACACGTTCGCCTACGCGGTACTCCTGCGCCTGTGCGTCGTTGTCGTTTCTTTCGATCGTCTTTTCGCGCCTTCCAGGTTGTGGTGCGCTATAGTCCATGCGGCACGTAGTCGCTCTCGTAATTCTTGAACGTAGTCGTCATACGCATCGGTGCCTCGGGGCTTCTGTCTCACGGCCGTCGGTAATTCAGTTTCGCTACCGTACACCAGCACGTGGGGAGATAGTCCGGTCCCCGTATGCGGAGTGGTGTTGTACGTAAACATTGCGTACGCCAGCCACTCGTCCCAGTCTCCTTGGTCCTCCCTTATGAAATCTTTCATGTATTCTACGAGAGTGCGGTGCGATGTTTCCAGGCCGCCATTCGATTCAGGGTGGCAGGCCGTTGTCTGTATTTTCTTAATTCGCAGCAGTCGACACATTTCTTTGAAGGTCGCACTGAGGAAGTTAGTGCCCTGGTCTGACAGTATCGTTTCCAGCGTTCCGTGCCGGCACATTAATTCTTCAACGAGCCCCCTTGCTACTGTCGAAGCCTCTTGGTTCGGCAGGGGGATCGCTGCACTGTATTTGGTAAGGGCGTCCTGAAACGTAAGCATGTATTTCTTTCCAGATGCGCTTTCTGGTAGCGGTCCTACGATGTCGACCGCTACTTTTTCGAATGCCCTCGATCGGGTGTCCGTAACCACCATCGGTACTCGTTCCTTTTTCTTCATTTTGTTCTTTTGGCAAGACTCGCATGACGAAATATATTCCTCCAAATCTCTTCTAATGCCGGGCCAGTCGTACTTGGTCCGGATCCGACGTAACGTACGCTTGATACCCTGATGCCCTCCTATGGGGGTGTCGTGGTATTCTCTTATTATCTTTAGGCGGTCATCGGTCAAGGGAGTGGCTACGCCACTGCGGCAGTCGCTGCGCTCTTTCATAATGCTGTCGTCTTTTGTGCTGCTGGAGGTTTGCGAGCTGCGGCCCCCGCCTTGCCTCGCTTCCTCAGCAGGCTTGTGAGGCGCTCGACCCGCAGTTTCTTTGCTCGGTGTGCCCACCGGTAGCTCCGCCGTTGCTGCGCTCGCTGTTTCCCTTCTCCGACCGCTCGGCTTCGCGGCGGATCTGTTGGGCTCAGTAGAGCAACCTGCATGCACGCTCAAATCTCTCCATCTTCTTCTGGCGCATTGGCCGGCGCGACCCCTCTCTCTGCCGCGTTGCTTTGTTGGCCCGCTGTATTCTCGGCTCTCCGCTTTGTGCCGCTGTCCGTACTCGAGCGCTTACTGTCCTCTTTTATCTCGCGGGCGAGCTCGACCTCTCGCTCCAGCGAGCTATCATGGTGATACGGGGTATCTTCGGCTCTCCGCTTTATGCGGTCGTTCGTCGTGCCTACTTGCCCTGTCGTGCTGTCCTCTTCCGACTCACGGACTTCGCTCTTCGCTCTCGCTTGGGCCCTCGTAGTAAGGCATATTCGACTTAGCGCATCTGCATTCGTGTTGTGCTTTCCTGCCTTGCACTCTACGTTAAACTCATGTTCCGCCAATTTAAGTTTCCAACGCATCAATCTCGAACCCGGGTCCTTCACTCCGAACAGCCAGGTGAGCGGCTGGTGGTCCGTCACTACCGTGAAGCGAGTACCATAAATATATGGCCGAAATTGAGTGAGAGCCCAATCTATGGCGAGCAGCTCTTTTTCCGTTGTTGCATAATTTAGCTCGGCCTTTGACATGGTGCTGCTCGCGTAGCATATGGGCAAATCGTCTCCGATCTTGCCTTGTGATAAGATTGCGCCGAGCGCCCTGTCTGAGGCATCTGTTGTTACGACAAACGGCTTCGTGAAGTCGGGATATTGCAGTATCGGTGCTATGGTAAGTGCTGTCTTCAGCTCTTCGAAGGCAGCATCTCTTACTGCAGTCCACTCGAATTTAACCCCTTTCTGTGTTAATTCAGTGAGTGGCTTCGCGGTTTTCGAGGAATCACTAATGAATTTCCGGTAATGACCAGCTAGTCCGAGGAAGGATTATACTTACCGCTTCTAGTTTCTTCGGATCGGCTCGTAAACCCTCTTCGGAGATGATGTGGCCGAGGTACTGCGTTTCTTTGCGCAGGAACTGTCACTGGCTCGGTTGCACTGACAATCTGGCTTCTCTTAGCTGCTGCAGTACCTCTCGCAGCCTGTCATTGTGCTCCTTTAAGGTTTTTCCGTGGATTACTATGTCGTCTAGGTACACATAGCATTTAACTCCTTGTAGTCCAGCCAGCGCGTAGTTCATCAACCTCTGGAAAGTCGGTGGAGCGTACTTGAGTCCGAATGGCATGCGGTTGAACTCGAAATGGCCCCGTGGTGTGGAAAATGCGGTCTTTTCTTTGTGTTGCTGCGCCATCGGGATTTGATGAAATCCCGAGGCGAGATCCAAGGTTGTATAGTATCGGGCCCGTCCCAACTGGTCCAATATTTTGGTGATATTGGGCAGTGGGTATGAGTCTCCGATGGTGGCTTCGTTTAGTTTTCGAAAATCCATTACTACTCTCATTTTCCTCACTCCGGCGTCGTCGGGTTTCTTTGCCACAACCAACAATGGCGCGTTCCATTGGCTTCTGCTTGGCTGGACGATGCCTTCTGTCAGCATTTCACTGGTCTGCCTTTCGACTTCCTTTTTGTGGATTTCCGGCAGCCTATATGGGTGCACCTTAATGGGCTGCACCCCTTCCTTAAGGGGAATCACGTGCTCCACCATTGGTATACATGGCAGCTTGTCCCCTGACAGGTGGAATACATCTTCGTATTCCCTAGTAATCTCATCGAGCGCTTCGCGCTCTTCTTAATTGAGATTTTCCGTGTCTAGCTCTTGAGCTAGTCGCGCGAGGCGGTCGGCCCCTCGCTCTGCAACGACGGTGCATACTTCGGGCGCCGCGGCCTCGAGTCCGTGACCCACTGCCGTTATCTCTAGCGGCTCGAGTTCCACCGGCGTTGTACCTCAACAGCCTGCTCTGTGGTGTTTATCAGACTTACTGCACAGCTACTACCGTGCGGCGGCGTGATGCAGGCTCCCATAATTACTCCGTTTCCGAGTTCCATTTTCGAGAATAGTCCGATAAATTTACTCTTTGTTGCGGCATACGCGACGGTCTCGCTGCGTGGCGGCAGGGTCATCTTGAATGGTCCGTATAGTTTAAACATTTCGCCGTGCAAGATATCTGCCTTATGACGTTTATTGAAGTCCATTCCGAGCAGTCCGTTGACTCTCAGTGGCACGGTGTTCGGAACAATGTAAAACCAATGCTCTACATTTAGAGCCGGTGTCTCGAGCACGATTTTGGCGATTCCTAGTGGAGTACATTTTTCGCCCGCCACCACTTGCAGTTCTACTGTGCAGTCTTTCACCATGGTCTCCGGTTTGAGACACTCTTCTTTGATGATGCTGCATTGTGCCCTGGTACTACAAAATTCACAGCACATGATATTTGCCGATGACACCCAAATCTATCTTGATTGTTGTCCGTCACAACTCTACCAAGGAATTAGGTTGATATCTGAATATGTTCATGCTATTGCTAATTTTGCGGTAGCAAATGGTCTTAAGCTCAATATTTCGAAGCCTAAGGTTCTTATATAGGTAGTAATTCTTACACCCGTCATGTGGATTTCTCTGAAATATTACCGATCTCATTAAATGGTGTTTTTCTTCCATTCGTTAATGAAGCCCGCAATCTGGGTGTCACTATAGAGTGTAACGGTAAATTTGTGCCTCAACGCACCACGTTCCCTATGACTGGTCCAAGTTATTTTTTCCTTCCTTTTTATTTTCTCTTTCGAGATGGGCGCCAGGCGCTTTCGCGCCGGAAGGAAAAAATACCGAGTTGGATGACCAGTCTCGACCCAGGCCAGCTACAGCTGTTCAAGGCAGAGTGGGTGGTTCGGACTATCAAGTCACTAATTAGTCAAAAATAAAATATGGTCAATAAATAAGCCAAACGAGAACCATGAACGAAGTCGGCTCAATAAATAATAAATAAACAAATAAATTAATAACAGTAAATGATTTAAACAACGACAGCAGGTAGGGGACTTACAAACTTCTTTATTTCTGGCGAATAGTTATTCATTTCCAATAAACACCAATTTATAATTCAAATAAGATGTCCCGTAAAATTAGTCTCTCCTTTATAACAATTCTCTAAAGCTAGTTGGATATCTTAATTTTAATCTTTAAGTCGGAGATAGCAGTTATCCCGTTCTCTCTCTCTCACTCTCATACCCTGTAGATGTTGTATAGCCTGTCTCGCTCGCTTCGAATTTCGAACAATATTCATCGATGAATTTTCGACGTTCGGTAGTCTCTGTTCACAGTCCGCGATACGGCCTATCCCGAGCTAATCCCACATACATCGAAAAAACCATAACAACAGGACGTCAGGAGGTCAGGTACGCGAAGCTACCGACGGCTCTATATCTCAATCCTGAGATTTATATATCATGTAAAAGGCATAAACCCAGGGATCTTCCGCAGTTCATAAAATATAAAATAACGGATAAATGACGACTAATAATTAAATAATAACCAAAATAATAATGATAATAAAATAATTAACAGCAGAATAATAATGTCAATCGATAATTAGTTTGTGGAATGAAATATAATAAAATGTAACAAACAATCGAACTACGCGAGATACGCCTCGGACCGTACGAATCCCTTGAATCCACGTCTAAAATACGGGACGACGGCCGACTACGCTCTCCGCGATTCTAGGTTAACGTTAACACAATCATAATATAATAATGAAAAATAAATAATCAAATAAACAAAATAAATAAATAAATAATGAATAAATAAATAAATCAGACAGAGAAACGCCGATTAATTTGACTGATACGCAACGCGGTCTACCCCGTGCCAGTCCCTTTTACATCCAAATTACAACGGGACGACGGGCGAACTCGCGCACGACCTTCTACATTCAAACGAAAGAAAACTCAAACCAACTCGTGTACCTCCAAAACCCACAATTCGACAAAATCCGTGACGCGGTCTATTTCGTTCCAATCCCACACAAACTAATTAACCAATTCCAAAGCACTCCGGGATAACGGCTTAACGCGCGCACGGTTTACTCGTCAACAGAAACAATTAATTAATATAATGACTTTTCCCCGGCTTCTATACGTTACACGATCTCGAGGTTATTCTTATTAAACGCCGCGATTCCCAATACAAATTGACACTCTGCACACAGTGTACCAGAGTCGCAGGGGTGACCAAGCTCGAATAAATTTCGAGTACACCAGTTAGATGGTAAATAATAATAAAATAATAAAATATTAGCCAAAGACCACAGAAGGGAAGAGAGCTCACCGGGACGATGACGATGCGATGTTCCTCGAAATCCGGGAAACCTCGAAAGATGTTGGAGGAGTCTTCCTGATTTTCCTCGAGTTACGAAAGTTGATCGTTTAGCGTTCTGATGCTGGCTTGAGGAACCACCCTCTATTCCTTGCCTCGATAATGATTTGTGGGACTTCGAAAAATAGAACGGGACACCGATAGACAGTACGCTACGTCTGGTTCGCTCAACGGTCACCGGGAAAAAGCCCCGAGGTCCTGCCGGCACGCGTGCCCGTGAACTATGATCCCCACTTAACCCGCTAGACTCGGTTAATTGGGGGAACCTGTGTCGCACGATACCGCGACTAGCGCCTTAGCTGGACGACGCATAAATGAGCCACAGATAATACAGAGAGTAGCTTTGTCCGGCAGATGAATCCCATGAGCTGGATGGACTGCGGCAAGCAGATGATAGCTGAATATAGATAGCAGCGTATCGTTTGAAAATGAACGTCGAGCGGGACGACTGTATCTCCCAACAGAGAAAGACGTAAAATATCGGCTTATGTAAAATATCGAATCCTGAAGCCAGCAATCGATGGGTACGGCGTGATCCTCCTCTTCTCTCCCTGATCCTCCCTCGGTCGTGTCGATCGCATTATACGTATATAAAAAAAAAATAAAACAACAAAAAAAATAAAATTAAAGAATAAAGAAGCCCTGAAAATCCACCCTACAGCCCTGCGTGATCGTGTAGGCTTCCGTTGAGCGAGGAGGACGCAGCTCGAATTTTCTGCCACGTTACAAGAGTGTAATTTGTCTTGGAAATCTCATGTACAGCATATATCACAAAAAGTACATTTTATTATTCACAAGTTGACATTTCATCGCAAAGCTCTTTCCATGGAAGTAAGGAAGTTACTAATCACTTCTCTTATTTTTCCTGAACTAGATTATTGCTGCGTAGTCTACCACAACTTATCGGATGTGCTAAATACAAAATTGAAACGCCTTGACAACTCTTATATTCGTTTTATCTTTGACTTGCGACGGGACACTCACATCTCAACCTTTAGGCACCATGGTACTGATGGTTTTGTGCTGCAGTTGTCTTGCTGCCGCACCTTCTAATTTGCTCATGACGATTAATTCGCGGAGGGTGTCATGCTCCTCCTCGGATACCCTGCGAAAAATAGTCTCGCAGGACTTTAAGAAGAGCGGCAATGCCTTTGCGTCTTTGCCGTCGAACGTTTTTCACCATTTTAATTCCGAGGCTGAGGGTGAGCATATTTCAGGGCCTCTGCGTCTCCTCGAACCGCGTGCGTCTCGGGGGCTGTACGGGGGACGGATGGTCTTCCATCCCTGCTCCTCCTAACCGTTGCTGGAACTCAGCTATTTGCTCTCTTAGGGAGCGGATGAGCTCGTATTCGTACGCACCTACCTCGTTTAACGTATCCGCCAAGTTTCGTCTGGCTGACTGTGTTTCAGTCCCTAGAGTTCGCGATCGAGTTCGCGTTGACTTTGCTCATGCTCGCGCTGCAGCCTTTCGCACTGCCGTCGAACTTTTACCAAATCACGGTGGCTCTGGTCGATCGCCTCTAACCGATCTCCTACTCTTGAAGTCACTGATCGTGCTGTCGTACCGGTAGCTGTCGGGAAACCTACGCGATCTATCGTTTGCATGCTTTCGAATTCCCGCTTGTCCATGTGCTCGTCTAGGCATTCAGGCGTTCGTCCGCCAGTAGCCATATTGAACACGTCGTCGCTACCTATACTACTGTTATCGCGAAACGCCGCACCCCTGAGTGGGTTTACGCCGAACTCAACGTCCAGTCGGCCTGCGACGGCCTCTTGCCTATCGGCGGGGATTCGACCCGGCGGCGAGAGCTCTGTTAACGCCCTCCGCGCTTCGTACACGATTTCGCCTACGGCAGCAGCTAATCCGGCTGTGGAGTCTACCCCTTCGCCGGGCATCGTAGTTTCTAACGAATTGACTCTACGTTTCGGTTTCACTCCCTTAAATATCGGCATGTTGCTAATTTCGCAGCGTACAAAACTCTAAAATATACCCACAAAATCTCGAAAGAATGATCTCTGGTGGAATATATTTATTTTGAAATTTTTCAAATATCTGACTTAACTAGCTTTGGTTTATATCGGCAATATGTTTTAGTATAACGTAACCGCCACTTACAGAAGGATGATCTGGTAGATCGTCCTCCATGACGATGTTCTCAGGTGCTGTCGACTTGGTGTCCTGCAGCTCCTTTCTGTTGATGGTCCTTGACGTCCTTCTTGACGCAGTTGACCCGTATCTTCGCTGGTTCCTGGGTTCGTCCTTAGTGCGTCGCCAATGGTTGCACGACGGCTTCTTCTCAAGTAGCTGCTTCGAGTACTTGGTTGCACACTTTGTGCGTTATTCCGCGACTTGACGTAACACCGTCAATGGGGATTTTAAACGGTTGACCGGTATGTCGCACAGCACCGACGTACACTTCGCGCTTTCGCGTTAGCTTAGTCGGGTTTTTTTACGAGCTACACTGGCGACTTTTGTGCGAGTCGTAGTCGTCACTTCAGAGTCACTCTTATTTACTTTGTCCAAAACACTTTTCTCCAAATAAATCGCGTATCACTTAACTTCAGCATATCCCACCGCTGCCACCAAATGTTATGCCGGTACCGGGTAATTAGATTATTCGGTATTCGGTATAATATTAAAAAGTTATTATTTTTTGGGATCGTTTGCCGATAAGGAGATGGATCTCGAGTTATCGATGAAAACGCGAATTTATATAAATGGAAGTATTTATTATAGGCAACGGTAATTTTCCGTTGTCTATCTAAAAGTCAATAAAGGAATGTACAATAATTCGTAGTTTCGAGCATTTGACGAGGAACCAACCGTTCTCTGTTGAGTCTAATTTAAGTCTGATTTTAGTAAAGTAGTTAGCAACTGCGTTTGCTAAAATCCCTTAGTTGGCAGCTTCTTTAGCTTTAGCCAATCGTAGATCGCCTAGCGAGTCGCCTCATGCTGCGTCGGCGTCTACCTCGCATCCTGTCTTGTATGACAGCTATCTTTTAGAATTCCATCTCTAGCTGTGTTCGCTAAAGAATATTCGTGAGAATACGTGAAGAGGAATATTCCGCGACACAACAAAGCGTAGAAACCACTCACGACATGTTCTTTCACTAATGGCGGCCTCACCGTAAATATTTGAGAGCATTCGATGAGCCTCAGCTGCAGATTTTTTCATATTGAAGCTGAAAATTAAAACCTCCCGCAAATGACGAAGAGTTGGCTCGTAAACTGACATTTTCAATCGAGAATAATTTGATGATGTAGACACTGCTGATTATTCCTGTAGTGTTGTTGGAATTTAATTTGAAATATATAGAAAAAGAATTGGTTTTCACTCGAGGCAGGGGAAAAAATAACCAGATTAAAAGATGTATGTAAAGAAAGCGGTCTATTCTATTCTATATACATTCACCCTTTTCACTACAAAAAGATATTTTTGAATATAGTGCAGATAAAATAAAAGTGAATTGAGTAGTGAATTTTAGTGAAAAGCACACAGTTATATTTATTGTGTGCTGTCATGTTTGTGAGGTGAACGTGGTGCAGCCAGCGCTGTAGAGCACGACACGAGGTGAGAATTTTGAGGATGCACAAATGAGAATTATATATCCCCACTAAATTCCCAGCAAGTTTAGTTGAGACAAAGTACAGTGAATAAGTAAGAGCACATGCAATCATATTAATTGAGTGCGAAAGATTTGATGTGAAACGTGGTGCAGCCCGCGCTGCAGAGCACGCCACGCGGTGAGACTTTATAAGGATGTACAATTGAGATATACTCGCCTCACCAACATTGAATTTACATAAATTATGAAGGTGTACTCTTACCGTTTGTTTAAGTCCTGTTGAGCACAAATATGATGAGTAGATCCGGTGTGGTGGTGAAAATTGTCCGAAGAGCGTACAGAGCAAATGTGCTGTCCAAGCGAGTTTTCACAAAAGTGTCTGAAAATCTCAAGATGGCTGTGCTTTAGAAAAGCGTCGTTGTGCGAAGCTGAAGTCGAGCGAACGAGACAGCCGGTGTGTGATGCTGAAGTCAAGCGAGAAAGACAGCCTCTCGCTTAAGCAGCATGCCTGCGAGGCACTGCCTCGGCTACCTTCGTGATAGCCGAGCGCAGCACACTACTCAGCAGCAAGAAGTCGACGCACGGCGAATATCGATCGCCGTGCGTCAGCTGATTTTCCAACAGACATAAATAGACTAATGTTTCTATGGGGTTATGTTGACATGCCTAAGTTTATTACATGACGTCTATTTATTTATTTCGACCACTACTTACTGCTAAAACCATCTATAGGAAAACGGCGGAAGCAACGTTGCACACCTAATAGTTTTAATGTCGCACTTCGGCGACGAGCAGAGCGATTAATAATCAAAGTCTTATATGTCGAACACTTCTGCGCTGGACCATATCGATTTTTCACAAATATTCGCAGGTTGTCGGTAGAAGCTCTAACGGAAGAATGGCGCAGGAGGCACGACGGGCGAGCCCCGAGTCGAAAACGGCCATCGAAGAGAAGCAGCGTTGTCGTGGCCATTGAGGGAAGGCAAAAGTAATTACGCCGGTCAACCCCGCAAGGCGCGGCCGAAACATGTGGATTATTTGGGTTTTTTACTTCCTTGGTATTTAAGTGGTCAAACACCGCTCACAACATTCTCTGTACTCTTCCTAATAGTCGAGGCGATTTTACCTCAGAGTACGTGAAACCTGAATGGGTTTTGTGACTGAGAATGGAACTTTTTGCAATCTCTTCGAAATTGAATTTGAAAAAAAACTTCCTTATTGTCTTCAAATTTACCCAATTTTTCGATGAATCTCAAGTATAGTGTCTGTGAAATATTCACAGTACCGTATTAAAATAAATTCCTTCAAAATATAAATATAGAGGACTGGTTTTGGACATAAAATTTCCATCCAATCATACGACCATCCAGGTTTTAATAAATTTTCCTATTGCAATTTTGTTTTTCGCGAAATATCGATCCGCGAGCTGAATATATCTACATAAATAGGAGGACCTACCGAGGGTGGAAAATGATACGAACTCTATGTTCTATTCTAGCTTCTATTTATTGTCCCACGATTGTCATACGAAGATTGGTCTAATATAGCCGATATACATATTTGATCTTTGCTCATTAAACACGAGAAAGTTGTGGGGTTTGTGTTTTCGACAACGAAGTAATAAATGACTTACTCAAATTGAGTCAAGTATTTCTATCACATTGGGCTAATCAAGCCGACAGAGAGGATTCGTTTACGGTAGCTGAGTACCTTATAATTAGCGCACAGAGCGTGACAAAATCAAAGAGGCTACGGAAGCTCATACAACGCATACTATAACATCCAGATACTTTGTCGTTGTACGGATCTCGGTCAGGGGTTTACTCCATGAACTGAGCGAGATTTGTATAGCGCCTTATAAATGGCTCTTTTCTATTCATTACAACATTGTTGGGCTTTTCGTGGCACTTAGCTTATCTGACTGGTACGGCTTGTCCGCGAAGAACTGTTGCTCTCTCCTCAACGCGGACCCGTTGTACAGATCAGTCCGAGACATCACCAAGCGCTTCGGTGCAAATCCAATACAGCCATCTTATCGTACAACAATTATCCTCCCTTTCACAAAGGTAGTTTCGTCGATCAGGTGATGCCCGATACGACCCCGGATAACCTCAAAACGAATACATAAGGGACCATCTGGGAAGACGTCCTGTCGTCCTAACAATTTGAACGTGGTATGAGTACAGGGTGCGTTAACCAGAACGCAGAATGGCCGCGGTGGCAGTTAAATTCTCAACTTTCATTTAAAAATAACATACCTGCGATTCGCCTTATTCTATACACTATTCGTAGCTGCGTTTCGCGATACGACTGGAACGCCAATGGTCTTGAATTTATTGGTTGTACCAGGTGTATGCATAAGTTTTTTCCGGTTTTTTGGTAAAAAAAAACACGTAATTTTCAAGGGAAATTAATTTTTGTTTTATTAGAAATATTGGCCATCGGCTTCTACACATTTCGCCCATCTTTCAGGTAACTTATGAATACCATGCCAGAAAAACTGTTTGTCTTTTGCGGCAAACCATTCGTCGAGCCATTTTCCAACTTCCTCGAAATTGCTGAAGTGCTGCTCTGGGAGCGCGTGCCTCATTGATGCGAAGAGGTGATAGTCAGATGGCGCCAAGTCTGGCGAATACGGCGGGTGCGGAAGGATGTCCCATCCAAGCGATTTCAAGATGTCTTTCACTGCTTTTGCTGTGTGAGACGGCGCATTGTCGTGTAACAAAATCACTTTGCCATGTCTTCTGGCCCATTCCGGTCGTCTTTCGATTAATGCGTGGTTTAAATTAATAATTTGTTGGCGATAGCGTTGTGTATTAACGGTTTCGCCGGGTTTCAAGAGTTCATAATACACAATACCGCTCTGGTCCCACCAGACACAGAGCATGGTCTTCTTGCCGAAGCGATTTGGCCTTGGTGTTGAAGGACCGGCTTCGCCAGGTGAAAGCCACGATTTTTTCCGCTTCGGGTTTTCAAAATAAATCCATTTTTCGTCACCCGTCACAATTCGATGCAAAAATGATTTCCTTTCGTGGCGTTGAAGCAGCACTTCACAAGTGACTTTGCGATTTTCTATTTGACGTTCATTCAAATCGTGTGGGACCCATTTACCGAGTTTATTGATCTTCCCCATTACTCGTAAACGTCTGCTGATTGTTTCTTGTGACACATGTAATGCTTCTGCTAATTGCCGTTGAGTTTGAGTTGGGTCATCATCCAATAACTCCTGCAATTGCTCGTCTTCGCATTTTTGTGGTCTACCAGAGCGCTCACTGTCTTTCACATTGAAATCACCACTTTTAAATTGTCGAAACCATGTCTCACATGTTCTAATCAATGGAGCGTGTTCACCATATATTTCTACCAGCAAACGTTGACTTTCAGCAGCCTTTTTCTTTTGATTAAATAAGAAAAGCAATGCGTGCCGCAAATGTTCTTTTTCAGGCACAAAACTCGACATGATCACTGAACGATAAAACAAAGACGCTAGTTTTTGGCGGACTCAACTTGTGTGTGTTTGTAGGTTAATGTCAGACGAACAAAATGACGTATGTGTCAAATTAATACGCTGCGTACTTTTCGCTGGCGCCATCTCTTAGTTAAACCGGAAAAAAACTTATGCATACACCTGGTAAGACCAACGCACGATTATATTATCGAGAATATGAGAGAGGCTCATTACACGAGCCACCGATTGCTCCAAGTACTGGTTGCGGGAAAAGCGCAGTCGTGACAATTACTCATTACATTATTAATACGTACTATCTGGTGACCGATTCGAGTTCGATAATCGATTGACGATCTCGACTCCGAATCGATGATTCTACCTAGGTGGCAGCGTAATACGCGGCGGCTAAATTCAATTTCAAGACGCGAACGAAAAACAACAGGGAAATATAAACAATACCAATTTTCACGAAGACCCGATGCTGCGAGCGTGGGTCCGACGTTCCCCACAGCTGACAGGCGCGCCACCAACAAGTCTCCAAGCACAGCAGAAGGCGCATTTCAGCGGCCCAAGAGGCTACTGCACCAGATGGATGGACCCGATTCCGCCTAGTTGTGGGGTCTGCCACCGTTCCTGAGAGCGTACGAGTGGAAAGCCCATTATCACCAAAGATAAAGAACAGCAAGGGAGCATCAGATATACTATTGTATCAGAATTAAATTTTACTGGCCAACAGCGCCAGTAAGCCGAACATCACAATATACTTGGTAAATCTTTGAATAAATCATATTTTTACCTACCGAAGAAGTCTCAACTAATTTTCTTCGTGTTCGAGTCCGAATTCTTCCCCTCAGAAAATACAAAAAATTAATGCTAACGAGAGAATACCGTTACAATATATGACCTTTTTCTAGGGAGAGGGTAGCGTCGGGCGTGGTAGTTGTTCTGGGCTGCCTTATACCCGACAAAACCAGTCTCATTCCAGGAGCCACTCGGCCTATTCGTTTCTAAAGTGCTACGAAGTGTAAATAATATCTTTGTTGAGGATTGTCTGGTGATCTTCAATCTTTAATATATCGGAATGGGATGAGTTTTCACTCACGACAGGTGTAAAATAACCAGACCAAATATATAGGTAGAGAAAGTAGTCTTTTATTCTACCTCGACTTGCTTTACTACAAAAAAAATATAACATATAAAAAAATTACACGAATAAATTTAAAGTTAATTTAGGGGTCACATCTACTCAGCGGCCGAAAAAAGGCGTGTTTTTGTGATTTTTTTTTTTTGGAAAATGGTTGCAGGTTTCGAATTTTTTTTTTCCCAGTAAGAGGAATATCTTTGAGTATGTTTCATCATTTTTTTATTGGAAAAAATTCCTAAATGTAAATGATATAGTGTATCCGTCCGGACCGCTGTTCAAGAAAGACCTTCCGCGGTGACCACTGTAACTGCCCAACCAATCATCTGAAATAAAAAAAACCAAATAAATTTAGTTTTTGTATAGTATTATCTAGTCTTTAATCGAAGGATTTGATAAAATATTAATTTTTGAAAAAATGGTAGCCGATCGAAAGTGATGCTCCAAATTTCGGTAAAAAAAATCACTTCATTTTTTCCTCGATATTAAAAAAAGTACGCATCGAAAAAAAAAATCCTTCAATTAAAGACTGCCTTTAGATATAACAAAAATGTATGCAAAATTTCAGATAAATCGGTTCACTCGTTTTTGAGATATCGTGGTCACCGTTTCTTAAAAAGTCGTTTCGAGAAAAACGCGTTTGTTGGGTATATACATAGGTAAAGTGTAATTTATTACTTCTAAGGGGCCCCGGAGCCCCTGCCCCGTTATATCTGCGTCGTGCGGCTCGCGGAACCTAATTGTAAAAATGGCCGTAACTTGCTCAATTTTGAACGGATTGACTTGAAATTTTAAGAGAATATTCTTGAAATATTATAGTATAAGAATCCTTCGAAAACGAAAAATCGAATTTTTCAAAAATTCTGAGTAGATGTGACCCCTTTAATGAGCTGTACATACAATTATATTAATTGTGTGCCGAAATATGTAAGGTGAAACGTGATGCAGTCCGTGCTGCAAAACCTGCCAGGAGGTGAGACCTTTGAGGATGGATAAATTGATATTTCCTCACCTCACCGATATTGAATTTAGTTAAATTATAACGGTGCACGCGTACCGAGTATTTTGAGTCCCGTTGAGCACTTCTTGGTTGAGTAGATCCGAAAAAAAGCAGTGAAAATGTCCGAGGTGAGAGCAGAGGTAGATGCTTTCTATGCGGTTTTCACGAGAGTGTCAAAATTTTCAAGATGGCTGAGGTGTACGAAAGCATCGTTGTGAGACGCTGAAGACCCCGGTCTCTCGCTTAAGTAGCATGCCGGCACGCTTGAGACAGCCGAGCGCACCACAACACCAGTAGCAACAGGTCGATGCACGGTGATTATCGATCACCGTGCGTCAGCTGATTTCCCAACAATCTTCAACAATAAAAAATATATCGTGGTGTGTACAATTTTTAAGTCTAATTTGACTTTGCATTGACTTCAAACATTCTAAAATGGGTGGACCGAATAAAGATTGTGAAAATTTTAATGATGGGAATACATATTTTATTTGCGAAGAAGGTACGGAAGATCTCTCCCGGGAATATCAAATGTAATTGGCTTGAAATCATTGGAAGCTCGATATCATGGAGATTGTTTAAATTCGTTACAAAAGTTCGCGAGGAAAGAAAAAAATAAAAAATTCAGACGATCCACGATTATAGTCGACGATGCGATGGAATAGATTTTCGAGTATATTGAAGAGAACGATGATTCTCAATTCAGTCTACAAGAGCTGAAGTGTATTATCTCAACCCCGCACGTTCCTGCCGATAAAACCATAAAACAGAGGCTACTATTAAAATATGAAGACAGAACGCTCTCAATGGAATTAAGCTGCTTTCAAAAGAAGCCTGTGAAAACCACTTGATTCAGTTTTTCAATCACAACCCACAGAATTTCTTCACCGATTGCATCATGGCTCTACCCGAAAAATGGCGAAACATTGTCGATAATAATGGAGCATATTTGGTTTAAATAAATTCGTTTTCACACCATAAGAAAACCAGTTGGATTTTAGTAAAAAAAATGCTACAAACTTTTTCCCAGATCCGATCTATTAAAAAATAATGACACATTTTCCGCATTATTTAAAGACAAAAATCCGACAATATTTTTTGTATATTCAACATCAACAAATCAGAAGACCATGAAGTTTTCATAAAAATTGCCGATTTGTGGAATAAAAATGAATGGAACTCAAAAAAAAGATCAAGACATGTAAGCTGTGGGTTACATATTTTCGGATGGTGTCCATAGTGAAGGATAATATTGTCGGTGATCGAATGAATAATTGGGATTTGCATCTTCGTTCCACCAAACCGATGATTCCCCTACTTTCACGCAGCGGGTCATTTCCAGATACCAAATCTACTCAATTATTTTTACAACGTATGAAAGACTTAGGCGAGAAAATGGATCCAGAAGAATTTAAAAAATGTACAGAAGAAGGTTATTTTACAGCTCGACGTTCGTATAAATATTTCGCGGGTATTTTTTCTGATCAAACTATTGAACAAACTTTGATGAGAGCGATGCATTTTGAGGGTGGTCCTTTTCGACGTGATGCTACGGAAAGCGTCATTCATCAGTGGTTTGAAGAAACTATCTACTATAGAGATATCCTCGAAGCTATGGAAGAATTTTGCAACCTTTATTTCAATAAAAGTCTTAAGCACTACTGACGCCACCGACGTTCGCATAAAAACGACTATTGGGATCCAAGAAAACATGAGGAATTTCTGAGCCAACACAAACCTTTCTGTGAAACTGGTCCCATAATGTCCATTGCAACGATGAAGAAAATAGACAAAGCTAATTTCAAGGAAGTGAAATTGTGTAGACAAGATAAACATGTTCCTCTCTTGGCTGTACACAGCAGAATGAAAATTCACGATAATATTGTTCCAAATTATCCCTTATTACTGTTTCAACGGATCTGCGTCTTAAAAAGATCGGACGATGAGTTAAAAAATAAACTACAGTTTGAGTTGGCTCCTTACCCACTACCTCTTTTTGACGATTCAGGCATGCAAAAAAACTAAAAAATCTTTATTTTTCAATCTGTTCCCGCCCTTCTCAATAAACCTTAAAAAAGCCGAACAATCCATGTTCATTATTGATGGGGGGAAGCTTCTACACCGCGTTAAATGGCGGTTGGAGCAAAAGTTTAACAGTATCTGCGGAACTTAAGTGAGATGCTAAAAAAATTAATACGGGGACAATATCGTCGTCGTTTTGATGGTTGTAATGAAGATGGAGCGAAATCCATTGAAAAAAATCGCCATTTCATGAAAAATGATTCGGTGGAGTTTATGTTTGAAAACATACCAAGCGAAAAGAAATGCAGATAGATTGATCGTTACTATACCCATTTATACCGTTTGGAGAAAACGCAGTTGTAGTAGCTATCAATGTTCTTAAGAGAATTTTAATGTTGTATTATTCTGACCGCTCTTACGCCTGATAGTAAGGACATTTATTATTTAAAACCAGCTAAAGGAAAAAATAGAGGAGAAAGTTTTTTCTTCGAAGAGTTTAAAAAAAAACTATCGAACTGTCAATAACACATTTTTTTCCTGCACGCACTGACAGGATGTGACACCACTTCAGCTGCTTACAATAAAGGAAAAAATACATAAAGCTTTCGAAATAAAATCGATCTTCAACCCCATGCAGAAAATCGAAAGACAGACAATCAAGACATAATAAAGCTGGTAAATATTGGAGTCGCATGCATTCTTGCTTTGTACGGGGCACCTAAAACAAAAGAATCATTGGACGAATTTAGGTGTGTATGTAATTCGAAATCTGAAAATATTTCGATCTTAATGAAATTTTTTAAAAAATCTGGGTACGAGATTTTCATTAAAGCGACTACAAAAAATACTGGAACGGTTCAATCAGCTGCTTTACCCCCTACAAATGATGCATCATCTGAACACTTGAAGAATGCTCCAAGTTTACTTGTGGCTCGAAAATAACATATCTCCACAGAAATGGGGTTGGAAATATGATCGAGAACTTCTGACCCCCATAAGAATGAACCAACAACCAGCCCCAGAGAATATCTTAAAAACCATTTTTTTGACACTGCCAAAAAAGGGTGTGACTCAGCTTGTGGTTGTCGAAAAAGTAGCTTGCACTGCACATAAGTTTGTGGAGTGTGTAATGGAAGCAGATGTATGAATTCAGCACCGATTGTTCAGCTAGATTTGGATGCCGATGACGAAATTGATGATGACACCTATGAGTGAAATGTCAATAATAAACTGGGAATACCGCATAAATTATTTGCTATACTTTATTTTGTTCAGAAGTATCATACCCAGCATCCTCAAAAAACTCTAATTATGCAATTTCTCTGATATAAAAGAAGTAGAAAAAATGCATAAAAAATTTTCTCCGAGTGATTGCAACAGGTTTCATTCAAATCCGTTTGGGATCCACGTATTCCGAGATTTGGACGTTTTATCGTCTATCGCGCCTCGACTATTGAGACGACAAGTACGTCTCATCTACACAATACAGGGGTACGACACACACACATCGAAGCGACAGTACCACACACAATAAGAAAAATAAACATAGAGTAGCAAACCGAAGTATGCCCAATACACACACAATAAGAAAAATAAACATAGAGTAGCAAACCGAAGTATGCCCAATACATACAGCCAGAGGGACCTGTAGTACATACAAACAACACTACGAAAAACAGAATTCCAGGAAAACCAACGACAATCACTCAAACTACTATAGTATCGAAATATGTACGAAAAGAAATTCACAAGGGATACATTAAATACGATCATCAGAAATATGGAATTAACAAGAAATGGTCTACAGGAGATGGGCTATAGGACGACTACCAAATAGTTATACCGAGAACATGTAAGAAGAGTGGGAAAATCCAGTATAAAAGAACGTGAAATACAACAATCAAGAAGCATTTTGTTCACAGATTCCAACCAGACATCAAGGACCAGCCAGGGAACAGAAGGAAGACCTGCTAACCAGCCAAGAAGGACCACGGAGCCAACCAAAGGTGGAGCATACCAACAGCACCACTCGAAGGACCAGGCCCAGATACTTCTGAAGCCTACGAAGACGAACATTTTCGGAGTCCAACTACTGAGCCTTCTAAAAAACACATCTTCAAGCCATCCAGCATTCGAGTCACCAAGATCTAACAAAATGGTAACATAAAAATATATTAAATCAATAGGACCCCCCTTTGAAATTTAGATAGAGACGCTCCTTCGTCGTTTCAATGCACCGATGTACCAAAAATGCATCTCGCTGACGCCTCCACCGTAGCAGCGACGGGGCCAGCGAGTAGATAGTGTAGTCCGGAGAGCTAAAAAGCGAGAGCTCCGTCTCCACCACGGTCCACTAGATATAGATATAGGATAGGCGCGCTCCAAAGGCAAGAAGTAATAACAGAGCCAACATAGATGGCAAGCCCGGTAGGCTAAACACTGTCTCATGCCTTGCGTAGAAAATATAGAAACTGTTATACCATCTAGGGAAATATTTTAATAAAATTCATATAAAAACTCCTATTTTTGCGGACACGATTATATAGGCGTGCGTGAGCCCGGGTCGAGTTTTTATACAATGCATAATCCTCAGGATTAACAAAGAAAAGGAGTCTAATTAAGTAATATTAATAATCAATATTTTCATCTGTATAAATAATAATAATTGTCAAATAAACCCTACTTTTACCCGATACTGAAGTCTGAATTAATTTCCTCCCTGCTCAAGTCCGAACTAAAACCCTTCAACCGGAATGATAACTTGAAATACCGTTACACTATAATACTAATTACTAATAATGCTAACATTTTGAGAAGAAATCTGTAAATTGTGTGAAAATATCATGTTTTAACTCTTTGCGGTCGGTGTCCCCGTAGCGGGGACATTTTTAACCTGCTGGTACTCCCAAAAGCGATATCTGCCGATCGCAAAGGGTTAAAGTTGAATTCTGGCTGATAGGCGAACTCTTTTACACTGATTCAGCGTGTCGAATATTAAATTTAAACAAAGTTTTATTTACACTTTTAATGTATTAGTAATTATTCGTTTATTACTCACAGGTCCTCCGATGGAAGAATTTTGGTCGTATCGTCTACAGATGGCTACTGCTCTATTATTCATTTCTACAAGGATGAGTTGGGGAAGGAGTACGAAACTGGCAAAGAGATCGAAATAAGCAACAATTCTAGTGGCGATATTTTACAACAGTCAGAACGGGAAATGAATCAGAATAATTTTAAACCGCAGCAGGAACAGCCTTTTATCGAGCTTGACAGTGATGCAATGGACAGTGATATCACGAAAAGTAAAGCGGGGTTAGATATCTCAAAGGCGATGGGAATTGATTGTGGTATTTCAATCAATGACAGTATAATTGAAGGGAGTCAAGACATAAAGCTTGTGTACACCGAAACAAACGATGCAGATACCACAGCGAAGAGCACCGCTAAGAGAACACCGCCCAAAATCAATATAACGGCTGTACTCTCTGCGAGAACGCCTCGTCGAGTTAAATTGATAACGATCTCAAGTCCTAAACGGGCTAAAAACGACTGAAACAAAGTCACAATAGGCAACTAAAATAATCGGTATCATAAAATAGGTTAATCATTTTTTTTTCAGTAAAAATATCTGTTTTGTACTGTTTTTATATAGTCTGTTGTGCAAATAGTATTCGAAACAAAAAAAAACGATCACACAAACATTTTAACAAAGGAGTTTTATCTACTCGATTGGAAACTGTCATAAAAAAGAAAGTTACAAGTTAGTTGCAATTCATAGCCCTGGATAACTTTGTGACTATATCATAAGACACCATGTGATTACAATACGACAATCTTTTTATTACTACTGCATACATTAATAAAACGCTTTTTTGCAAGTACACATTTTCTTATTAGTATACATGCCATCAGTCGTTATAATCGAATCTTAAGGGGAGGTGACATCTACTCAGTGGGTAACTAAAACTGTGAACAATAGCATTTCACTTGACTGGCGGATATACACGGTGACCGATTTATCTGAAGACATTGAAATATTTCAAAAACTACGCATCGGATCAAAAAAAGTTCTGAATAAAATTTGTTCGCCTGGAAGAGGATCATCCAATGATACCAAAGTCGACCCCTCACCCCCACCCCCTGGGGTGGGGGTCGGGGCAACTTTTAAATCGTAAATGGGAATCCCTATTTTTTATTGCAGATTCGGATTCCCCATAAAAAAATAAGTAACTTTTATCTGAAACATTTTTTTTTCGATTCGTGATAGATGGCGCTATAATCGCAAGGGACCTGATTCTTGCGAATATCTCGAGAAATTACACATCGGATCGAAAAAAGAAAAAAGACATGTTTAATTTTTCAAAAAGCTATTCAGCGATATGAAACTCGATCTTCCCTTCCCCCCCCATCCCTCCCTCCTGGGGTGGAGGTGGGGGCAACTTTGAAATCGTAAAAACAAAAAGGGGGAAGGTGAATCGAGTTTCGTATCGCTAAATAGCTTTTTGAAAAATTAAACGTGTTTTTTTCTTTTTTCGATCCAATGTGTAATTTCTCGAGATATTCGCAAAAATCAGGTCCCTTGCGTTGACAGCGCCATCTATCACGAATCGAAAAAAAATGTTTCACATAAAAGTTACCTATTTTATCATGGGGAATCCGAATCTGCAATAAAAAATAGGGGTTCCTATTTACGATTTCATAGTTGCCCACACCACCAATCCAGGGGGGTAGGGGTGAGGGGTCGACTTTAGTATAATTGGATGACCTCCTTCCAGGCGAACAAATTTTATTGAGAACTTTTTTTGATCCGATGCGTAGTTTTCGAAATATTTCAATGTCTTTAGATAAGTCGGTCACCCTGTATAGTGAGACGACGAGTACGTCTCATCCACACAATACAGGAACACGACACGCACACAGCGAAGCATCAGGACCACACACAATTAAAAAAATAAACATAGAGTAGCAAACCAAAGTACGCCCAATCTCGTACATACAGCCAGAGGGACCTATAATACATACGACCAACACTACGAAGAACAGAATTCCAGGAAAACCAACGACAATCACTCGAACTACTATAGTATCAAAATATGTATGAAAAGAAATTAACAAGGGAGACGTTAAATACAATAATCGGAAATATGGAATTAACGAGAAATGGGCTACAGGACGACTGTCAAATATAGTTATACCAAGAACATGGAAGAAGAGTGGGAAAACCCAGTATAAAAGAACACGAAACGCGACGATCGAGAAGCATTTTGTTCACAGATTCCAACCAAACATCAAGGACCAGCCAGCGAATCGAAGGAAGACCTGCTAACCAGTCATAGAAGGACCACGTGGCTAACCAAAGGAAGAGCATACAAGCAGCACTACTCCAAAGACCAGGCCCCGACACTTCTGAAGCTAACGAAGACGAACATTTTCGGAGTCCAGCCACTGATCCCGCTCAGAAACACATCTTCAAGCCATCCAACATCCGAGCCACCAAGAGCTTACAAATAGAAGAGAACACAATGGTATCATAAAAATATATCTAATCAATAGGACCCCTTTGAAATGTAGATAAAGACGCTCCTGTCGTCGTTTCAATGCACCGATGCACCAAAAATGCGTCTCGCTGACGCCTCCACCGTAGCAGCGACGGGGCCAGCGAGTAGGTAGTGGAGCCAGGAGAACTAAAGCGAGAGCTCCGTCCCCACCACGGTCCACTAGATATAGATATAGGATAGGCGCGCTCTAAAGGCAAGGAGTAATAACAGAGCCAACATAGATAGCAAGCCCGGTTGGCTAACACTCGCTCATGCCTTGCGTAGAAAAAATAGAAACTGCCATACCATTAGGGAAAATATTTCAATAAATTCATATAAAAACTCCTATTTTTGCGGACACGATTATATAGGCGTGCGTGAGCCCGGGTCAAGTTTTTCTACAGTGCATAATCCTCAGGATTAGCGAAGAAAACGAGTCAAATTAAGTAACATTAATAATAATTTATATTTTCATCTGTATAAATTATAAGAATTGTCAAATAAACCCTACTTTTACCCGATACTGAAGCCTGAATTAATTTCCTCCCTGCTCGAGTCCGAACTAAACCCCTTCGAGGGGAATGATAACGTGAAATACCGTAACATTTGGCGCCCGAACAGGGACTCGAGCATAGGAAGGAAAGGCTGATATTGGGTAACCAGTATAATAATTGTGAGCTTTGAATCGATATTCGCTCAAAGACTGGTGCAACGAGCAGCACTCGACGCTAGCGTGAAACTAAATACGTCGCTATTAAGGCATTTCTTAGAGTGGGAATCCAACAGCGGACGATTTATTAAGGCAACAACGTAGGCAAGATCGGGAAGAAATCGCTAGGCTCTCGGAAATTCCAAAAGAAACAATGGAATCCAATGCATTAGGTGAGCACCAGGATTGGCGATCTACACCAAGGCTAGGGGAGACTCTTACGATCGTTCCAAATCCGGTGGACATGAGCCAAATTATGGCTTTCCTTTAAACCATGAAAGAAGGCCAGGATGAAAAACTCGAAGAGATCCAAGCAAAATTAGACGACGCCAACGATTCCTATGTCTCGAGGACAGCTACACCGGGAAAATCTGAAGGGGCACATCAAAACCAGCATACTCGAGAGTGACGAACGGACTGATACAAAAATTGAAAAAGTCCGTCAAATAATCATTCAAGAACAAGAGGTTGTCAATAATTATCACCGGGATATTATTGTCAACGAACAAATAATTAGAGCACGACTAGAGAAAGAGATGAAAGAAGCCTCGGAACGAATAAAAAAAAACCAGACTACTACAGACAAACATGCAACTAGAATCAAGGCACTGGAACAGCATGTCTCCACAAGCGCAAATAATTCCACACATGGTTTGTCAACATTCCAGGTACGCAACCTCACTCGTCTCCAGGCGACTGCTCAAAACACTCCAAAATATGCTGCAGACGGAAAACAACACTCCACAAAATTCCTTAAGGAGCTACAAGAATATTGTGAGGCAGGAGGAATCGAGGGATCGGACGTACGTATCGTCATACAGGACGCATTAGAAGGCCAAGCAAAGAACTGGTGGCATCTCGTGGAAGGTAGCGTGCAAAATTTTTCTGAATTTGCAACAGCTTTTACTGCACGTTACTGGACACGAGAAATGTGTTATGCCGGTACCGCGTAATTGGATTATTCGGTATTCGGTATAATATTAAAAAGTTATTATTTTTGGGATCGTTTGCCGATAAAGAGATGAATCTCGAGTTATCGATGAAAACGCGAATCTATATAAAAGGAAGTGTTTATTATAGGCAACGGTAACTTTCCGTTGTCTATTTAAAAGTCAAAGTAAGAATGTACAATAACATGTTGTTTTGAGTATTTAACGAGGAACCAACCCATTCTCTTTTCAATCTAATTTAATACTGCCCTTTCGTAAAGCAGTTGCTAACTGTCTTCACGAAAATCCCTTAGTTTGCGTTTTTAGTGTTAGCCTATCGTCGAACGCCAAGCGAGTCGCCTCATGCTGCGTCGGCGTTCCTGGTGTCGATCGTACGATCGGGCAATGGACTTCGTTTCCTGTCTTGAACGAATTCCAATGTCGCTTTGCTATGGAATATTCCCGAATATACGAAGTACGAATATTCCGCGGCACAACATCCCTCCCCCCTTAAAAAGAAAATTTTTTCTCTAAAAAATTTTTTTCTTTGATTGGTTTCCCGTATTTCCTCTTACAATTTGTTACGGTTTGATGTTATGACGATACAATAAAATTTTTCATTTTTTTATTTGTAACGATGAAGTTTTCTTTTTGCTTCTTATCGTCTTTCGTGCCGAGCGAGTCGTTCTCGGTTGGGGGGGACGGGTGCATACTCTGGCCAGCTCGGATCGCAGTTGCTCCTCTGGCTGTTATCGTCCGAGCGGCTCGAGGTTGATGTTTACCTCGGCTGCTGCCGGGGTCGTTGCCTCGCTTGTCCTTGTTGGTGTTCGGTTTCGTGGGTACCTATAACATTTAAACAGAACATAGCCAACCAAGGCTATTGGTGCTACTGCACCCAGTGAGTAGAAACTCAGATTGTGGATGTGTTGCATCCCGTCTCCGACAGTATTGAGGTTGTCCATGATTTGGTCTGCTCGAGCCCCGAGCTTTTGAAGCTCTTCCGGGTCTCGCAGCACGCTCTGCAGTGGAATTGTCCTCTCGGTCTGCGTAGGGGGCGCCTGGGCTTCAACTTCCGTTAATTTTAAATTGAACGACGGGAGGTAGTTTTTTCGGATGATCTGCGATGTTCGCCCGATGGTTTTGATGCTGAAATCTCGAGCGGTTACTATACATACGCCTACCAAAGTCAGTATTCCCGTATTATTTAACATTTTAAGCCGAGTGGGATTTTTCCCACAATTTTTCTAGGGTTGGCGCGACGTATAGCCATCACCCTTGCTGTTGCATTAGGACGATGAGGGGATGGGTTAGTTGGATAATCCTTTTCGCGCATTTCTTGCCGTTATCTGTGTCCATTTTCGCTGTAGGCCTTTCTGTGCTCTATTCAGCGTTGGGACTAGATTGTCTACGCGTGCCTTCTTCCGCACTCTGAGGCTTATTAACATGTGTATATCAACTGAATAGAGTGTGCACGTTATTCTTTTTACACTCTACGCTGAACACTATCCTGTGTCAGTCATAATATGCTATACATTTTTCATGGTATTTTTCTGGCACGGTCACAGTATTCCGTCCCCTCCGGATTGCGTAATGAAATTGCAATTTCTTTTCAATTGTTTCGTTCAATATATTTTTCCGATATGTATACGCTCTTTTTCCTGTTGATAAAATTAGGTCTCCTAAGACCTCTTATACTTTATTGGAGCTCCCTACCCTGCGTCCTGAGGGGCTCCTTCCCACATTTATTTTCTAGCTAATATTTAGTTTTAACTAGCTATAAGTATTCAAATTCCTTAATTCCTGAGCTATTAGTGCTCGATAAAGAGCTTCAGGCGGTTTGCGTGCACCGCTTGGATTTTACGTCCCTTCCGGACCACATAGTTGACGGGGGGCCTCTTCTCTACTAGTTCGTGAGGACCCGTCCACTTCGGGGTCAGCTTGGCTGACCGCCCCCTTCGCACCGTCTCGTCACGGAGGAGTACACGTTCGCCGACGCGGTACTCCTGCACCTGTGCGCCATGTTCGTATGTAGTCTTCGCCCGTCTTTTCGCGCCTTCTAGGTTGTCTCGTGCTACAGTCCATGCGGCGCGTAATTGCTCGCGTAACTCGTGGACGTAGTCATCGTAGGCATAAGTGCTGCATGGTTCTTGTTTCACGGCGGTCGGCAATTCGGCCTCGCGTCCGTACACGAACACGTGGGGCGACAGTCCGGTCCCCGTATGTGGAGTGGTGTTGTACGTGAACATCGCATACGGCAGCCACTCGTCCCAATTTCCTTGATCCTCATCTATGAAATTTTTTAGGTACTCAGCGAGGGTGCGATGCGATCTTTCTAATGCGCCGTTTGATTCCGGATGGTAGGCCGTCGTTTGTATCTTCTTGATTCGCAGCAGTCGACACATTTCTTTGAAGGTCGAGCTGAGAAAGTTCGTGCCCTGATGTGATAATATTAGTTCCGGTATTCCGTGTCGGCAGATCAATTCTTCTACGAGCGCTCTAGCGACTGTCGAAGCCTCTTGGTTCGGCAGTGATATTGCTGCACTGTATTTAGTAAGCGCGTCCTGGAACGTAAGTATGTATTTCTTCCCGGAAGCACATTCCGGTAGCGGTCCGACGATGTCGACCGCGACTTTTTCAAATGACCTCGATGGGGTGTCCGTTACCACCATCGGCATTCGTTCCTTTTTCCTGATTTTATTCTTTTGGCAGGATTCACAAGACGATATATAATTTTCTAAATCTCTTCTCAGGCCGGGCCAGTCGTATTTGGTCCGAATCCGATGTAACGTACGCTGTATACCCTGATGCCCTCCTACGGGGGTGTCGTGATATTCTCTAATTATTTTCTGGCGGTCATCGGCAGAAGGAGTGGCTACGCCACTGCGGCAGTCGCTATACTCTTTTATAACGCTGTCTTCGTCCGCGCTGCTGGAAGTTCGTGGGCTACGGGCCCCGCTGTGCCTCGCTTCCTCAGCAGGCCTTTGCGGTGCTCTGTCCGCAGTTTTGTCGCTCGCTGTGCCCACCGTTAGCTTCGCCGTTGGGTCGCTCTCTGTCTCGAGCGGCCTTGCTACGTTTGCTTTTCGTGGCCTTCCGCGCTTCGCGGGTCCGCCATGCTGTACTGGGCCCGCTCCGTCCTTGGCAGCGGTGCTCGCAGTCTTACCAGTGACTTGCGTTGCTTGCTTGCGTGGTCGGCCCCTTCCCCGACCGCACGGCTTTTCGGCGGGGCTGTGGGGTTCAGTAGAGCAATCTGCATGCACGCTGCGAATCTCTCTATCTTCTTCTGGCGCATTGGCCAGCGCGGCCTCTCTCTCTCTCTGCCGCGTTGCTGGGCTGGCCCGGGGTATTCTCGGCTCTACGCTTTGTGCGGCTGTCCGTACCCGGGCGCTTGCTGTTCTTTTCTTTCTCGTGGGCGAGCTCGATCTCTCACACCGACAAGCTACCACGGCTGTAAGGGGTATCTTCGGCCCTCCGCTTTGTGCGGTCGTTTGATGTGTCGAGTTGCCCCGTCGTGCTATCCTCTTTCGACTCACGGACTTCGTTCTTCGCTCTTGTTTGGGCCCTCGTAGTAAGGAATATTCGACTTAGCGCATCTGCATTCGTGTTGCGCTTTCCTGCCTTGTACTCTACGTTAAACTCATGTTCCGCCAATTTAATTTTCCAACGCATCAATCTTGAACCTGGATCCTTTACTCCGGACAGACAGGTGAGCGGTTGGTGGTCCGTCACTACTGTGAAACAGGTACCATAAATATATGGCCGGAATTGAGCTAGGGCCCATATTATCGCGAGTAGCTCTTACTCCGTGTGTTACTATGTCGTCGAGGTACACATAGCATTTGACGCCCTGTAGTCCTGCTAACGCGGAGTTCATTAGCCGCTGGAAAGTCGGTGGTGCGTTCTTCAATCTGAATGGATTCGAAATGACCCCGCGAAGTAGAAAATGCCGTTTTTCTGTTTTCCTGCGCCATCGGGATTTGGTCAAATCCAGAGGCGAGATCCAAAGTCGTATAATATCGGGCCCGTCCCAACTGGTCCAATATTTCAGTGATATTGGGCAGTGGGTACGAGTCTCCGATGGTGGCTTCGTTCATCTTCAGAAAGTCCACCACTACGCGCATTTTCTTCACTCCGGCGGCATCGGGTTTCTTAGCCACGACCATCAGCGGCGCGTTACATTGACTCCTGTTGGACTGGGCTATTCCTTCCGCTAGCATTTTGTCTGTCGGCATCTTCACTTCTCTTGCTCGTGGGCGAGTTTAGCCTCTCGCTCCGACGAGTTATAGTGGTTGCCTTGGGTATCTTCGACTCTCCGCTTTGTGCGGCTGTTCGTATACCCGATTGCGCTATCATTCTCTTTTTTCTGGGACTTTCTTTCCTGTCCCACTTGGGCTCGTGTGGTCGCATATATGCGACTCAAAGCGTCTGCATCAGTATTTCTTTTTCCGGCTTTATGCATTTTTCCGGACCCATGCCCCGATTTTACGTTCTTCCCAGGCGAGGGTTGCGATCCTAGGTCCTTCGATCCGACCTTAAAGGGTGCGCGATACTGCACCTTGAGCGTGCGCTGTCGCTTGTTCCCTCGTAGTTGGAATACATCGTTGTATTCGCACACTATTCCTGCGCGAGCTGCTTGCTTTTCACTGCTGGGGGGCACCAAGTCGGGCTTCCGTTGGCGCTGCGCAAACCGTTTGGCCTTCTTCCCCGTGCTCTCTGAGCTAACGCGCAGTGCCTTGACCTGACGGCTACGTACGGTCTTCGCTATCTCCGACGGCTCGAGTGTCGCCGTCGGCTGTTGCACTTCGCCGTCTTGTTTTGAAACAATTAAACTCACTCTATTGGTTTTTGACGGTGTGACACGGAATCTCGCCACTTTGCCTCGGCTGATTCCGGTCCTTACAGGTAGTCCGACAAATTTATTTTCCTTGGCGGCATCCATGTTAGACCCGTTTCCGGAAGGAAGATTTATCTTTGTAAGCAGGCCTATGTACTTGCATGTGGCGGCAGTTCTACTGCGTGGTGACGCAGTCAACTCCTCTTCGTGCCGTCCCGCAGCGGCATGCAGTGCCCATACAACTTGAGCATCTCGCCATGCAGGATATCCGCTTTATGCTGTTTGATCAAGTCCATGCCTAGTAGTCCGTTGACCTTCAACGGCACATTGTTCGGAACGATGTAGAACCTATGCTCTACATTTAGAGCCGGTGTCTCGAGTACAATTCTAGGTATCCCGAGGGGGGTGAATTTCTCGCCCGCTACCCCCTGCAGCTCTACGGTGCAGTCGCTCACCATGGTCTCTGGTTTGAGACAGCCTTCCTTGATTATGCTGCACTGCGCTCCGGTGTCCGCTTTGAGGGTGAGTACCCCGGTCGTGGCCAACGGTGCATCGATATCGAAGTCGCTGGCGGTGGCACTCGACGCCGGCAGCGTTACTTGTAGAAGCTGCAGCGTTGTTTTCTTCTGTTTGCACGCAGGTCTCTGCTGGACAGTTAGCGTATTCAGTGTCAGTGCGCCCAGCGTGTTCACGCCTGCAGTGGCTGGATCTGGCCCCGCAGTTACCGTATTTTTTGCATCTTTGTAGCCTGCGTTTCTTGACTGTCGGGGCGGCTGCGTTGGCTTGCTTTTATTCTGCGACAGTCTCTTCCGGCAGTCCTTCCACATGTGGCCTTTCTTCTGGCAGTAATTGCAGGTTATTTCCACATTGTGGATTGACTTGTTTTCACTGGGTACTGGTAGGCTTACTCGTCCCGTATTCTGGGTGCAGTCTCGAGCCATGTGTCCAGTTTTTCCGCAGGTAAAACAATTTTCTCCCTGCCGGGGTGATACGCCTTGGGACCTTCTGGGGTGGCTTAATACTCCACCTACCCCTCCCTTTGACTGCACCATGTTGGTTATCTCTATGGCCCCTGCCACAGAGTCATGCAGCGATTGGTAATTTCTAGCACGCACCAGCACTTGCACCTGGCCGCGCAGGCCGTTTTCGAAGTTGGCCTGTGCGCTTCGTCGTGTGACGCTCTCGACGGTGATCTTTTGATCCTCTGTTTGCAATGGTTCGCAGAGTATTTCGGCGATGTCTACTGTGATCCTCTACGTCCTTGCCGCGTAGGCGGCGATGTCCTTGTTCTGTCCCTGCCGGAGGGAGCTGAACTTCATTTGCAGCGCGGCCAGGGACTTTCGTTGTCCGTACAACGCTTCCAACTCGCTCCTGAGTTGTGCCATGGTACTGATAGTTTTGTGCTGCAGTTGCCTTGCTGCCGCACCCTCTAGTTTACTCATGACTATCAACTCCAGGAGGGTGTCATGCTCTTCCTCTGCTACCCTGCGGAATATCGTCTCGCAGGACTTTAAGAAGAGCGGCAATCCCTTCGAATCTTTGCCGTCGAACGTTTTTACCATCTTTATACCGAGACTGAGGCTGAGCTTATTTGAGGGCCTCTGCGTCTCCTCGAACCGCGTTCGTCGCGGCGGCAGTGCGGGGAGCGGCATGTCCTCCATCCCTGTTCCTCCTAACCGTCGATGGAGCTCGGCAATTTGCTCTCTTAGGGGGTGGATGAGCTCGTACTCATCCGCGCCAACCTCGTTTAGCGTATCTGCCAAATTCCGTCTTGCTGACGGTGTTTCATCCTCCCTGAGCTCGCGATCAAGTTCGCGTTGGCCTCGATCGTGCTCGCGCTGCAGCCTCTCGCACTGGCATCGAGCTCTTTCTAACTCCCGTTGGCTTCGGTCGACGGTTTCCAACCGATCGCGTACTCTTGCTGATACCGACCGGGCTATCGTACCGGTAGCTGCTGAAAAACCTACACGATCTATGGTTCGCATATTTTCTATTTCCCGTTCACCCATGTCCTCGGTGATGTGTTTGGGCGTTCGTTCGCCAGTGGCCATATTAAACACGTCGTCGCTAGCGTCGCTGTCGAAATCCCCGAATGACGCACCCCTACGTAGGTTTACGCCAAACTGGGCCGTCAGTCGGTTTGCAAGGGCCTCTTGTCTGGTCGAAGGGATTCGCCCCGACGGCGAGGGCTCAAATAGCGCCCTGCGCGCTTCGTAAACGATGTCCCCTACGGCCGCAGCTAGACCGGCCGTGGGGTCTGCCCCTGCGCCAGGCAACGTCGTCTCTAGCGAGTTGCCCCTATGTCTTGATCGGGCTCCTCTACTCTGACATGTTTGCTAATTTCGCGGCGAACTCTACTTTAATGTATGCCCACAACATTTCGACAGAAATATCTCTAGTAGAATATATATATTTTTTGAAATTTTTTCAAATATCTGTCCAATCTCGTACATACAGCCAGAGGGACTACGTTTACGTTTACGGAGGGTTTACGTTTTTGCAGTCTACTGACCAAACTTCACTTCATGACATCGTATCCATTTTTGCAGTCTACTGACCAAACTTCACTTCATAACAGTTTCCCCTCCCCTTAAAGAGAGGTGACACACTCACTCTACCGCATCTAATTTGCGGCACACACCTTCTCGTTCTACACTAAACAGAAGTACATGACACTTCGTTAGTAGACTGCAAAAATGGGGAACTTTTGAGCGTCAAACGTACAATTGTTAGGGTAAAAAAAATTACAGCTTGTCTGAAAGTTTGTATGACAATATTATGACGGTTCATGGAAAAGACGAGCGTTTAAATATTGTGACGGGTTATTTTTAAAAGCCCGTCACAAAGTCGGACAGAGCGGGGTTGACCGACTTTGTCTTCGTTCGGCCAAGAGTTCTCCCCGAGGCGATCCGACATGGCGATTATTAGCGTGCTTTCACGATACATATTAATTTCGTGTTTTTCCCTTTTTTTTTCGTTAACGAATACTCCCGAGCGGGCGGCATCCTTCCCGCCCCATTTCAAGCCTCGACGGGGAGCTCGACAGCCGGATTCCGAAGGGAAACTACTTTATCGGCCGAAGGGAAGGTCCCGATTCTCCATAACTATACGTCCGCGCTCTCGTGAAGGAGGGACCACATTTGAGATCATTCCAGCATCATCTCATGGGGACCGGAAGATGCAATCATGCCTGGCGGCATTTGAATTCACGCTGTGC
This sequence comes from Cylloceria caligata, assembly GCA_963942595.1. NCBI lineage: Eukaryota > Metazoa > Arthropoda > Insecta > Hymenoptera > Ichneumonidae > Cylloceria > Cylloceria caligata. The sequence continues at coordinate 21,533,355 of OZ012708.1, read as the reverse complement.
TGCTGAGTCTCCTTCGTTTCGTTCGCTTCAGGCTGCTGCTACGTTCGAGGCATCGATGCTCTTAAACCGTGTCTGCGGCCGTGTCTGTCCGTCGAGAACCGACGCCCCCCGCGACTCTGGACCACTGCGAGACTATTTCTCGAGAGGCTCCTGATACTGCAACCTTTCGGTAAGGACGTTGTTCGTCCCTAGTTTGAGTGTGGGAGTTAGCTCCAGTAATTTTGGTAAGAAAACCTGAGCGATATTGTCGTAACGGCACGCTGTCGTGCCGGAAATATGACGTCTTTTGCTATAGCGGTCAAACAGCTACCACCCGGTATTTCAGATTTTACCATAATTCGCTTCTCGAAAAATGAAAGGATCGCCGAAGACGTTCCATTGCTTTGTTATTGCTAATATTTTATTGTTGTAAAATTTGGGCGCGTTAAGAGTTCTTGTGTATCGTGGGCGTGTGCTTGTAAGATTGGGGAGTTATTGTGTGCGGCAGAGCGGTGCGTCGATGACGTCGAGCGTACCGTTGAGAGAGTTGTGCCCCGTTTGAATCTTGAGTGATTATTCGTTTGTCGGGCTCGTTTTCGGTTTGGGCTCTGTTTAATTGTCCCGGTTATTTATTCGAGACTGCGCCGGACGTGATTTTATTCTATGCTCTTTATTTTAGGACTAGTAATCTATTTTATTTATGCTGACTTATTTATTCTATTTTATTTCTTCCGATTCATCTATTCTGTTTTATTTATTTATTTAGTTTTATTTCTTCTGATTTATTTATTCTGTGTTATTTAATTGATTCTGGTTTCGTGCGTACCAGACCTACAGTAAGAGCGAACGACTGTGTGTGGAGTGTCGTGTGGAAAGATGTCGAGGTGTCATCGTCCGGGCGCTTTTGTTAAATTTTGTAAGGAACATTCAATTGACGGGAATCTAGCATGCTGCCATTCGTCGCTTCACGCCCGTGCCGCCGGAAGTGTTGCTCTGGCTCTCGATTAATACTACCAAGAATTAATAAATAAATTATTCCATTCTTGATTCTCTAATTACCGTGTTGACATTTTCTTCGCGAGACACCACTGACTAACCTATCCCCTCTACCAATCGCCAGGGCTGCAGCGAAGCCGAGCAGGCTCCGTGTATTCCGTAGGGAAATTAAATTTGACTCGGGGAAAAATTTATTTCTCGGGAGTGGCGCTCAGAACGCGGGAGCACTGGCTTTTGTGATCATCCGAGAGAGCTGGAAGTGGTTGAGTTGGAAAAATTGGTAACAATATCTATGCGGAGTTGCAACGCTTATGTACTACTACAGCGGCAAAGTTATTGATTTAATTGTTAAAAGTACTACCAAGCCTGTACATTCTGGAAAAACAAAAAGAATACTGCCGAATATCTCCAGTTGTATGAAGAACATGGAGAAGAGTGCGCATAAAATCACGAAGGCTCCGCGGGAAAAATGGAGTTCAACTCAATCAAAGAAGTGTTTTTAGGATTGAAGGAAAAATATGGAGCAAAATATGGTAATTACTTAAGCAACGGAGATTCCAAACCATTCAAGGCAACTTTAGATCTTAATGCATATGGAAATGGTTGCAGATGCAATCGAATTTTGGGACTGGTTGTGCCATCTGTACTACGCTCGGATAGTCTCCTTGGCTAAAGTGACACGGCGGTGCAACGATCCAATGAGCAGAGTACGGTCTATCCACTGCTACCACGGCAATTTCTTTCGGAATAAATTCCGAGTCTTTACCACGCATTCCCTGTATATCCACGACGATATCCATTTTCACGTCTAATCCGTACAGATGACCGAGTTCGACTGATTAGTTACTCGCGGACACGCTTCTACGTGTCTTAACATGAAATAATTTTATGCCGACATCAGCACATTTTTCGCTTATCCGGTAAAATCCACCATTACTTGCCAAGAGGCATCAATTTCAAGGACATTATCATATTTGGCGTAGACTACACAATTTATCGTTGAAGCAAGCGCATCCTCAAATCGTACCTCTATTCTCACACTACCGTGCTTTATTAAATTCCAATGTGTATTGCTGTTCGCCGAAAGATCGGGTGTCAAATCAAAAGCAAACAGACAGTATCCATCGCGATAATTATCGCGATCGATCGAATTACCGTCGTTCAAGAAATGTATTCCAGTTCCCGAAAACAACGTTTGAAAAGCATCCACATATAGATGATTTTTCGTGAAATCAGGTTGTAACGGTTTCGAAGGTATTTGAGCACCATCTACATACATCGAGAGATAATTTATCTTGTAATTTTGGAAATTGAACGGATTCATACTGAAGTCACCGTTAAACGCTTTGTTATCGACAAAACCGATAATTATACGCTTCGGCAACTGACCTAACACGATATTATCGATAGTCTCTCCATGAACACCAGAGTGTATTGAAACGGCTTTTACCTCGACTCTCGTAAGAGGATATTTAGCCGTAGATTTTGCCAGAGTTCTAGCATGTGAGAGCAGCACACCAGGAGCTATTTTTGTTCTACGAACGAGAAGCGATGCCTCGAGAATCTTTAAGCCGCATTGACCATTCTTTGTATCCCTCACAAGACAAAATGAATCTCTAGACCGAACCAGCCGTAGGCGCATCTCGACGCCGTTTAATAGGAACCGCTCCTGATTGAATATATCGCAATGCAGATGACCGAGCAAGTCTACAGTTTTTTCGACATTTAAAAATTGTTTTCTCTTCACAAGACCCGTATTTTCCGATGTTATATCATCCATTTTTCCAGGTGTATCGTCGTACCAGAGAACGCTCGTGAGATGCGAATTTTTTGCTCTGGACCGTAATTCAAAAGTGTTTCTATGTACGCTCGATAAGCGTACGCATTATTTGGAGGTGAAACTAATTTTTGATTCAGGTATACATCCACCTGATTAAACATAGAATGCAAGAGATTGTTTACAGGGCCGGCACTTACTTTCGACGATGTGCCCGCGACAATTTCCGTAATGGTAGGAGATGTTATTTTCACTCTCAGACTAAGCATAATATGCGCGAGATCGATATACTCATCACCCTGTCCGGGGATAACAAATTCAATCGGTGAATCATCTGTTAGCAAAGATATTGATTTGTAATACACCCAATTGGAGCTTTCGATAGTAGTTTGCGTCGGTGGGAGTGAAAATAATTCAAATTCCGATTTAAGACACTCGCACGAGTGCACATGTAGAAAAGCCATGTTATTTCAGCTATCCAAAAATATCTGCAACTGTTCATTGACGAGTCTTCTTCTTCTTATTGTTCTTATTATTCTTCTTCTTCTTTATTGTTTTTCTCTTTATTACACTTTTATTTTTACGGGAGATACGTCGTGGTTTACGTTCATTCGATGAATGAGGAGTACGTGAAATTTTGCGCTTTTTATAACCAGAGCCCCGCATGAGAGTGTCAATTTTTTCAGAGGCTTTGCGTTTGAGATTACTGCCTGATTCTCGCGCTCTCTCGCGAATAGCATCTTTCACAGCTATATTTCTATCGAGGATATCACCGGCTACGTTTACACCAGCGCGCAACGCCTCTTTTCCAACTGCTTTAGCGCCCTTCTTTAAAAGTGGTAACACTCGACGAAACAGGCCCCCGAGAAAGCTACCGATACCGTGTCCTCGCTGATTAGGTGTTCTGATATAAACATGGCTAATACCACCGTACCCGCGACGACCCCATCCGTGCTGCACACTGTCAATATCATCCATAGCGGTGTAATCAATCGTAGGACCTTTTGAAATGTAGTGTCACAGTCAACGTTCCCTGCTCGAATGGTATAGGATCCCCAAATTCGTCTCTTATATCGATCTCGATAGTGTGTAAATTATTGCGCAAGAGAGGTATATATCGTGGCGTTGAAAACGATTAAATTTTTATCGAACCATACGGACAGTCATCAGTATGAATGGGAACAACTCGTAAGAGGGGTGTTTGTACATCGCCTGTAATATAGCTCTCGCAGATATCTGTGTATAAAAACATGCTGCCCGGTATAGCACCGGTGAGAGATGCAGGCCTCGACCCTGTGTATTCGCAATGCGGTTCTATTATTACGGACCTACAAGCCTCTTCCGAGAATCCTAGTAGCCTTGCGATAGCGGGCGATACGCGAAAGTCGTGGTAGCGTAGATCGTCGCATACGCGTGCCACTTCGACCTGCCCGCTCGGAAGCGATTTAAAGCGCAAATGATCGGCCACGTGAGGTAACTGATTTATACTCTCCAAAAGAGCGTCTATAGAGCGATATACACCAGGTGCTACTTGGTCTTTATCAGCGCTCCTCCGTGTTAAAAGATTTAAACCCGATAAATCATAATCACCATCCTCAAAAATTACGAGATTTTCTACAGTAGGAACATGTAAAAGAGTCATCGGATAAGCAATTTCCACAAGAGAAACAGCCCATTCTCCGTGCAGGCGTATCTGACGCGGTAGTTTTGTAATAAATTTCGTCGTCGTATTATCCGGAAAATACTGCATACTACTGTTGCTCGGTAGTACGACAAAGAAAGAGCTATCCTTGGAGCTCATATTTATCACGGACGATGATCCCGAGCGTTCTTCTTCTTCTTCTTTGTCCTCTTCTTCTCTTTCGTCTTCTCAGATGCCGGAGGCACTCGTACTCGTGATAATTCTGCCTCGTAGAAAATACCGTCGATAGTCTCGTTATTCAGATCGTGTAAAATATACACGAATGGCTCTCGATCACCGATATTCGTTGAATCTTGAATAATTCGTTACTCCAACCGCGCTCATATCCTTTCACGAAAGCTGCTTTAGCTGTACTGATACGTACCAAGTCACCGACGCTGTATTTAGGCTTTTTAATTTTTTTCGCGTTACGCTCGTAACGCCGTGCTAAATTGTCTCGGGCTATAGAGGCATTTTCGAGGGTTACTTCGCTCGGAGGAATACGCGTTCCGCTGTGTCTAGTGTGATTATAAGCATATAAAAAATTTTGTAAAACATCGATGTAACGCTTATTTCGCGTGTATGTAAAGTAGCGCCACATTCGCTCTTTTATTGTTCGATTAAAGCGTTCGGCAATCGAGGCTTTTATATCAGGGTTACGAGCAGCGCGAAAATCGATATTCTTTTTCTTGAGAATTTGCTGAAACGGTGCGCCGATAAATTCTCTGCCTCGATCAGTTTGCAATTGTTGCGGGCGACGATTGTTACTGCGTGCGAGTATGCGTGTGAGACCGTGGGCCACGTTTGCGCTCGTTTTGTCACGCAAAGCCTCGACCCACGCGTATTTGCTCAACACATCGATAACAACAAGCAGATACGCGTACCCATCGTTGTACGTGGCTATCGAGCGAAGATCAGCTAAATCAGCCTCCCATACATCGTCTATATTAATCACGCTGTACGTACGACGGGGAAATCGTCGTCGTACGAGGCGATGCATGTTATATGAATCCTGTGTCTCGAGCCATGGTAAAACATTTTTTCGCGCTACTCTTCGATCCACCTGGGCCAAATTTTTTGCTCGAGAATACAAAGCAGGATGAGCGGTGTCATAATGGATTTTTTGAAGAATTTTCATAATTTTAGCGATGACCAGTTAAATGGATTCTTTTTCTTTTTCTTTTCTAACTGTGTGGGTGGTCGATATTCTGCTTGTGCGAAGTTTTGCAATTGTTCGTCCTCTTCTTCATTCCCCTCCTCCCCCTCGATGATGTCGTTTTCAGCCGTGAGCATTAAATCTCTGTTTGAGTGTGCGGTCTCGGCCTCGTCGTCGTTGTTGTTGTTGCTACCGTTGCTGCTGTTGCTGCTGCTACTATCGTTTTCGCGCGGTAAAATAAGACGCCGCTGTGGTGTCGAGGATGATGTAGGTGTAGGCTCGTGTAGTAACTCGGGATTACCGATAAATTCGCGTGGCATCTGTATCGTTCGCAGGAGTTTGGCAAAGTGAGATCGTCCGATGGGTTTCTCGCGTTTTCTAGCTCGCATAGCATCGTTAACAAGATCAACGATATTGGAGTTTGAAATTCTTCTGCCGTCTATGGAAACAACGCCGATACGATCCCATGTCATTTTTTTACCAACGGCGCTGCGATGCAAATTGCGAAGCAACGATATTGCTTTAGATTTAAATTTTTTTGGTACGCTATCGATAATAAGTGTGTCATTGAGTCGAGATTTAACTTTGTTCATTAAAACGTCGTCGGATTTATTCTCGTGGCTATCGAGTATTGCTACTTTTCGTTTTGATGAAATATTCGGTACGGCATTATCGTACTCGACCATGTGAAGATAACGCTGTAAAACCTGTTGGTACGCTATCCACTTCTCTCTCTCGCTCTTGTACGAGTGAGAGTTTAGAATTTCACTCAGCTCAGAGTCGAGGCGCGATAATGGCGTACCGGTAGTCTGTACGGAAGGCAACGGGTCTGCACTAGTAGTAGTAGTAGTAGTAGTAGCAGCAGTAGTGGCGAGTCCAGCGAGACGATGTATGTTATCATGAGGAATAAGTACCATCTTTCTGGCATATTCCATGTCTCGCGTAGGTCAAGACAGGCACAAGAAGCAACTTGAGAAATCCGACACAGTGCGCGACGATGATCTTCCTCTTACCGCTCCAATTTCCCCTTTTGGCGGCTAGTCGTCGAAGAATTGTCGCGTGCCTCCGAAGATGATTCTTTTGCACGTTGTTCAGACTCACGTTTCCCTGTAAAACGTTTAGAGCACACTCGCATATACAGCGTACGAGCGCTACATCTGCTTTGCGCAAAATTGCACGTCGTTGCTCTTGCTTCGGATAACACAACGATTGCAATATAATTATCTGCTTTTTATCGAGAGGTCCGTGCAACGCCATTACAAGCGCATTACTGGTACATCGCGCGACGCATCGCGAACTTTTATTGCTTTTTGAGGCACGTAAACGTAATGGTATTGGTCATCGGGAAATATACAGGAGCGAAATCGACAATTATCAGGCGTCGATTGTTTCAAGTCGAATAATAGATAGCCGTGCGGTGCGGCTGTTGCATCGAAATATACTTCCTGCAAAAATCGCGGATTATCGGGACATACCTGGCGGGCTAGGTGCTGAATTTGCGCGATCTCGCGGATTTTTGAAGACAACGATATAATTAGCGTTTAAGGAGATATCGCGCTGCCCGTGACCCTGATGGAAGAGATTTTGCGTGATGAAAATGACACTAAGATTTTTATGATAGCTACCCTTGGTGAAAAGATCGACCACGGTATTGTTGGATGCCTCGCGCATTAGATCGTTAATGACCACAAGTTTAGGTCTTGCATCATTCGAGTAGTCTACTGCTTGCGGTAAACCCTCGCGAAATTCGATTTTATCACCGTACTCTGAATACCCGGACTGCTACTCTGAGTAATAAAAAAGTATACGCTCGAACGGGACATCCGTCATTTCGCGCATGTATTTAAAGAATTTTTTTACAAAATATGTTTTACCACAACCCGTAGGACCGCTTATCACAGCTGTCCACGGATGTTTCCAACGTGTATCCATATCGACGAGTGTCTATCAAAATCAATCAGCAGACTCTTAAATAAGCTTATACCGCGGCGGCGGCGACCCCGTGGCATCAGCTATTTTCGCGGCCTTAAAGAGCTGATAAGGCGCGGCGCGCCTGCACTAGCCGATGAGGCGCCGGCCTGCGGTATAAGCTGGTGTTTACGCTGTATGTAAATTAAATAACGATAGTTTTTATATTTTTCACAAATAAAACAATATTTTTATTTCACTATGCATACATCTCTATATACAAATTTTACGAATCATCAAATTTTAAACAGCAATATTATATCCACGGATGTAGCACGAGAAAGTCAGAACAAAAGGAAACACTCGATAAGAAAGACGGGACAAAAGGAATCAACGATGAGAAAGTCAGTACAAAAGGGAACGGTAGAGAGATAGCAGCTACTGCTAAGAATAGCAGCACAAAAAGAAAGATCCGATAACGGTTTTATACATAATAAATCAATTTTTTTTCAATGTATTGTACACAGTAAATATGTTACATGAAATTAGACAAAAAGATTATTTTTAAATATCGCGAATTCAACCGTAAAAGTATATACTTTTTTGCGTTATACTAATTAGCGTATTTCACAATAGCCATACGGTACAGTAGAATACAGCCCGTGCCGTTTCCGCAAATCACGTAAATACAGGAGTCCGTATCGCAGTACAATATTCGTCGCCCGAGCCCCTCAAGATAACTGTATAATTTTAGGCGTGCCTGTGCCGTCGTGTATGCTGCAATCACGGCGTTTGATGTCGGTGATGGTTGGATAGCATCGCGGTTGCTCACATAGTTTACATACATAATCTTGTAATTAACCGGTAGCATCCCCGTCACCTGAATCTCCGGACTCGTTAGTAAATTCATTAGCTCCGCGCGCGTGAAAACGATAACGGTTTTCGTGAGATTCTCTCGTTGACCAAACTTTCCCCAGAATGAATGAAGAGCCAATTTCGCTAGTGAACGTAAACCCGGATTTGGCTGCAAAGCACTTCGCTCGAGATATACACCCTCAGACTCCTTGTACAATGCTATAAAACGCTCTATTGCTTCCTCGTCATCGTTACACTTTGTCGGCGGACCACTCGCCTCCTGTTTTATTTTTAGGAATGTATCGATGTACTCGGCAAAATGACGGCCTCGTCGCGTTGTCGAGTCATACTGCGTAACAACGTATTGCCAAATTTCATAGATACGCGTCACTTTATAGCCGAGCGACACAGCTTTTCTCAGTTCGTCCACGACCCATGTGCCGTCAAACGCTCGCTCAGTCGTGTCATCGTGTGTACAAACCTCGGATGTGTCCATATCTGTACAGCACGTTCTACACAGGGGGAACAGTAGTTTCCCATGCATGCGAACAGGCAGTACGGGTATATACAAATCGCGCGGTGCCACCACGGTACACTTCACGAGACCCTCGACGACACTTAGATCGTTTTCAAGTCCTACGAGTTCTCGACACTCGTCACCTACGTACAATTTTGGGTGTCCAACGGGATATTTTCCATTCTTACATACCCACGGATACAGCGAGCAAACATCCACATAGCGTATCTGCTCCCCATTCGCGATGTCGTACAAGCTTACAAAATTTTCCGTTCGACCGCCAAAGAATGCATCGCGTGGTTCGAGAGGTGACTGCTTGACCATGGCGTGATTTTTCATGTATATCGACATTTCCTCGTTATTCTCGAGTAATCTGTCAAAATCGCATTCCCATATTTCGGTTAGAGTGTACCCTTTCGTTCTGATTCGCCCGGAAATAAGAACGGTACGCTCGTATCGCTCATCCATTGTATCGCCGAATTTGGTTCAAGCATCTCTATTCACACGATAACATCGCGGACAACCATGCCAAAAGCAGCCGTGAAATTGAAGAACGTGATGGACCCCCGCATCCACGTAGTAACCGTCGACAGCCGGTAGGCCGGCCGGAGGGCGATACTCTCTCGTGCGTCCAGCATGAGCGATAACGCAGTTGAGCTCACGCTCGAGCCATACGAGCCAGACGACGGCCTTGCGCGATTGCTTATCGCCCCAGCGATATCCTCCTGGTGGTAACACCGCAATGCGATCTTTCTGTAGAAAATTCTTTCGAAATACTCTCATACATGCTGATGCTATCGTGCTTGCTTCTGTAAAGAGGCACACGCTCCCACAACGTATAAGTAACTCTCGAAAAGCTAAACACGCTCGTCTCAAAACCGTAACATCTGTACGACAATAATGCACAAATTGCGTCGCAAAATCAAATTTATAATCTACGCGACTCGATTCTTCCTCATACCATTTTAAAAAGCGCTCGCGATCCGCTGAGAACATGGTATCGGGTGAGTAAAAATGCAAAGCCGGCAGAGGACCTGAGTAATTCTGATATTCCGGTGTGTTGAATAAATGGGGAAATGTACCTTTTGCCACCTCATCAGCGAAACCAAAGGCCTTAGGTAACACGCTAAGAGTTATGGGTAAATAGTTAAGACTATCGAGAAAAACGACATCGCCAATTTTCATCGAGACAATCTTCGTACCATTCATAATCAGAGAGGGCAGCTGTGTTTTTTGCACCTCGATTAAATACCGTAGAATAAATTGTGCGTCGAAACCTCTAGCATTATGGGCGATGCAGATGGTCTTATTAAATTTTTGCGATAATGCCAATTTTACGAGATCCCCAACAGGATCATCGATAAACACGAATTCACGTTTACCACAGTTAGCACAATCGGTCTCTATATCTGTTATATCCAGACATGCCATACATACGCATTGTGCGACACATAAATTCGGCTCGTGAATTCGTGTCGATTTATCATCATGCAATTGCTCGTGTTGCTGCGTCTTAAAATCATAAAATAGAAATCTCGTGGACGACTTGTCTTTTTTCTCCTCCTTTTGCGCATCTGGTTTCTTAAGAGGTGCTATAAAACACGCATGCGTAGTCGGCCGCGTTTGTTTGCATGTAGTACAAAACGATATACCGCATACATGTATCTTTTTATCTGTGGTTTTAATTACACGCGAGCAGCCTCTGCAGATTTTCAATGCGTTACAGACGCTGTACCATCTATATTTACGAGACGTGATACCCGCGGAGCCCTCACTCTTGTGATGAGCGAGGCAAAAAGCACCAAAGAACGAACGATTGCAGTCTGCGCAATACTCAGGCTGAGAGTCTCTATTACCGTTGCAATAAGTGGATTTACATCGAGCACATTGATAGCCACATCGATGCTCGAGTACTCGAATATACTTGGAATTACATTGTGTGCAGAACCCCCGACTACCTAGCGCACCGGCGAGATTTAATATCGGTTGATAGTGATGAGAACGCTCGTAATAGAGAATAAAGAGTGTATGATTAATTTTACCTGTTGCGTGGGTACGTATTTTCGCCCATCGTACAGAGCCGGAACCCGTTTTCCGAAGGTGAGAAATTCATAAACAACAATCGCTATACCTTCGTGAACCAAGTACTCCTGAAAGAGCTGAATTTCGCGCACACCACACCCCCTAGACGGTGTCGTTACCCCTGCATTACGCGTGAGCTCTATCGCTGCTGTATATTGCGCACCTCGAAGCCCGTTCCGAATTTGACACCATCGTCTGTGTAGTGTAACATAGTTACACGCAAGAGTGTAGGAATAGATGCAGCGATTATGATCGTGTAGTATAATCGAGTTATACTCTCGAATCCACGTTATTAGGTCGAACGATTATAAGAGCCGGTATAGTTTTCGAGGCATAAAAACACCTGAGCGACAGACTCGGTACAAATGTACCGAGGTTCGCGGGCAATAGGCCATCGAACTCGTGTGAAAAACATGCTACGTCACGCCATCGGAATGCCCTCGCTGACATAACAGCAGGACAGCGACCAACTGATTTTGCCAAGCGGTGAGGGGAAGGCGGAGAGCGGGGCAACAGCGCACCGCGTCAGCCAAGGAAGGCGTTAGATTTAAAAATCATGACGTAGATTTCAGGGGAACGAGGGGAAGCGTATAAAAGGCCGGTGCGGGGACAGGGGAGCTCTCTTGTCTTTGAGGCAGAACAGCGAAAAATTAACAAGGTATCTAAGAGTGTGAGAAAAATTAGTCGCGTGAAAAGCTCATGAGAGCACTAAAATCTCAGCGGAACAGTAAAGATCACTTCATGATCATTCATTAAGAAATTAATAGGGATAGGCGAATAGAGTTATCGATGAACTAATACATAGAATTTAGTCATCGATAAGTATTATAAAATTCGGATAGTGCATAGAAATAAGAAAACCAGTTATATAAGAATACATTGAAAGTGCGGTCTTTAAACCAGCTGTAGAGACGGAAATTATACGAGCATATGAGTGGAAGAACGACAGAGAGAAAGTTAAACGGGTATAAGTGAGAAAGAATTGTACACAGAGTTTATACACTCTGTACAAGTAGTGAACGTGTGCGTGTGCTGGTGTAGGTGCGGGAAACGAATCGAAGCCAAGGTGTGAGCGCGGAACCGAAGCTCGAGCCCGCGGATTCCCAGAATTTGTGCTCGAATAAGCCGAAATAATAACAACTAAAATCGAGGGAATTCCCTGATTTTCGAGACCGAAAGATAGAGTTAAGAATTATAGAGATAGGATAATTGTAATTAAATATAGAATAAGTTGTATAAGACATAGGAAAATAAGTACGCGCGAATGAGTGCAAGAAGGGTGAGTGATAAAGAATTGTGAATAGGGTTCGTACACCCTATGAAAAGAGCGAATGCGAGGTGAAATAGCAAAGAGTGTGAAAAATCGGTGCACCCCGTGTACGATAACGCAACGGCGCGAGAACGATAATAAAGCTACGAGAGTGCCGAGCGAGGTAAACATTGAACAAATTAACATCGTCGAAATAGCTGCGGAAGTTACGGAATTAGATGTACTTTCTGTAAAATTCGAGTCACCGTGATTAAAGGTGACGTGTTACGAAATTGTTTTGTTTCGAATAAAGGCCTATTGTTAACCACTCAGAAGTCTAAAATTAATTAGTCCGGTGATCGAGCCCGAATCCCCACGAAAAATAAAAATACATGATAACGTGAAAATAAATACCGTTACATTTGGCGCCCAACGTGGGGCTCGACACAACTAAGAAGGACTGCAGTGGTTACATAGGGCGTGCGTTAGAAGAATAAATTCAGTAAAATTGAAGTATGGAAACAGGCGACCAAGCGAATCTCTCGACAGAGCTCGAAGAGTTGCGAATGATGGAGAGCATGGAGGAACAGCATCGGCCTGAGGGGGAGGCTGGAGTAGGCCCAACATATGAGTGGGAGTCTACGACGGCGGAAAATCTATTAGAGGACAGGCGGCGGAGAGATAGAAGGAACATCCAGCGGTTTTCTGCGATTAGACCGTGTGTGGAAAACGAGGATGCATTAGAAGAGATTTCGGATAACCAGATGAACAGGGAAGACGGGAGTACACCGAGGCCCAACGACAGGACTGCAATTATTCCGCCGGACCCGATTGGTGTCGGGGATTTGATGCAATTTCTGCAGAAAATGGAGGAGAAGAGCGACGGAAAATTCGCTGAAATAATACAGACGCAGCAGGAGATTCGAGACGAGTGTCTAAGTAAGATAACGAGTCTGAAGGAGGCCACGAAGGACGCTTTGAAAGAAGGGATCGCAGCTGTAGAGTGTCGGACGGATAGAAAAATCAAGGAAGCGCAGGAAAACATAATGGAAAATCAGAACGTCACGAATAACTATATCCAACAAAAGGTCGCGGGTCAGAAGGTGACTATGGAGAAATCGGAAAAAAGGACACAGGAAATGATGGCCGAAATTCGAGCGGCACAGGAAATTACCGAGAACCAAAATAAGAGGATTGAGAGATTAGAGGAGTCATCGCGGAGAACCAATACATCTATGAGCTTCGGACAAACTATCGGAGGGGGTTTGAACGTCACTCGGCTGTATACGACTGCGCAGAAACCACCCACGTATAATGGTGACGGAAAGGAAAGACCAATGCGGTTTTTAAAAGAATTTCGAGAATTTTGCATCGCAGGGGGAATCGAGGATACGGAAATTCGGCACGCGATCGGAACTGCCTTGAAGGGAGTGGCGAACGATTGGTGGCTCGTGGTGGAGGGCGCAGTACACGACCTTCAGACATTTGAAGAAAAATTCCGTGCAAGGTACTGGGCTCGTGATATGCAAGACAAGGTAAAGAAGAATTTGGAATTTGGATCTTTTTATACCGAAGGGCAGTCGTTAACACGGGCCGAATATGCAACTCGTGTTATCGGAAATGCGCGGGATCTGAGTGAAAAATTGAGCGACGAAGATATTATACGTCGTCTTGCGAAACACTTCGACGAAGAGGTGCGCAGCGCTGTGAGAGTTCGCCAAATTAGTGACATTGACGAGTTTTTGGAACTTCTGGAGAGCACGGATGTGGCTGGTCCATTAAATTACAGGAGAGTGACAGGTCGTATGGGGGGATACATGTCACAAGAACCGCAGAGGAATCTTAATAGAGGAGCGGCGCGTGAGCAGACGGCACGTCCATACTTTCGAAGTGACAATCGTGAAAATGGTGCGAACAATGGCGGCAACGGTTTTCCAATGTCACCAGGACGGCAAAGTGGTCGGGGGGATCGACCACCATGGCAGAGTAACGGACCATGGCAACCACCAAGACCTGTTTGGCAAGAAAATCGGGCCGAAGGTTTTCAAAGGCCGGAAAATAACGGAACGAGGGAATTTGGACCACAGAGACAGGAGCAGCCGCCGAACGGGCAAATGAATAGCATAAATCGTGCGGTGCAAGGTCCATTCGTGGCACACACGATCCCACGAGAACCAGAACCAGCATGCTCGGGAGTGGTAAACAGAAATTCGGGAAACGCTTAAGCGTTGCGCCCGAGGAAAAGAGAAAAATGAACATCGACGTGGAGGAGCGGAGCGCAACGCTGAAGGATGAAAGAAAAAGCATTAGACAGAAAATGAACGAGAGGAAAAGAGAGAAGAGAAGAGTGAGGAACCTACGAAGAAGAGAAGAACGGGGCAGGAGTGAAGAACAGCCGGTGCAGAGAGAGGTAGAGAAGAACACCGAACGGCGAGGGCAGGCTGAGTCTGTGGAAAGCCGAGTTCAGGAAGACGGTAAAGGCGCGTGTGATAATAAGAAGAATATGTGGCCTGAAAACGTTGCCGGAATTCAGAGAGTACTGGATATCAGAGGGCCAGCACCGAAGGTGGTCGACAAGGAAGAGGTCAAGCAGAGGATGTGTTCAACGCTCATGGAAAATCCACGCGAATATTTATACGAGGAGATGGAGAGTGGCCCGAGGAAGTGGTACGACGAGACTCATCCCAGGTGTCCGGAGATACCAGTGGGGATTGCTGGAATCTCAGCGCTGTGTCTCATTGATAGTGGAAGTGAGGTGTCGTGCGTTTCCGGGGAATTTTTTTTAAAGAATGAAGAAGTCCTTAAAAATTGCCCTGTGCTACCGGTGACGTCAACGCAGGTGGTCGGAGCGTTTGGGGGGGAGACCGAACGCATCAAGAAACAGATAATGGTCGAGGCGGAGGCATATGGCTCGAATGGAACGTTACAAATGCTGGTGGTACCAAAATTAGTTAGGCCGGTACTAATTGGTATAGACGCAATGCTGGTGTTGAAGATATCGGTCGACGCTCAAAATAGAGTTGTAGCAGTCGACGATAAGGTAGTGGCAGAATTAAAGGATGGAATTTGGCGATATATCGATCCAGAAAATGTGCAGTCGTCTGAGATAAATATGATAGGTACCACGTTCGACATGAAGAAAAATGCTGAGGATGGAGAGGAGGCAGAGGTTAGTTTAACGGAGGAAGAATTTGAAGAGAAAATGAAGGAATGCCGGGACGTGAGGCCGGAAATCAGAAGGATATTTAAAAGAATGGTAGAAGAGAGAAGAGAGATATTTGATAAGATACCGGGACGGATGACGGAATATCAGCACAGACTGTTGCTAAAAGATCCAAAGCCATATTTCCACCGTTCATATCCCGTGTCGTTAACGCAACGAGAGAGGGTACAGAGAGAGATTGAAAGAATGCTAAAAATGGGAATTATACAAAAGTCCGAGAGTGTATACATAAATCCATTGATGCCGGTCACGAAGAGTGATAATTCGGTTCGCCTCTGTCTCGATGCACGAGAGCTGAATAATTACTTAATAAATGATTATAATAATGCACCCCCTATTGAGGAAATTTTTCAACGGTGTGGTGGAAAAACAATAATGTCAACGCTAGATTTAACTAGTAGTTTCTGGCAAATACCTCTTCATCCGGAATCGCGAAAATATACAGCGTTTCAACACAACGGAAAGTGCTATGAGTTTACAGTTACACCGTTCGGTTTGAAAACTAGTACGGCTAGTCTAATAAGAGCCCTTGATGTCGTTCTCGAAGGTCTGGATTTTGTTATTAATTTTGTCGATGATTTATTAGTCATGTCGACATCATATGAAGAACACCTGGATCATCTACAGAAATTATTTGAGAGATTTCATCTGCATGGAATGACTTTAAAATTTAGTAAATCACATTTTTTTAGGAAAGAAGTGATTTTTCTCGGGCATATCCTGACCACGGAGGGACTGAAGCCGGACCCTGAGAAGATTAGAGCGATACACGAATACCCACCACCTCGGACAATAAAGCAATTAAGAGGATTTCTAGGGCTTGTAAATTTCTACACAAAATTTACAAATCGCCATGCGCACGAGACAGCACCATTATTGAATCTTCTACGGAAGGGGATACGGTGGGAGTGGAATGAGGCCATGGAAAATACATTTAAAAAAGTGAAGGATTTATTTTGTCAAGATGTGGTACTCAGATTCCCGGACACAAGAAAACCATATACTCTTACTACGGACGCGAGTGGCTACGCGCTTGGGGCGATTCTGTCACAGGAAGACGAGGACGGAGAAGTAAGAGTGGTGACTTTTGCCAGTCGAACATTGAAAGGAGCGGAGATTGGATATATGACCACGGAAAAAGAATTATTAGCAATTGTGTGGGGACTACAAAAATTTAGAACATATTTGAAAGGAGCACGGATATTCATTAAGACGGACCACAAAGCATTAATTTTTTTGAAGACATGCCGATTTACCGCGGAAAGATTAATGCGATGGGCATTAGCTATACAGGACTACGATATACAAGTCGAACATGTCTCAGGAAAAGCGAATGTGGTGGCGGATGTATTGAGCCGGATGAGAGACAACGGGGACGCATCCCTGACTGAGAAAAATCGAATTGTGCAGATCGCGGGAATTTTGGCCGAAAAAATTCCACGCGAATTAGCGAGGAAATTGAAGAACTTAAAAAACATACAGAAAGAGCAGGAGGATTTGCGGATCATCATTGATTTACTGGCCGTCGAGAAAGAAGAGACAGAAGAACAGAAGTACCGACTAAAAAAAGGAATTTTACAAAAAAAATCAAAGACCGGAATTTGGCGGGTGATAATACCAAAAAGTATGATTCAAGAGATGGTAAAGACGTGCCACACCATGTATGGACATCTGGGTGCCAAGAAGTGTTCACGAATACTAGAAGAGGATTTCACATATCCACATCTAGCAAAGATGGTCCGGAATTTGCTAGCTACTTGCGATGTGTGCCAAAGGAATAAGATCGCGGTGCAGACCAGTTACGCGGCGATGCAAAATATAATACCGGAAGGACCGGGGGATTTAGTGTCGATAGATTTTTATGGGCCTTTGCCTGCATCGGTGGGTGGAGTCAGACATATCCTGGTGACACTGGATGCATTTAGCAAATTCGTCGCTCTATATCCCATGAAGAAAGCGAACACGTCGACGGTGATTAAACGAATATTCGACGATTATATTCCAAAATATGGAAAGCCACGGAGAATTCAGTTCGATCACGGAACGCAATTCACGGCTAAAAACTGGTTACAAAAACTCAAAGACGAGGGTATCATGGCTGTATTTTCCTCAATACGACACCCCCAAGGAAATATCGTCGAACGAGTAAATCGAGAACTGGGAAGATTTTTCCGAGTTTTTTTAACAAATAACCATGCAGGTTGGTTTAAGTGGATAAGAGTAATCGAGAATTGTATCAACGAGAGCCATCACGACACAACAGAATTCACACCGTTGGAACTACAATGCAAGAGGAAGCCGCTCCGGGACTGGAATAAACAAATGGGTATATTGCGAGAAGAAGAGGATCGAGTGACTTATGAAATGAAAATTGAGATTGTGAGAGAGAGGATGAGAAGGAAAGGCCTGCGTCGGGCAGAGAAATTCGACGCAACACATCGGTTAACGAATTATGAAGTAGGCGATCTGGTGCTTGTAAAAGCGCTCAATGTATCAGATCCGTTAAAACAATTAACATCCAAGTTCATGCCCTTATATGAAGGGCCATATAGAATTGATAAATGCGTAGGAATAGCTACATATTTAGTCGTAGATCCAGAGAATAAGAAGGAGCGCGGTAGATTTCACGCGAGTATGTTTAAGAGATATCGGACAGAAACAGAAAATACAGAGGAGAAAGGAGAGGGCACGACGGAAACAACAACCGAATAAAAAAAAAAAAAAAAAAAAATGAAAT
The DNA here is from genome assembly GCA_963942595.1 of Cylloceria caligata. NCBI lineage: Eukaryota > Metazoa > Arthropoda > Insecta > Hymenoptera > Ichneumonidae > Cylloceria > Cylloceria caligata. The sequence goes on along the minus strand of OZ012708.1, from coordinate 21,515,195 downwards.
ACAATGTGAGAGATCTTTGGACGAGTTGCCAATGCAACTTTTTCAAAGATCTCGGGGGATAATGTAACATAGTTACACGCAAAAGTGTAGGAATAGATGCAGCGATTATGATCGTGTAGTATAATCGAGTTATACTCTCGAATCCACGTTATTAGGTCGAACGATTATAAGAGCCGGTATAGTTTTCGAGGCATAAAAACACCTGAGCGACAGACTCGGTACAAATGTACCGAGGTTCGCGGGCAATAGGCCATCGAACTCGTGTGAAAAACATGCTACGTCACGCCATCGGAATGCCCTCGCTGACATAACAGCAGGACAGCGACCAACTGATTTTGCCAAGCGGTGAGGGGAAGGCGGAGAGCGGGGCAACAGCGCACCGCGTCAGCCAAGGAAGGCGTTAGATTTAAAAATCATGACGTAGATTTCAGGGGAACGAGGGGAAGCGTATAAAAGGCCGGTGCGGGGACAGGGGAGCTCTCTTGTCTTTGAGGCAGAACAGCGAAAAATTAACAAGGTATCTAAGAGTGTGAGAAAAATTAGTCGCGTGAAAAGCTCATGAGAGCACTAAAATCTCAGCGGAACAGTAAAGATCACTTCATGATCATTCATTAAGAAATTAATAGGGATAGGCGAATAGAGTTATCGATGAACTAATACATAGAATTTAGTCATCGATAAGTATTATAAAATTCGGATAGTGCATAGAAATAAGAAAACCAGTTATATAAGAATACATTGAAAGTGCGGTCTTTAAACCAGCTGTAGAGACGGAAATTATACGAGCATATGAGTGGAAGAACGACAGAGAGAAAGTTAAACGGGTATAAGTGAGAAAGAATTGTACACAGAGTTTATACACTCTGTACAAGTAGTGAACGTGTGCGTGTGCTGGTGTAGGTGCGGGAAACGAATCGAAGCCAAGGTGTGAGCGCGGAACCGAAGCTCGAGCCCGCGGATTCCCAGAATTTGTGCTCGAATAAGCCGAAATAATAACAACTAAAATCGAGGGAATTCCCTGATTTTCGAGACCGAAAGATAGAGTTAAGAATTATAGAGATAGGATAATTGTAATTAAATATAGAATAAGTTGTATAAGACATAGGAAAATAAGTACGCGCGAATGAGTGCAAGAAGGGTGAGTGATAAAGAATTGTGAATAGGGTTCGTACACCCTATGAAAAGAGCGAATGCGAGGTGAAATAGCAAAGAGTGTGAAAAATCGGTGCACCCCGTGTACGATAACGCAACGGCGCGAGAACGATAATAAAGCTACGAGAGTGCCGAGCGAGGTAAACATTGAACAAATTAAAATCGTCGAAATAGCTGCGGAAGTTACGGAATTAGATGTACTTTCTGTAAAATTCGAGTCACCGTGATTAAAGGTGACGTGTTACGAAATTGTTTTGTTTCGAATAAAGGCCTATTGTTAACCACTCAGAAGTCTAAAATTAATTAGTCCGGTGATCGAGCCCGAATCCCCACGAAAAATAAAAATACATGATAACGTGAAAATAAATACCGTTACAGTAGCACGCCCGCACGTATTTGACCGCGTTCGGCATGCGCTCGGGCAGTGACAAGGGATCGTTGTAGACACAAATTATCGCGATTTCTTATGCGTAAAATTGACTTTTTTGCTATAGACTCGTGTGTAAGCCTAGTGCCCCCACCAGCTCCTTCGACGCCTCGTACTATACATGTTGTCATTCTACATGTACCAGCGTCTATTCGAAATTCGCGCGCGCTCTGAGCTACACTATTAATTAGTCGCCATATATCGTCGGGAACGATGTCACGAGCTGGTCGAAATGATAACCATACAGGTCCTTGCGCAAAAGACGGTACGCTCAGAGTCATACCCACATAATCATGTCCTTCGCACGATTCTGTAAGGCATGTGAGAACATCTCGTACACCTCCCTCCAACCATGTCAGATGATCGATAATGACCGGTGGCTGACGAAAATAAAAATCTGTCTCTCGACCATGCATCCTAAAGCGTGGAAAATAACGTCTCTGCTCGTTGTCGATACCGAAACGTTTACCAGGAGGCAAAATATCACCACCCCGTGCAGCAGTCCTTCCATCGCCAGTCTGTCCACCTGCAGGCATAATTAAACCATTTATTAGAATTTTTATTTAATTTACTTTAAATTTTTGTTTGTCGCTGGCTATATACTATGCATATAATTCGTGTAACGTAAGAATTACAAACTTATATTTGCTTCTAGTCCTCGAATCCGTCGACTGCACCCGGGAACCGCCGACGCATTTCGTAACCCAACTCGATTGTCGGCGGTCTCGGCACAGTGAATCGTGCAAAGCGAAAAACGTTTGGGTCCGTCTCGTACCCTGCTTTTTCATTTTACTATTATTATCCGCGTAATTTTTTTATTTTTGTCAGCGTAGTTGTATTATTAAAAGCTTACCTGAATCTACAGGGTCCTCCTCCTCTTCCTCCTCCTCCTCGTCGTCATCGTCTACGTCTTGCTCCTCCTCCTCCTCCTCTTCTTTTTCTTCTTCTTCTTCTTCTTCTTCCTCCTCCTCTTCTTCTTCTTCTTCTTCTTCTTCTTCTTTTTCTTCTTCTTCTTCTTCTTCTTCTTCTTCTTCTTTCTCGCTGTCTGTATTGCTGTTGGTATCATCGTTTGAACTGTATTGTCGCGATGGGCCTGCGACGGATTCATCTGGTTCTCTCGAGGGGCCCGCCATGAAAGGACCGTTTGTAGGTTTATAACCGCAGAATGGCTGGGTAAAATTTATCCAGCGATTCCCTACGGTGCTGTCGCCATCGTCGTCCCTGCTATGATCATCTGAATCGGTTCTACCCTCCTCATCGGAATCATAGGTGTCGGATCCCATTTCTGCGTCCTCATACCGTCGAACTATATAAAAATCTTATGAAATAAAGGAAATAAAATAAAAGTAATTAGCGCTATATATTACTTACGTCTTTCATTGAGTATGGGCTGCAGAGCAGGCTCATTCAGCCAACCTCGTCGACGAATAACACGCACCACCGAATCAATAATTATTTGATTATCAAACAATCCAATATTGTACGCGTCAACTAAATCGCGTTGATGACACTCGCACAGCATACCGCGAATTTTACGAACAACCGCCTGTGTCGGAAGTTCCCATAGGGTGATCTGTAAATTTCTTCTACCCCAGCGCGAACGCAACGACGGTCTACGCTTCAATATAAACTCTATCAATTTTCTTATCAATGAGCGCTTTACCACTCTGACCATGATTGTGCTGTTAGAGTAGTAGTAGTAGTAGTAGTAACCACAGTAAATCAGACAATTAACTAGAGAATTTTCAAAGCGGCTCACTTTTATATATATTCCTTTAACAAGCTCTCTCTCTCTCTCTCTGCATATACTGCAACGATGTAATAAATACGACTAACCAAGAAGATGGCCGCACGCGATCGCTTTACAAAAGCAAGACCTAGGGAAATATTTAGCGATGGTGATGTACTTAGTTATCGAGTTTCGCTGATGAAAGTCATATTGTTTTCATCTAATTTCAGGTCACTCGGCCATGAGGAAAATCATCAAATTTCACCGACGAATATTATTTAGTTTTCATGGTACATATTATCTGTATGTCGATGTGTGCGTGTGCGCATACGTGCGCGAGAGTATGCAAGAGTTTTGGGATATATTTGCTGCTATTACTAGGCTGTTGAGGAGAATGCGACAAATATCAAAGGATATTGGCTAGCAATTTTCAGGCGTATGATTTGCAGTATCAAAAGAAAAGGCAATGCAGTTAGGTGGTGGGGGAAATCTGTATAAAAAGGAGTATGAACACCACCGACGCTTCATTCGAAAAGTTACAGTCTACACGAAAGCAATAAAAATGGCAAATAACGGTGCTAAGCCTCATCCGATATCGCTGTATATAGCGAACCCCGTTATGTACGGTTTAAATAAATCATTTGGTAAAATAATCGTAGCCGGGTTCGAGTTGAACTCTACGTGTACGCTTACACCGGTGGTGAAAATATTGTCGAATACTTTTACCGGAATTACACTCGGTGCGGACGAGTGGCGAGTGTTTAAAAGTGATTTTTCTCGCGTACAACAATATTTCGAAGCTCATGGGACTGATGCCGAGAAAATGTGTAATACCCGCATAGAGCACACAATGCATTACACACTTTTAACCTCGTGTTACCAGCACAGAGCTGTGTCATTTGGTAAAATAAGCGGTAGCGCTGATGAGGAATACGAGAATCAAGAGGAATCCGGAGAATCGAAACGGAAACGTTTCCGAAAATACTCTCCAAACATTGTTCTTCAGCGGTCTACATTTGATATGCTCGTCGAAATAAGTAGGAGAATTGATATTCATATACAGGCTCTAGAGAGCAAAAGTGAAACGATTCAGAGGTGTATGAACGAGGTGGTATCATATGTCCGTGAAAAGATAGTTGTCAGTGCAATGCCTCGTGCAGTAGCGTATGAGATCATCGGTTCCAAGAACTTCTTTGAAGAAGCGCTCGAACACATCGCGATCTTGCTAACGCCAGAGGATACGGAGTTTATGACAATTATTTTGTCCGAAATAATTGTGCTGTTTCGTGGTCATATCGCTGATCATGCATCGGGTGTTGCGTTGCGAACGCAATATTTCTACGTATGTGCAGCTATTTGTGATAAAGAAACTGTTGTAAATAATTGTATATAGTGTACATTTCGCTCGAAATATTATAAAGTATACACCGATGTCAGTCACAGTGAGAGAGAGAGAGAGAGAGAGAGAGAGAGAGAGAGAGAGAGAGAGAGAGAGAGAGAGACAGTCGTAAAACCGAAGCATCAGCAAAGGTCTGCGCTAGAAAGAAGACGGATCGCTCGTCTCTGTTTCATTAACACAGCAGATCATGCAATACGTGCCAATGTCGATTAGCAGCAAAGCAGCAGAGCTTGGTAAGTAAAAAATATAAAATAATTTTAAATCATGTGATATTTATTTTTAATTTAAAAAATAATGTTTTGCAGAGCGAGCAGCCCCTGCATATGAGCCGACACCGAGGGTTCGTTATTCGTGTCATGGAGAGCGAGAGGAAGATACATATACTGTACAGATAGAGCTAACTTCGGGAAAGAAAAGTGCCACCCGACATCCTCATCCACAGTTGTCGTCGGTGGCAGAACATCATCAACGCTGCCAACTTTGTATAATGAGGCGTGGCATATCAGGTAAGACAATATCAATTATTCTGTACACGATGTTTTTTATTGATCAGTGCGCTCAATTAAATAGTTGTTTCGTTCTTTTTTCAGAAGTACACTATGATGACAACGTCCACAGCGAAAAATAATTTAAAAGCAATATTACGAGTGATAATACAAATCAATTCCATATAGCGATAAAAATAAAATTAACGGTGAAGGAATCTCCGAGCGTGGATGACCGTGTTTGCAGGGCTGTTGCATACGACGGTTAATGTATAAAGTGCTTTCCATAAAATATTGGTTAATTTAAAAATATCTGATCTTACTGTGTCTCTTATTTTTATAGCATAATAATTAGAGAATTATAATTGAAGTCTTTCTCTCTCTCTCTCTCTCTGTGAGGGATCATATTCTATATCTTTTACTGCAGAGCAAGCACTTTGTGAGGAGCATAGCGCAGGGCTATACATGCTCGAAAACCTCTTTCGTTGCATTCAAAGTGATGGATACCTAGTTATGATTCATAGGAGGCTGTTATCTTTATGCCCGTGATACTCTCTAGTAGCATCTCGAGCATTTAGTCTATCTTTGGCATCTTACTTGGAAACAATAAAAAGCAATATGTATCTACGATACGGCAAGGAGATTTTAAGCGACGCGTTTTGGTGCCGATTAATGTTTGTCGAGAGTGTGATGAGTGTGTTTCTGCGTACGCAGGAAATGTGCGATGCATACGACGAGCTGGAAGAGCTCCTACGTAGTGTGTATTTAGTGGAACGTCGTGGAAGACCCATTGAACTTGGGGAGTTGCATATCGGCATGTCCTGTATTGTGCCTCGTTTCAATAACGTTGTCCGCGGCGAAGTGGTTTACCCGGACTTTGATGGGTACTGCGAGGTGTTGCTAGTCGATTTCGGCGAAACTATTTACATCGACTGGTCTCACCTATTTCATCCGGAGCCTCTAGCAAGTATGCTGCCGGTTCTTGTCATGGAGTTTTCCATATACGGACTCGAACGCGTGGATGTTGCAGGTATCGAGCAGCTCGTCGAAGAAGCGTGCGGTGGAGATGACTTGATCGCTGTCATGATGCGACCTCTTGCCGGCGATAGCGTTCCGCGGGTTCGCTTATCGAACGGTGAACGCGTGGATGTGGCGGCGTTTATTATAGAAGCCCTCGGTGATGAGATCGATATCGGCTACGATATCGATGCCGTGGACGAGGGCTTTGACGAGGACATAGTAATGAATTAAAGACGCTGTGCATGTGTATGTGTGTGTGTGTGTGCGTGTGTGAGAGAGTACATTCGAGAGACAGGAGTTTAAAATCGCTTTGGCAGGAGGATAGATGCCTACAACAGCTGCGGTGGTGGTGAGTACATAATTTTATTTATTTTTCCAAGTATGTGTACACCTTTGCTCCATCCTGCTCTTATCTCTACTCTTCCTTGTTCACCAAGGTACCCACACCACCTCACTTTACCATCTCCACGTTACCGACACTGGTCAAGCAGAGTGGGTAGCGCGGCGGTGGAAAAGTGAGGTGGTGTGGGTAGCCGCGTGGTCGGGGAAGGAGTGGGATGGAGCAAAGGTGTACACATACTACTGATATCGTAGCCGATATCAATCTCATCACCGAGGACCTCTATAATAACCGCTGCCACGTCCGCGCGTTCCCCGTTCGATAATCGAACCCGCGGAACGTTATCGCCGGCAAGAGGTCGCATCATGACAGTGATCAAGGCATCTCTATCGCACGCTTCTTCGAGGAGATGCTCAATACCTGCAACATCCACGCGTTCGAGTCCGTATATTGAACGCTCCATGACAAGAGCCGGCAGCATACTTGCTAGAGGATCCGGTTGAAATAGGTGAGACCAGTCTATGTAAATGATCTCGCCGAAATCAACGAACAACACCTCGCAGTACCCATCAAATTCCGGGTAAATCACTTCGCCGCGAACAACTCTATTGAAACGAGGTACAATACAGGACATTCCTATATACAGCTCGCCAAGTACAACGGGCCTTCCTCGACGTTCCACTAAATACACGCTACGCAGGAGCTCTTCCAGCTCGTCGTATGCATCGCACATTTCCTGTGTACGCAGGAACACGCTCATCACACTCTCGACAAACATTACTCGGCGCCAAAACGCGTCGCTTAAAATCTCTTTGCCGTATCGCGGATACATATTGCTTTTTATTGTTTGCAAGTAGGATGCCAAAGACAGACTAAATGCTCGAGATGCTACTAGAGAGTGTCAGGGGAATAAATAAAACAACTTCCCATGAATCATAACTAGGTATCCATCACTTTGAATGCAAGGAAAGCGGTTTTCGAGCATGCATAGCCCTGTGCTGTGCTCCTCGCAAAGCGCTTGCTCTGCGGTAAAAGATATAGAATATGATCCCTCACAGAGAGAGAGAGACTTCAATTATAATTCTCTAATTATTACGCTATAAAAATAAGAGACACAGTAAGATCAGATATTTTAAAAAAATTTATCAATATTTTATGGAAAGCACTTTACACATTTACCGTCGTATGCAACAGCCCTGCAAACACGGTAATCCACGCTCGGAGATTCCTCCACCGTTAATTTGATTTTTATCGCTATACGGAATTAATTTGTATTATCACTCGTAATATTGCTTTTAAATTATTTTTCGCCGTGGGTGTTGTCATCACAGTGTACTTTTGAAAAAAGAACGAAACAAGTATTTAATTGAACGCACTGGTCAATAAAAACAACGTGTACAGAATAATCGATACTGTCTTACCTGATATCCCACGACTCATTATACAAAGTTGGCAGCGTTGATGATCTTCTGCCACCGACGACAACTATGGATGGGGATGGCGGGTGACACTTTTATTTCCCGAAGTTAGATCTATCTGTACAGTGTATGTATCCTCCTCTCGCTCTCCATAACACGAATAACGAACCCTCGGTGTCGGTTCATATGCAGGGGCTGCTCGCTCTGCAATACATTATTTTTTATAATCAAAAATAAATATTACGTGATTTAAAATCACGATTTTTAAATTATTGTATATTTTTTACTTACCAAGCTCTGCTGTTTTGCTGCTAATCGATATTGGCACGTATTCCATGATCTGCCGTGTTAATGAAACAAAGACAGACGCGTGCTCCGTCTTCTTTCTATCGCAGACCTTTGCTGATGTTTCGGTTTTATGACTGTGATAACTCATTTTCTCTCTCTCTCTCTATCTCTCTCTCTCTCTCTCTCTCTCCCCCTCTCTCTCTCTCTCTCTCTCTCTCTCTCTCTCTCTCTCTCTCTCTCTCTCTTTCTCTCTGTCTAGGCGCGTGCCACCGAGGCGACAGGTAATCCCTCAAAAGAATATATGGATAGAGATAGTAATATATTGAAACGTTTCGCGGTTTTGCGCGATCGATCGCTTTATTTATTTTTGCTTGATGTTATGTTTTTGCGCGTATATATTAGTCTGTCGCGGCCAAATCGCGTAGTTTTTTCTTTCCGAGCAAGGTCATTTCCTATACCACTGGGAATGGGATTTAGAGCTCGAAAAAGGTTCGTGCTCTGGGCTGGATCGGCGGATTTTTCTCGGGCTTATTGGTTCTAAAGTATTTGTAATTAATTCTTTATCTTTGTGTTATTTATTTGTATCCTTTTGTTTTGTTGAGAGACCTCAGTCTGGGTTTTTGATTTTGCATGTGTCCGTGGTGGGCGCGCGTTTTATCACCCTTTCATCATTGGTCTATTAGTTTTGAGGGCAATTATTTAATTGTATTGTACTTAAGGTACTTACTTCCTTAAGGTTTTATTGTACTGTACGGAATTTGGAGGAAGTGGCCTAGGCTGGTGAGTATGTGGTATCGTTAATGTCGGTAGATTTAGCGTTTTCGTTTTGCATATGCGGAATAATTTCCAGTTTCGATCGGGACTGATTTTAATATTCATACGACGATCTGGTATCATGTGTACGGAGCTCAACACTCAATTTGGTAATATAGGGGTTGTCGCGCTTGCTTTTACGCGATTTTCTAAGATTACGTATGCGGAATAACTTCCGGTTTCTTTCGGGGCTGATTTTAATATTCGTACGACGATATGGTATCGTGCGTACGGATCTCAACACACAATTTGGTAATATAGGGGTTGTCGCTCTTGCTTTTACGCAATTTTCTAAGACTACGTATGCGGGTTAATTCCCGATTTATTCTTCATGTGACGCTACTGTTCGTATGGTGAGCTGGTGTCACCCCTACGGAGCTTAAGGGGCTATACCAGTGTGAACGCTGAAAATTTGGGTAATTTTTGGGAATTTTTTGGAAGAAAAGTACTCAATTGAATGTTTCGGAAAATTAAGAATATATTTGGCTATATTTGATCTATATAACATCATTTTTTCATAGAAAATATTGAGGTCCAAGTGACTTAAGCGCTGCCGTCGGAGACGCCAAAAAAAAAGTTTCTCCACTGCTGACATGATTCCGGCCGATTGAGTAGCTGAAACCGGGAAAGGAAAAAATAGGGTTAAACTGGAAGATATTTCCTATATAATGATACAGAATTTTCGAAAAATATCAAAATTTAACAAAATGGCGTAGTTATGAAAAAAAAGTCTGTTTTTTTGCTTAAAAATGGTCGTTTTTTTCAATGCCAAATCGTCAATGTCCATCCAATTAAAAATATCCTATGTCATTGTAGAGTAAATATATTCAAGAGTACTCAGTTCAAATTTCAAGTCAATCGGATAATTGCTCTTTGAGTTACAATGTCAGCAAATTTGAAAAATCTCATGTCGAGAAAAACGCGTTTAAAGATTTAACTATCAATTTTTGCAAGATACAATGATATTTAGTATAAAAACTGCTAATCAGCTATTCCTGGCCCATACAGTGGACCCTCCTCTTCCTCGAATAATGCCTGCTGAGAGGCTGAAGCTTTTCTCCGAGCTGTTCGTCCCTCTTTTGAGGATGCTTCATGACGTAACTCCGCCTGGTTGATTCGACTGTCATCTCTCTCCATGGCATATTCTTTTGCAATAGGACCGATGATGACGTCCATTACTTGTAGCATTTTTAGAATAGCATAAAAACCATCGTTAAATATTGAGACTGCAAGGAAATTAGCGAGCTCGATCTTTTTCATTCCATTATGAAGATGCTTTGGAGCAAAGTGCCAGAGCAAGCCGTTATAACTTTCATTGTTATTCTGCGTGTTCCCTCCTTTGCATCGCTCTAGTAATTCCCTTGAACTCAAGTCAGTATAAACAGGCTCCAAAGCTTTCGTAACACCCTTGTCAAGTGGCAGATAATCATGTTTGAACTTTGATACGTCCATTCCTTGAGCTTTCGCGCGGCGATATGAGCACCAGATATTCACATCTGCAGGGCAATGTCCGTGGTTCGGATTTTCGTCTGTCGAAGACAAATGATGCAAGGTAGCCCAAATTTCTTGATACATTTCATCAACTTTATCTTGATGCCTGGTAATTGCCAATCCATAGTATTTCTGGAGTTTATTAATAACTTTGTCAGTTAGCTTCACGGTATTCTTACTCCTTCCTCCTAAACCTTTGGTTCGTTTAACTGCGTTGAAAGACTCCAGAGTACCTTTTAAATGGTAACGCTGATTTCAAATTGCCCTATAGAGTCCCCTATAGAGTGTCCCCTCCCCCTATAGTGACCAAAGAATCAGGTAACAACACGTCAGCTCCGAGCTCCGCCTCCAGGCAGATGGGTCATCTTATACCTACGAGCGGTTGCTCTTTAGAAGGCTGCCATTCACTGGTATTAAAGATAGGGCCTTCAAATTTTTACAGGATATTCTTCAAAGTATGAACTGTCGAAAAAGGCTAAAAAAGAAATCAATTTTTTTAAAGTGTCACACTGGTATAGCCTCTTAAAAACTAATTCTGATATTACAAGGTTCTCGCTCTCCTTTAGGATTACGAGGCGGTTTATCCTGCCTCGTCTAGCCGCTTTCGCTTGTCCTCATACGTGGCTTTCCATGGTATTTTCGTAAGATATACCGTTCGGCCTTAGTATAATCATCGGACGGCGGCCTGCTATTGGTGGTATGTTTTTAACGCATTCTATAACGTGTGACTTATTCGTGTGCTTCGTCTCGCGGGGTTCCGCTTTGTTGGGCGATTCAGCTGCGAGTTCGGTTCTCGGCCTTCCGAGCATAGAGTCGCGAGTATTGTTATGTCGGGTCGGGAGTGTGAGTTTACCTACCTATCGTACTAGGCTTTGTTATTGTTTTAGTTCTCTAGCTATAGCTTGCTGTTCGCGCAAGACACGGGATTCGCAGCGTTGACCAACTTGCTCATCCTGTACTCCTGATACTGAGGCGTTTATTCTCGATATATTAAGGTACCTTATCGTTGCCTTTAAGGGGCTTGCGACTTGGTTTCTTAATCTTCGAGACCTGCCGAGGTATCCGTGCGTAACAGGTGGTAGTTGGCCACTGGCCCTGGCGTGGTCCCACCGACGCAGGTACACCCTCCGAGTCGAGCGCGCGTGGTACAGCAAGCCGGGATGCAACTCCCTAGGTCTTGTGACACACGTACTTCTTCATTTCCCAAGAGACGAGTAGCCATTGCGCTGTTCGTGGGGATTCGTTAATGGAAAATGCCCTGACGCTGTGAGTAGGGGCGGCCAAGCGCTGTGCAGAGGAGCCTTACTCCTCGCAGGGTATCGATAATTAGTTCGTTTGGTCAACTGACGGCCAAGCGCAATGCAGGGGAATCAGTTGATCGAACGAACACTACTTTCTGACAAGTTATTTCCAAAACGTTTAGACTTAAAAATAAAATGAAATCTAGGTTGGCTGTCAAGCAGCACTTCGTCTTGCAGAAGATAATTTAGACAAGAGCCCTGAGGTTAGTCTAGTCGCGGTTTATAAAGTTTGGTCGATGGGCCCCGAGGGGGTGTTTTGGGGTAGACCACGTGATGTTTGTCACATCTTACTCACTGGGTGAGAGAGGTGCGGGGTGGTGTGTAGGTGTCCCGTTATATCTCTGAATTTATATATTTGGTCAGTTTTTTGCTTTCTTGGGGTTTGAACCGAGGTTCTAGGGAGGTTGAGTTCCTAGATTCAATGCTAATTCTCTACCTGCTGTAGGTTCAATCTTTCATCTGGGATTTTTTTGTTGTCGATTCACTGTTTTTTTGATATTTTTGTTTAATGTTGGTCTTTGCCTCCTTCGTGATAATTGGTTTGTTTTGATTTCCGATTAAATTTCCTAGAAATTTGCGTTTTTTGGAGTCTTTTATGTGTTCCTCGCTTGTTATTTGATCCGCTAGTTTTTTGTTAGGTTCTAGGTGTGGGTGTTGTTTCGAGGATTATTTATTCATTGGGTTCGTGAAAAGATTGTCTCTGTTTAAGAGTTTTTCCTGATTTTAATGTTTATCTGTTGAGTGGGGGTAGTTCGTAGAGAGTCATGCGATGGTACCCTTTTATCTTTTGTCTCTTGGGTTTGTGGGACCTCGAGGGATCCACAATTTGCTTTTGTCTTTCCCCGTGGTGTGGCGGTCTTATCGCATTGGGCTGTTCGTGTAGTGTGACCTATTGGGAAGGTAGGGCCTACTGCACCAGAAGTTTGCATGGCGAGGTGTGTGGTCTTCCGGGTAGTTCCGCCTGGTTTTTGCGTATGGGCGGGGGCTACTGCGATCGGTTCCGCCAGGCGCGGCGCGTGATCTCGTTAGCCGCAATGCCTCCTGTCTTGCTAGCTCCGTTTGGGGGGAGGGGGTCCTCTCGTGTACTATGCTTTTGCTTTGAGTGTGGTCTTAGCGCGAAGGTGGGGCCTGTTATGCCATGTGATTGCTTGGCGGGTGTGTGGTCTCTACTAGGTAGTCCTACCTGCTGCTCTATACCATCCTTCTTAAGGTGGGTACTCGCGGTTGCTCGCAAGTACCTACTGATTCTCTCTGGTTTCCTGGTCCGGTGGGCGCCTATTCGCGCTTGTTTGTTAGCTTTTGGCAATGATGAATCACTTTAGTGATTTTTTATTGATGCGATTCCCTTCCTCTAGTATGCTTTTAATGTGTTTTTTTTTGTTTAGTCGTGTTTGTGTGAGTTCGATATTTCGGGTTAATTGGTTTTTCAAATTTTTTGCTGTGAGGCCGATCCTCTTCCTTCGTAGCGGATTGCTCTGATTGCGTTCCGTTACAATATACTGTGACGTAGTCACGACCTGAGAAAGATAGAGAAATAAGAAACAGATAAATACAAATTAAAAATCATATATGTGAATATAAAAATTAGAATAAATACATCATTTATTTCCAAAAAGATAAAGAAAGTACAGAAAGCAGATAGAATAAAAGACAGTAAATTCTCGGAAGCAAGAGCTGTAAGGAGACACAGCGAAACAGGCTGGATCCTGAATATTCCCTCACTGCCGAAAAACAGCGGGTCAGCGACCGGCTGGCCTCGCTCGAGCGGTGAGGGGAACGGCAGGGCACGGTGGCGGGGCATCTGAAACAAGAAGAAATTATATAAGACATGATAAGGAGAAGAGTTAAAATAAGAGAGTGGGAAGGCTGGTAGAGGATATATAAGGCAGCTTCAAAGAGAGAAAGGCTCTTATTCGTTCCAATCGTCGACAAAGTCTGCATTCGTTTGTGTGCAGCTATAAAAGTTTTTGGTAAATCCAAGATTTTCATATTGAATCCAAGGATTTCAAATAAAAAAAGGCGTGAGTTTGCCTACAAATTTATTAGAACATTGACAAATAAAAATACAGTGCAAGTTAATGGAGGAACAAATAAAAAGATTAATAGCGAACAGCATCGGACCGCGTAAAAACAGAAAATATTCTAAAAACCGAATTGAGAAGAGAAAGTTGGTGGCATTGAAATAGATGAGTAGGGTTTAGTTAGGAGACTTAAGAAAATAGCATAAGGTAGTTTTAAATCGGATAATTAGTAATAAGTAGGAGTAGTCTATAAGGAGGATTGTTACCGCTGCGCATCGACAAATGTGACAGAAACTTGTTAGTGACACCAAGAGGTTGAAGGATTAAGCAGGGTGAAAGAAATAGTGGTACAACATAGAGAAAGGAGGTAGAATAATAAATAATATTCAAGGATATTAGGAAACACAGGCATGGTACGATAGACTTAAAAGATGTAATAAGTGTACGCAACGAGTAGGGATAGTTTATGGAGTAGAATTATAAATAAAGAGTAGGAAAATTAATTAATAAGTGGAATTAGGAGGTAAATACCAAACAGACGTAGGAAAAGTTAATTGAGAATTTTAGGACAAATAGAAAAATAATTAGGGAAGAAACAATTTTACTAGCTTTGTCAAGCGCGTCGGATGAGAACAACACCAATCAACAAGACATAAAGAATAAGAAAAAGATCCAATAAAAGACCGACTCACCAAGATAGAAGAATAACTGGAACGTCCAGATAGAACACCGACGATTGCTGGAGAAATCCATCAAATAAATGATAAATAATTAAGAATCACTGGAAAATAGTGATACTGTAACTGTCATCTTTCAACACATAAAGAACATCACTCGCGAACCAAGAGCACTATTACCACGGGAAAACACGCTGGAAATTCACGGGAACGGCACGACCATAATAAACAAAGAGCCCGAACGCGAAACAACACGAAAAACAAATTATTTTGATTAATTAACAAGACAACGCGGACACGGACACAGACCTGGCGTCTGTATCAGCTGACCGACGCGCCAGCAACAGCTCATCGAGCCAAGCAGACCGCGCATCAGCAGCCAGGTGAGCAAAAGATCAAGACGGTTGAGCTCGATTCTGCCTAGTTGGGACATCCACCGCTGAGCGCAGAAGCCAAAATCCGATATCATCACGGATAAAGAAGAGCGCGGGACCTTTAGAGCGATTATACTTCACAAATGAAATGTACGGCTAACGGCGTCAAAAAGCCGAACACCGGAGAATTCTCTATTAATTATTGAATAAATCCTACGTATACATCCTATAAAAGTCTATAATTAATTATCTTAGTGTTCGAGCCCGAATTCTTCTCCTCATAAGACTAAAATCTAATGTTAACGTGAAAATACCGTTACAATACATATCAAATGCATTTCCTTAAAAATTAATCACAAGAGTTATTGTTCATAAACCGGCTTTAACAATCGAGTAAAAACTTGTCACACCGATATCTCAATTTGATACCAACGATATCCAATTTAAAAGACTTGAGGAAAATTATCGAGAAGTGTTGAGTCAATAAGCCTTTTTAGACATTAACTAATAAGTATTTATCAGGAGTACAAATTGAAAATGCGGGATTTTTTTCTATTTTTGAACGTTTATTCTGAAAAAATGGTAACAAATGAATTATTCAAAGTATTGTCCATCGCTAGCCACAACTTTTTCCCATCTTTCTGGCAATTTACGGATACCGTCGCGAAAAAATTCGGCCGGCTTGGCTGCTATCCAGTCATCGACCCATTTTTGGGCTTCTTCGTAAGAATGGAAGCGCTGGTCAGCTAGGCCATGTGTCATCGATCGGAAAAGGTGGTAATCGGAAGGAGCAATATCTGGGCTATACGGCGGGTGGGGTAAGACTTCCCATTTCAGCGTTTGTAGGTATGTTTTGACCGGCGCTGCAACATGTGGCCGAGCGTTGTCATGTTGCAAAATTACTTTGTCGTGTTTTTGCTCGTATTGTGGCCGTTTTTCTTTGAGTGCGCGGCTCAAACGCATCAATTGAGTTCGGTATAGTGCTCCTGTGATGGTTTCGTTCGATTTCAATAGCTCATAATACACCACACCCAGCTGGTCCCACCAAATACAGAGCATGAGCTTGGCGCCGTGAATATTTGGTTTGGCCGTCGATGATGATGCATGGCCGGGGTAACCATATGATTTTTTGCGCTTCGGGTTATCGTAATGGATCCACTTTTCATCACCAGTGACAATGCGATGCAAAAAACCCTTCCGTTTTTGCCGTTCGAGCAGCAGTTCGCATGCAAAAAAACGGCGCTCGACGTCTCTCGGCTTCAGCTCATACGGCACCCAATGTCCTTGCTTTTGGATCATTCCGAGGGCTTTTATACGATGGGAAATGGCTTGTTGTGTCACTCCCAATGAATCTGCGAGCTCTTGTTGAGTTTGACACGAGTCTTCATTGAGTATTGCCTCCAATTCAGCATTCTCAAACTTTTTCACTTGGCCCGGCCGCTCTTTGTCCTCAACGTCAAAATCACCACTTCTAAACCGCACAAACCATCTCTCGCACGTTGAAACCGATGGAACATGACTCGGATAAGCCTCGGAGACCAATCGATGTGCTTCAGCAGCACTTTTCTTCAAATTAAAGAAGTAAATTAAAACTTCCCGCAAATGCTGTTTTGTTGGCACGAAACTCGACATATTGAGAGCTCAAAAAAACTATGAATTTGACACTGCGACAAATTGACACATACTGAAAATTAAAGCTATAAGACGTAGCTTTGACATGAACATAGTCACAGTACTGCCTGATGCGTATAGCGTTAGTAACGCCATCTGTTATCAAACCCGCATTTTCAATTTGTACCCCTAAATAAATTTTTAATATAAACCTTAATTAAAATGATAAGTCGTAGTCTATAACGGAAAAAAAAGAAAGAAAGGTAATACTGAAGAGAAGCGTATTGGCTGTACCGACGTCCGAATCGTTTTTATTCCTCGCTGTCTATCTCGACGCGTGTCGTCGAAGCAAGGAATAATTCTTCTACTACCTCGCGGCACGTGGTGCCGCAGCTCGGAATAGGAATTGAACGAGACCGGGTTCAGATGAGAATTGCAGCATGAATCACCAGAGGCTCGGTGGATCCACTTAAAAGTCAGAGTCTTTTTCGAAGTAGCTTCATTTTATCTGGGATGTGTCACTTCACCCCAAGCAACTCGGAACGAGAATCGAACGAGGGCATGTCTAGAAGAAAAGTTAGTTATCGCGATAACCCTCAAATTCCGAGCGCTATTGTAATTCTAAGAATCCCCCGCATAGAAAATTAGACCATCCACGACCTATATAAGGACGGGAAAATGCCCGAAAGAGACAGAGTGAGGAGAGTGAGCATAGCAGTAGAGCAGAGTAGAGAGTAAGGGGCTCCTAGGTTAGAGCCTGGTGGAGAACAGATTACACTGCGTACAGCCGCCGTGTCGAGTTTGATCAGTCGCGATCAAAACTGGCGAGCTAAAAAGGCTCCCACCGCGAAGGACCCCCACCCTATAGACGCATCTAAAATTCAGAGTGAGTACTTATAATGAGAAGAAAAACGGTTGAACAGTCTAAATTCAGTTGAATTTACTTTTTCTCGGTTTTAATGTCAATCATTCGGACTTTATCTCAAGCTTAAAGAAGGAATATAGAAGAAATTGAATTCAATTGATTTCTGCCGTTTTTGTACTAGTCCACACTGTTTATTTCATTTTATCGAATCATAAGTATCACGTTAAGAGCATTGCGCCAAAAAGTACCGATCGCTCGCGCACGGTAATAGCGAATGTATGTGTATCACGTATTCGGTTATTTGAATAAATTTTAACAGCTTCACGAATCATCGAGTTTAGAATTTTTATTATAACAAACGGTTGCCATCTTTCCCCTTCAACCCATCGGTTACCGGCGAAACAGCTCCACCAGAAAACCAAACGTAAGTATAGACGCAAATCTTCTAATTTATATTTTCTGATACCTCCGTAAACTTTTCCCGAAGTGAAAGTAACCTGTCATTTTCCTTCCCCCTAAAATCCCTTCCTCCGCGATTTAATTTATCGATCTAGTGTATCGGGTCGAGTGACGGTTAACGCGAGCAATCAACGAGCATTTTCAGCGCTGTCCCGAGTAATTTTCCGAGAGGTTAGACTCAAAAGGGGGCTTGCATCTTCGGTGTTTCTTTTCATGTGTGGTAAAGGGAGATTTCATTCTCTTTGATCAGAGTATGGAAAACTCACGCCAAAACACCTCACACGTCTTAAATTTGTCGGTTTTTGTAAAGACACCGCGCGGGTTTATCGTAACAAAGACTGAGAACTCGTCCGGGATCCTAAAAAGAGTGTTCATTTTGTTCAAATTAACCAGTCATCTTTGTCGCGAATAAATTTGTTGAGAATCCGTCCAAGCGTGGTCGAATGAATCTGTGAATATATTGAAAATAATGTAGCCTCACTCAAGACAGGGTGAAAAATAAACCAGACACATAGATGGTATATTGAGGAAGCGGTTTATTCTACCTTCCAATAGTTACAAAAAAATATGTCAAATTTAGGAAATATTAATGTTAAGAATAACTACAAAAATAAAAATGAATTGAATTTTGACTATGAAACTTGAGCAGCACACAATTAATATAATTGTGTGCTGGGTATGCTTTGTGCGGTGAACGTGATGCAGTCAATGCTGCAGAGCACGCCACGGAATGAGAGAAATGAGTGCGTAGAATGTGTCGTTTATTCACAGCAAGCTGTCAGCAGGTTTATCTGAGAGAAGTTGCAGTGAATAGGTGAGAGCACTAGCAATTGGATTGCTTGATTGCTGTGAGTGCGATATGAGCAGCGTGACGCAGTCAGCACTGCGTAGCACGTTACAGATATACATTGAGGATGCACAAGAATGAGAAGAATAAATTCACAATGCTTTCCCAGCAAGTTCAGTTGGGGTGAAATCACAGTGAATTAGTAAGAACACACGCAATTATATTAATTGAGTGCGCAACAAGTGATGTGAAAACGTGGTGCAGCCCATGCTGCAGAGCACGCCACAGGGTGAGACCTTTATGAGGATGCACCGATTAATTCCTCCGACAGTGAATTATGCTAAATTATGTCTGTAAACGCTCACCGTTAATTTTGAGTCCTGGTGAGCACAGAGGTTGAGAAGGTCCGGTGAATAGAGATGAAATTGCGAGAGTCCCGTGGATGCGTGCGCTGTCCTATGGTTGTCACGAAAAAGTGTCTAATTTTCCAACATGGCTGTGAGATACGAACTCGACGTTGAGCGCTGGAGTCAAATGCGTGAGATAGCCGGTGAGCGAAGTCGAAGTCAAGCGAGAAAGATAACCTCTCTCTTAACGCGGCATGCATGCGAGCTACAGCCTCGGATCGATCCGTCGACCAACAGGTCGACGCACGGCGAATATCGATCACCGATTATCCAACAAAATTCAATTAGTGAAAATTGGATTTAAGAAAAAAAAAGTATGAAGTTCATTAGTAGATTTTATCGTGAGTAAATAAAAATCGAAAAAAAGAAGGGGTGATTTTATAAAAAAAATTGTTCGTGTTGTTCGAAATGAATTAATCGGTTCTTTCGTGGATCAATTAAATTGTGGAAATTTATTTCTTAAAAAAGTGTCACTTTGGTTCGTGTTAATCTACCTGCCTTTGTAATTCGATTTAAATCATAAAACCTAACTTTTCTCTTTTTACCGCGTTTTCAAGAAGTGATTTAATTCGTGAAAATCGATTTTATCATTTTTATCGAATTTAGTGAATCAACCCAATTCGTGAAAATTCACTATTTCCTTTCAACCGCGTGTGTTGTAAATCGTTTAAAACCATAAAATCTAACTTCGCCCTTTTTACCGCGTTTCCCAGAAATTCTTTAATTCGTGAAAATCCATTTTTACTTTTTATTGAGTTTTAGTGATTCAACTTATTTTATGAAAAAAATCACTCCTTTCTTCTCAGTTTTCGCAAACTGGTTTAATTCATAAAATCTAGCTTTTCCCTTTTTACCGCGCTTTAATATGTTAATTTAATTCGTGAAAATCGATTTTTTCATTTTTCTTGAATTTTAGTGAATCAACCTAATTCGTAAAAATGTACTATATTCTTTCAACTACGTTGTAATAAAACATTTTAATTCATAAAATCTAACTTTCCCCTTTTTTACCGAGTGTGGATTTAGTGGGTAGAAATTGATTTTTCCCTTTTTATTATTATCGGGTTTTAATAAATCGATTTTATTCATAAAAATTGATTTAGTTGAAAGTGACACTTTTATTCGAGTTAGATGATCGGATGTTCCCTTGAATAATTACAAATTAAGAACGTTCGTGATGTGCTTCAAGTCCATTGATCGACTTAAAAAAAAATGGATTCGTTTTAGAGAATACCCGCTATTATTCAAGTTATTTGGTAAGCCTTTTTCGTAAGTAAATTGACCTTGTAGAAATCAAATGTGGAATCTGATTTTTAATAATGACTGGTGAATAAAAAGAGAAAGAATTTGTATTGAAGGACATATTGTAACGGTATTTTTACGTTAACATTAAATTTTATTCTTTTGAGGGGAAGAATTCGGGCTCGAACACTACGATAATTAATTTTAGACTTCTATAGGAGGTATAAGTAAGGTATATTCAATAAGTTTCATAGAATTCTGTGTTGTGAGGCTTTTTGGCGCCTTTAACCGTACAATTTATCAGTGGTGTTTAATTGCTCGGATGGTTCCACGCTCTTCTTTACCCGTGAGGTTATCAGATTCTCGACTTCTGCGCTGAGCGGTGGATATCTCAACTAGGCAGTATCGAGCTCAGCCGTCTTGATCTTTTTCCCGCCTGGCTGCTGACGTGCTGTCTGCTGGGCTTGCGTCGTTGTTGCTGGCGCGTCGGTCAGCCGGTATGGACGCCGGGTCTGTGTCCGCGTAAGTAGTATGTGTACACCTTTGCTCCATCCCACTCCTTCCCCCACCACGCGGCTACCCCCACCACCTCACTTTTCCACCGCCGCGCTACCCACTCTGCTTGACCAGTGTCGGTAACGTGGAGATGGTAAAGTGAGGTGGTGTGGGTACCTTGGTGAACAAGGAAGAGTAGAGATAAGAGTAGGATGGAGCAAAGGTGTACACATACTTGGGAAAATGAATAAAATTATGTACTCACCACCACCGCAGCTGTTGTAGGCATCTACCCTCCTGCCAAAGCGATTTTAAACTCCTGTCTCTCGAATGTACTCTCTCACACACGCACACACACACACACATACACATGCACAGCGTCTTTAATTCATTACTATGTCCTCGTTAAAGCCCTCGTCCACGGCATCGATATCGTAGCCGATATCGATCTCATCACCGAGGGCTTCTATAATAAACGCCGCCACATCCACGCGTTCACCGTTCGATAAGCGAACCCGCGGAACGCTATCGCCGGCAAGAGGTCGCATCATGACAGCGATCAAGTCATCTCCACCGCACGCTTCTTCGACGAGCTGCTCGATACCTGCAACGTCCACGCGGTCGAGTCCGTATATGGAAAACTCCATGACAAGAACCGGTAGCATACTTGCTAGAGGATCCGGATGAAATAGGTGAGACCAGTCGATGTAAATAGTTTCGCCGAAATCGACTAGCAACACCTCGCAGTACCCATCAAAGTCCGGGTAAACCACTTCCCCGCGGGCAACGTTATTGAAACGAGGCACAATACAGGACATGCCGATATGCAACTCCCCAAGTTCAATGGATCTTCCACGACGTTCCACTAAATACACACTACGTAGGAGTTCTTCCAACTCGTCGTATGCATCGCACATTTCCTGCGTACGCAGAAACACACTCATTACACTCTCGACAAACATTAATCGGCACCAAAACGCGTCGCTTAAAATCTCCTTGCCGTATCGTGGATACATATTGCTTTTTATTGTTTCCAAACAGGATGCCAAAGACAGACTAAATGCTCGAGACGCTACTAGAGAGTATCACGGGCATAAAGATAACAGCCTCCTATGAATCATAACTAGGTATCCATCACTTTGAATGCAACGAAAGAGGTTTTCGAGCATGCATAGCCCTGCGCTATGCTCCTCGCAAAGTGCTTGCTCTGCAGTAAAAGATATAGAATATGTTCCCTCACAGAGAGAGAGAAAGACTTCAATTATTATGCTATAAAAATAAGAGACACAGTAAGATCAGATATTTTTAAATTAACCAATATTTTATGGAAAGCACTTTATACATTTACCGTCGTATGCAACAGCCCTGCAAACACGGTCATCCACGCTCGGAGATTCCTTTACCGTTAATTTTATTTTTATCGCTATATGGAATTAATTTGTATTATCACTCGTAATATTGCTTTTAAATTATTTTTCGCTGTGGACGTTGTCATCATAGTGTACTTCTGAAAAAAGAACGAAACAACTATTTAATTGAGCGCACTGATCAATAAAAAACATTGTGTACAGAATAATCGATATTGTCTTACCTGATATGCCACGACTCATTATACAAAGTTGGCAGCGTTGATGATCTTCTGCCACCGACGACAACTGCGGATGAGGATGTCGGGTGGCACTTTTCTTTCCCAAAGTTAGCTCTATCTTCCTCTCGCTCTCCATGACACGAATAACGAACCCTCGGTGTCGGCTCATATGCAGGGGCTGCTCGCTCTGCAAAACATTATTTTTTTAATTAAAAATAAATATCACATGATTTAAAATTATTTTATATTTCTTACTTACCAAGCTCCGCTGCTTTGCTGCTAATCGACATTGGCACGTATTCCATGATCTGCTGTGTTAATAAAACAGAGACGAGCGATCCGTCTTCTTTCTAGCGCAGACCTTTGCTGATGCTTCGGTTTTACGACTGTCTCTCTCTCTCTCTTTCTCTCTCTCACTGTGACTGACATCTGTGTATACTTTATAATATTTCGAGCGAAATGTACACTATATACAATTATTTACAACAGTTTCTTTATCACAAATAGCTGCACATACGTAGAATTATTGCGTTCGCAACGCAACACCCGATGCATGATCAGCGATATGACCACGAAACAGCACAATTATTTCGGACAAAATAATTTTCATAAACTCCGTATCCTCTGGCGTTAGCAAGATCGCGATGTGTTCGAGCGCTTCTTCAAAGAAGTCCTTGGAACCGATGATCTCATACGCTACTGCACGAGTCATTTCACTGGCAACTATCTTTTCACGGACATATGATACCACCTCGTTCATACACCTCTGAATCGTTTCACTTTTGCTCTCTAGAGCCTGCATATGGATATCAATTCTTCTACTTATTTCGACGAGCATATCAAATGTAGACCGCTGAAGAACAATGTTTGGAGAGTATTTTCGGAAGCGTTTCCGTTTCGATTCTCCAGATTCCTCTTGATTCTCGTATTCCTCATCAGCGCTACCGCTTATTTTACCAAATGACACAGCTCTGTGCTGGTAACACGAGGTTAAAAGTGTGTAATGCGTTGTGTGCTCTATGCGGGTATTACACATTTTCTCGGCATCAGTCCCATGAGCTTCGAAATATTGCTGTACGCGAGAAAAATCACTTTTAAACACTCGCCACTCGTCCGCACCGAGTGTAATTCCGGTAAAAGTATTCGACAATATTTTCACCACCGGTGTAAGCGTACACGTAGAGTTCAACTCGAACCCGGCTACGATTATTTTACCAAATGATTTATTTAAACCGTACATAACGGGGTTCGCTATATACTGCGATATCGCATGAGGCTTAGCACCGTTATTTGCCATTTTTATTGCTTTCCTGTAGACTGTAACTTTTCGAATGAATCGTCGGTCGTGTTCATACTCCGTTTTATATAGATTTCCCCCACCACCTAACTGCATTACCTCTTCTTTTGATACTGCAAATCATACGCCTGAAAATTGCTAGCCAATATCCTTTGATATTTGTCGCATTCTCCTCAACAGCCTAGTAACAGCAGCAGATATATCCCAAAACTCTTGCATACTCGCGCACACTTATGCGCACACGCACACATTGACATACAGATAATATGTACCATGAAAACTAAATAATATTCGTCGGTGAAATTTGATGATTTTCCTCATGGCCGAGTGCCTTGAAATTAGATGAAAACAATATGACTTTCAGCAGCGAAACTCGATAACTAAGTACATCACTATCGCTAAATATTTCCCTAGGTCTTGCTTTTGTAAAGCGATCGCGTGCGGCCATCTTCTTCGTTAGTCGTATTCATTACATCGTTGCAGTATATGCAGAGAGAGAGAGAGAGAGAGCTTGTTAAAGGAATATATATAAAAGTGAGCCGCTTTGAAAATTCTCTAGTTAATTGTCTGATTTACTGTGGTTACTACTACTACTACTCTAACAGCACAATCATGGTCAGAGTGGTAAAGCGCTCATTGATAAGAAAATTGATAGAGTTTATATTGAAGCGTAGACCGTCGTTGCGTTCGCGCTGGGGTAGAAGAAATTTACAAATCACCCTATGGGAACTTCCGACACAGGCGGTTGTTCGTAAAATTCGCGGTATGCTGTGCGAGTGTCATCAGCGCGATTTAGTTGACGCGTATAATATTGGATTGTTTGATAATCAGATAATTATTGATTCGGTGGTGCGTGTTATTCGTCGACGAGGCTGGCTGAATGAGACTGATCTGCAACCCATACTCAATGAAAGACGTAAGTAATATACAGCGCTAATTACTTTTATTTTATTTCCTTTATTTCATAAGATTTTTATATAGTTCGACGGTATGAGGACGCAGAAATGGGATCCGACACCTATGATTTCGATGAGGAGGGTAGAACCGATTCAGATAATCATAGCAGGGACAACGATGGCGACAGCACCGTAGGGAATCGCTGGATAAATTTTACCCAGCCATTCTGCGGTTATAAACCTACAAACGGTCTTTTCATGGCAGGCCCCTCGAGAGAACCAGATGAATCCGTCGCAGGCCCATCGCGACAATACAGTTCAAACGATGATGCCAACAGCAATACAGACAGCGAGGAAGAAGAAGAAGAAGAAGAAGAAGAAGAAGAAGAAGAAGAGGAGGAGGAGGAGCAAGACGTAGACGATGACGACGAGGAGGAGGAGGAAGAGGAGGAGGACCCTGTAGATTCAGGTAAGCTTTTAATAATACAACTACGCTGACAAAAATAAAAAAATTACGCGGATAATAATAGTAAAATGAAAAAGCAGGGTACGAGACGGACCCAAACGTTTTTCGCTTTGCACGATTCACTGTGCCGAGACCGCCGACAATCGAGTTGGTTTACGAAATGCGTCGGCGGTTCCCGGGTGCAGTCGACGGATTCGAGGACTAGAAGCAAATATAAGTTTGTAATTCTTACGTTACACGAATTATATGCATAGTATATAGCCAGCGACAAACAAAAATTTAAAGTAAATTAAATAAAAATTCTAATAAATGGTTTAATTATGCCTGCAGGTGGACAGGCCGGCGATGGAAGGACTGCTGCACGGGGTGGTGATATTTTGCCTCCTGGTGAACGTTTCGGTATCGACAACGAGCAGAGACGTTATTTTTCACGCTTTAGGATGCAGGGTCGAGAGACAGATTTTTATTTTCGTCAGCCACCGGTCGGTATCGATC
Source organism: Cylloceria caligata (assembly GCA_963942595.1). Lineage (NCBI taxonomy): Eukaryota > Metazoa > Arthropoda > Insecta > Hymenoptera > Ichneumonidae > Cylloceria > Cylloceria caligata. The sequence goes on along the minus strand of OZ012708.1, from coordinate 21,489,652 downwards.
ATCTGACATGGTTCGAGGGAGGTGTACGAGATGTTCTTACACGTCTTACAGAATCGTGCGAAGGACATGATTATGTGGGTATGACTCTGAGCGTACCGTCTTTTGCGCAAGGACCTGTATGGTTATCATTTCGACCAGCTCGTGACATCGTTCCCGACGATATATGGCGACTAATTAATAGTGTAGCTCAGAGCGCGCGCGAATTTCGAATAGACGCTGGTACATGTAGAACGACGACGTGTATAGTACGAGGCGTCGAAGGAGCCGGTGTGGGCACAAGGCTTACACACGAGTCTATAGCAAAAAAGTCAATTTTACGCATAAGTAATCGCGATAATTTGTGTCTACAACGATCCCTTGTCACTGCCCGAGCGCATGCCGAACGCGGTCAAATACGTGCGGGAGTGCTACACAGACGATGGTGTCAAATTCGGAACGGGCTTCGAGGTGCGCAATATACAGCGGCGATAGAGCTCACACGTAATGCAGGGGTAACGACACCGTCTAGGGGGTGTGGTGCGCGCGAAATTCAGCTCTTTCAGGAGTACTTGGTTTACGAGGGTATAGCGATTGTTGTTTATAAATTTCTCACCTTCGGAAAACGCGTTCCGGCTCTGTACGATGGGCGAAAATACGTACTCACTGCAACAGGTAAAATTAATCATACACTCTTTATTCTCTATTACGAGCGTTCTCATCACTATCAACCGATATTAAATCTTGCCGGTGCGCTAGGTAGTCGGGGGTTCTGCACGCAATGTAATTCCAAGTATATTCGAGTACTCGAGCATCGATGTAGCTATCAATGTGCTCGATGTAAATCCACTTATTGCAACAGTAATAGAGACTCTCAGCCTGAGTATTGCGCAGACTGTAATCGTTTGTTCTTTGGTGCTTTTTGCCTCGCTCATCACAAGAGTGAGGGCTCCGCGGGCATCACGTCTCGTAAATATAGACGGTACAGCGTCTGTAACGCATTGAAAATCTGTAGAGACTGCTCGCGTATGATTAAAACCACAGATAAAAAGATGCATGTATGTGGTATATCGTTTTGTGCTACATGCAAACAAACGCGGCCGACTACGCATGCATGTTTTATAGCACCTCTTAAGAAATCAGATGCGCAAAAGGAGAAGAAAAAAGACAAGTCTTCCACGAGATTTTTATTTTATGATTTTGAGACGCAGCAACACGCGCAATTGCATGATGATAAATCGACACGAATTCACGAGCCGAATTTATGTGTCGCACAATGCGTATGTATAGCATGTCTGGATATCACAGATATAGAGACAGATTGTGCTAACTGTGGTAAACGTGAATTCGTGTTTATCGATGATCCTGTTGGGGATCTCGTAAAATTGGCATTATCGCAAAAATTTAAAAAGACCATCTGCATCGCCCATAATGCTAGAGGTTTCGACGCACAATTTATTCTACGGTATTTTATCGAGGTGCAAAAAACACAGCTGCCCTCTCTGATTATGAACGGTACGAAGATTGTCTCGATGAAAATTGGCGATGTCGTTTTTCTCGATAGTCTAAACTATTTACCCATGGCTCTTAGCGCTTTACCTAAGGCCTTTGGTTTCGCTGATGAGGTGGCAAAAGGTACATCTCCCCATTTATTCAACACACCGGAATATCAGAATTACTCAGGTCCTCTGCCGGCTTTGCATTTTTACTCACCCGATACCATGTTCTCAGCGGATCGCGAGCGCTTTTTAAAATGGTATGAGGAAGAATCGAGTCGCGTAGATTATAAATTTGATTTTGCGACGCAATTTGTGCAATATTGTCGTACAGATGTTACGGTTTTGAGACGAGCGTGTTTAGCTTTTCGAGAGTTACTTATACGTTGTGGGAGCGTGTGCCCCTTTACAGAAGCATGCACGATAGCATCAGCATGTATGAGAGTATTTCGAAAGAATTTTCTACAGAAAGATCGCATTGCGGTGTTACCACCAGGAGGATATCGCTGGGGCGATAAGCAATCGCGCAAGGCCGTCGTATGGCTCGTATGGCTCGAGCGTGAGCTCAACTGCGTTATCACTCATGCTGGACGCACGAGAGAGTATCGCCCTCCGGCCGGCCTACCGGCCGTGGACGGTTACTACGTGGATGCGGGGGTCCATCACGTTCTTCAATTTCATGGCTGCTTTTGGCACGGTTGTCCGCGATGTTATCGCGTGAATAGAGATGCTCGAACTAAATTCGGCGATACAATGGATGAGCGATACGAGCGTACCATTCTTATTTCCGGGCGAATCAGATCGAAAGGGTACACTCTAACCGAAATATGGGAATGCGATTTTGACAGATTACACGAGAATAACGAGGAAATGTCGATATACGTGAAAAATCACGCCATGGTCAAGCAGGCGCCTCTCGAGCCACGCGATGCATTCTTTGGCGGTCGAACGGAAAATTTTGTAAGCTTGTACGACGTCGCGAACGGGGAGCAGATACGCTATGTGGATGTTTGCTCGCTGTATCCGTGGGTATGTAAGAATGGAAAATATCCTGTTGGACACCCGAAATTATACGTAGGCGACGAGTGTCGAGAACTCGTAGGACTTGAAAACGATCTAAGTGTCGTCGAGGGTCTCGTGAAGTGTACCGTGCTGGCACCGCGCGATTTGTATATACCCGTACTGCCTGTTCGCATGCATGGGAAACTACTGTTCCCCCTGTGTAGAACGTGCTGTACAGATATGGACACATCCGAGGTTTGTACACACGATGACGCGACTGAGCGAGCGTTTGACGGCACATGGGTCGTGGACGAGCTGAGAAAAGCTGTGTCGCTCGGATATAAAGTGACGCGTATCTATGAAATTTGGCAATACGTTGTTACGCAGTATGACGCGACAACGCGACGAGGCGGTCATTTTGCCGAGTACATCGATACATTCCTAAAAATAAAACAGGAGGCGAGTGGTCCGCCAACAGAGTGTAACGATGACGAGGAAGCAATTGAGCGTTTTATAGCATTGTACAAGGAGTCTGAGGGTGTATATCTCGAGCGAAGTGCTTTGCAGCCAAATCCGGGTTTACGTTCACTAGCGAAATTGGCTCTTCATTCATTCTGGGGAAAGTTTGGTCAACGAGAGAATCTCACGAAAACCGTTATCGTTTTCACGCGCGCGGAGCTAATGAATTTACTAACGAGTCCGGAGATTCAGGTGACGGGGATGCTACCGGTTAATTACAAGATTATGTATGTAAACTATGTGAGCAACCGCGATGCTATCCAACCATCACCGACATCAAACGCCGTGATTGCAGCATACACGACGGCACAGGCACGCCTAAAATTATACAGTTATCTTGAGGGGCTCGGGCGACGAATATTGTACTGCGATACGGACTCCTGTATTTACGTGAGCCATCCCGGTGGTAACGAGTATGAGCCGTCAATCGGTCAATTTCTAGGAGATCTTACGGATGAATTAAGTGAATACGGGCCTGGTAGTTATATAACTTCGTTCGTTTCGGGTGGACCAAAATTTTACGCATACCTTGTTCGTAAACCCGACGGTACGATTATTGAAAAATGTAAAGTGAAGGGTATCACGCTAAACTTTGCGAATAGCCGTCACGTAAATTATAACGCATTACGATCTTTCGTGACAGGAGCAAGGAGCGTACCTATTATTTTAAAATTCGACGCTATTCGACGTACGGAATTTCATCATGTAGTAACGCGTAAAGAAACGAAATCATGCGAGCCTGTTAACACGATACGAAAACGGCACGGGCTGTACTCTACTGTACCGTATGGCTATTGTGAAATACGCTAATTAGTATAACGCAAAAAAGTATATAGTTTTACGGGTGAATTCGCGATATTTAAAAATAATCTTTTTGTCTAATTTCATGTAACATATTTACAGTGTACAATACATTGAAAAAATTGATTTATCATGTATAAAATCGTTATCGGATCGTTCTTTTTGTGCTGATATTCGTAACAGTAGCTGCTATCTCTCTACCGTTCTTTTTTGTGCTGACTTTCTCATCGTTGATTCCTTTTGTCCCGTCTTTCTTATCGAGTGTTTCCTTTTGTTCTGGCTTTCTAGTGCTACATCCGTGGATATAATATTGTTGTTCAGAATTTGATGATTCGTAAAATTTGTATATAGAGATGTATGCATAGTGAAATAAAAATATTGCTTTATTTGTGAGAAATATAAAAATTATCGTTATTTAATATACATACAGCGTAAACGCCAGCTTATACCGCGGGCCCGCGCCTCATCAGCTAGTGCAGGCGCGCCGCGTCTTATCAGCTCTTTAAGGCCGCGAAAATAGCTGATGCCGCGGGGTCGCCGCCGCCGCCGCCGCCGCCGCAGCCGCAGCCGCGGTATAAGCTTATTTAAGAGTCTGCTGATTGATTTTGATAGACACTCGTCGATATGGATACACGTTGGAAACATCCGTGGACAGCTGTGATAAGCGGTCCTACGGGATGTGGTAAAACATATTTTGTAAAAAAATTCTTTAAATACATGCGCGAAATGACGGATGTCCCGTTCGAGCGTATACTTTTTTATTACTCAGAGTGGCAGTCCGGGTATTCAGAGTACGGTGATAAAATCGAATTTCGCGAGGGTTTACTGCAAGCAGTAGACTACTCGAATGACGCAAGACCTAAACTTGTGGTCATTGACGATCTAATGCGCGAGGCATCCAACAATACTGTGGTCGATCTTTTCACCAAGGGTAGCCATCATAAAAATCTTAGTGTCATTTTCATCACGCAAAATCTCTTCCATCAGGGTCACGGGCAGCGCGATATCTCCTTAAACGCTAATTATATCGTTGTCTTCAAAAATCCGCGAGATCGCGCGCGAATTCAGCACCTAGCCCGCCAGGTATGTCCCGAGAATCCGCGATTTTCGCAGGAAGTATATTTCGATGCAACAGCCGCACCGCACGGCTATCTATTATTTGACTTGAAACAATCGACGCCTGATAATTGTCGATTTCGCGCCTGTATATTTCCCGATGACCAATACCATTATGTTTACGTGCCTCAAAAAGCAATAAAAGTTCGCGATGCGTCGCGCGATGTACCAGTAATGCGCTTGTAATGGCGTTGCGCGGACCTCTCGATAAAAAGCAGATAATTATATTGCAAGCGTTGTGTTATCTGAAGCAAGAGCAACGACGTGCAATTTTGCGCAAAGCAGATGTAGCGCTTGTACGCTGTATATGCGAGTGTGCTCCAAACGTTTTACAGGGAAACGTTAGTCTGAACAACGTGCAAAAGAATCATCTTCGGAGGCACGCGACAATTCTTCGGCGACTAGCCGCCAAAAGGGGAAATTGGAGCGGTAAGAGGAAGATCATCGTCGAGCACTGTGTCGGATTTCTCAAGTTGCTTCTTGCGCCTGTCTTGGCCTACGCGAGACATGGAATATGCCAGAAAGATGGTACTTATTCCTCATGATAACATACATCGTCTCGCTGGACTTGCCACTACTGCCGCTGCTGCTACTACTACTACTACTACTACTAGTGCAGACCCGTTGCCTTCCGTACAGACTACCGGTACGCCATTATCGCGCCTCGACTTTGAGCTGAGTGAAATTCTAAACTCTCACTCGTACAAGAGCGAGAGAGAGAAGTGGATAGCGTACCAACAGGTTTTACAGCGTTATCTTCACATGGTCGAGTACGATAATGCCGTACCGAATATTTCATCAAAACGAAAAGTAGCAATACTCGATAGCCACGAGAATAAATCCGACGACGATTTAATGAACAAAGTTAAATCGCGGCTCAATGACACACTTATTATCGATAGCGTACCAAAAAAATTTTAATCTAAAGCAATATCGTTGCTTCGCAATTTGCATCGCAGCGCCGTTGGTAAAAAAATGACATGGGATCGTAACGGCGTTGTTTCCATAGACGGCAGAAGAATTTCAAATTCCAATATCGTTGATCTTGTTAACGATGCTATGCGAGCTAGAAAACGCGAGAAACCCATCGGACGATCTCACTTTGCCAAACTCCTGCGAGCGATACAGATGCCGCGTGAATTTATCGGTAACCCCGCGTTACTACACGAGCCTACACCTACATCATCCTCGACACCACAGCGGCGTCTTATTTTACCGCGCGAAAACGATAGTAGCAGCAGCAGCAGCAGCAACGGTAGCAACAACAACAACAACGACGACGAGGCCGAGACCGCACACTCAAACAGAGATTTAATGCTCACGGCTGAAAACGACATCATCGAGGGGGAGGAGGGGAATGAAGAAGAGGACGAACAATTGCAAAACTTTGCACAAGTAGAATATCGACCACCCACACAGTTAGAAAAGAAAAAGAAAAAGAATCCATTTAACTGGTCATCGCTAAAATTATGAAAATTCTTCAGAAAATCTATTATGACACCGCTCATCCTGCTTCCTATTCTCGAGCAAAAAATTTGGCCCAGGTGGATCGTAGAGTAGCGCGAAAAAATGTTTTACCATGGCTCGAGACACAGGATTCATATAACATGCATCGCCTCGTACGACGACGATTTCCCCGTCGTACGTACAGTGTGAGTAATATAGACGATGTATGGGAGGCTGATTTAGCTGATCTTCGCTCGATAGCCACGTACAACGATGGGTACGCGTATCTGCTTGTTGTATCATAATTGATGTGTTGAGCAAATACGCGTGGGTCGAGGCTTTGCGTGACAAAACGAGCGCAAACGTGGCCCGCGGTCTCACACGCATACTCGCGCGCAGTAACAATCGTCGCCCGCAACAATTGCAAACTGATCGAGGCAAAGAATTTATCGGCGCACCGTTTCAGCAAATTCGCAAGAAAAAGAATATCGATTTTCGCGCTGCTCGTAACCCTGATATAAAAGCCTCGATTGCCGAACGCTTTAATCGAACAATAAAAGAGCGAATGTGGCGCTACTTTACATACACGCGAAATAAGCGTTACATCGATGTTTTACAACATTTTTTATATGCTTATAATCACACTAGACACAGCGGAACGCGTATTCCTCCGAGCGAAGTAACCCTCGAAAATGCCTCTATAGCCCGAGACAATTTAGCACGGCGTTACGACTGTAACGCGAAAAAAATTAAAAAGCCTAAATACAGCGTCGGTGACTTGGTACGTATCAGTACAGCTAAAGCAGCTTTCGTGAAAGGATATGAGCGTGGTTGGAGTAACGAATTATTCAAAATTCAACGAATATTGTTGAATCGAGAGCCATTCGTGTATATTTTACACGATCTGAATAACGAGACTATCGACGGTATTTTCTACGAAGCAGAATTATCACGAGTACGAGTGCCTCCGTCATCTGAGAAGACGAAAGAGAAGAAGAGGACAAAGAAGAAGAAGAAGAAGAAGAAGAACGCTCGGGATCATCGTCCGTGATAAATATGAGCTCCAAGGATAGCTCTTTCTTTGTCGTTCTACCGAGCAACAGTAGTATGCAGTATTTTCCGGATAATACGACGACGAAATTTATTACAAAACTACCGCGTCAGATACGCCTGCACGGAGAATGGGCTGTTTCTCTTGTGGAAATTGCTTATCCGATGACTCTTTTACATGTTCCTACTGTAGAAAATCTCGTAACTTTTGAGGATGGTGATTATGATTTATCGGGTTTAAATCTTTTAACACGGAGGAGCGTTGATAGAGACCAAGTAGCACCTGGTGTATATCGCTCTATAGACGCTCTTTTGGAGAGTATAAATCAGCTACCTCACGTGGCCGATCATTTGCGCTTTAAATCGCTTCCGAGCGGGCAGGTCGAAGTGGCACGCGTATGCGACGATCTACGCTACCACGACTTTCGCGTATCGCCCGCTATCGCAAGGCTACTAGGATTCTCGGAAGAGGCTTGTAGCCCCGTAATGATAGAACCGCATTGCGAATACACAGGGTCGAGGCCTGCATCTCTCACCGGTGCTATACCGGGCAGCATGTTTTTATACACAGATATCTGCGAGAGCTATATTACAGGCGATGTACAAACACCCCTCTTACGAGTTGTTCCCATTGATACTGATGACTGTCCGTATGGTTCGATAAAAATTAAATCGTTTTCAACGCCACGATATATACCTCTCTTGCGCAATAATTTACACACTATCGAGATCGATATAAGAGACGAATTTTGGGATCCTATACCATTCGAGCGGGGAACGTTGACTGTGACACTACATTTCAAAAGGTCCCACGATTGATTACACCACTATGGATGATATTGACAGTGTGCAGCACGGATGGGGTCATCGCGGGTACGGTGGTATTAGCCATGTTTATATCGGAACACCTAATCAGCGAGGACACGGTATCGGTAGCTTTCTCGGGGGCCTGTTTCGTCGAGTGTTACCACTTTTAAAGAAGGGCGCTAAAGCAGTTGGAAAAGAGGCGTTGCGCGCTGGTGTAAACGTAGCCGGTGATATCCTCGATAGAAATATAGCTGTGAAAGATGCTATTCGCGAGAGAGCGCGAGAATCAGGCAGTAATCTCAAACGCAAAGCCTCTGAAAAAATTGACACTCTCATGCGGGGGTCTGGTTATAAAAAGCGCAAAATTTCACGTACTCCTCATTCATCGAACGAACGTAAACCACGACGTATCTCTCGTAAAAATAAAAGTGTAATAAAGAGAAAAACAATAAAAAAGAAGAAGAATAATAAGAACAATAAGAAGAAGAAGAAGACTCGTCAACGAACGGTTGCAGATATTTTTGGATAGCTGAAACAAGATGGCTTTTCTACATGCGCACTCGTGCGAGTGTCTTAAATCGGAATTTGAATTATTTTCACTCCCACCGACGCAAACTACTATCGAACGCTCCAATTGGGTGTATTACAAACCAATATCTTCGCTAACAGATGATTCACCGATTTAATTTGTTATTCCCGGACAGGGTGATGAGTATATCGATCTCGCGCATACTATGCTTAGTCTGAGAGTGAAAATAACATCTCCTACCATTACGGAAATTGCCGTGGGCACATCGTCGAAAGTAAGTGCCGGCCCTGTAAACAATGTCTTGCATTCTATGTTTAATCAGGTGGATGTATACCTGAATCAAAAATTAGTTTCACCTCCAAATAACGCCTACGCTTATCGAGCGTACATAGAAACACTTTTGAATTACGGTCCAGCAGCAAAAAATTCGCATCTCACGAGCGTTCTCTGGTACGACGATACACCTGGAAAAATGGATGATATAACATCGGAAAATACGGGGCTTGTGAAGAGAAAACAATTTTTAAATGTCGAAAAAACTGTAGACTTGCTCGGTCATCTGCATTGCGATATATTCAATCAGGAGCGGTTCCTATTAAACGGTGTCGAGATGCGCCTACGGCTGGTTCGGTCTAGAGATTCATTTTGTCTTGTGGGGGATACAAAGAATGGTCAATGCGGCTTAAAGATTCTCGAGGCATCGCTTCTCGTTCGTAGAACAAAAATAGCTCCTGGTGTGCTGCTCTCACATGCTAGAACTCTGGCAAAATCTACGGCTAAATATCCTCTTACGAGAGTCGAGGTAAAAGCCGTTTCAATACACTCGGGTGTTCATGGAGAGACTATCGATAATATTGTGTTAGGTCAGTTGCCGAAGCGTATAATTATCGGTTTTGTCGATAACAAAGCGTTTAACGGTGACTTCAGTATGAATCCGTTCAATTTCCAAAATTACAAGATAAATTATCTCTCGTTGTATGTAGATGGTGCCCAAATGCCTTCGAAACCGTTACAACCTGATTTCACGAAAAATCATCTATATGCGGATGCTTTTCAAACGTTGTTTTCGGGAACTGGAATACATTTCTTGAACGATGGTAATTCGATCGATCGCAATAATTATCGCGATGGATACTGTCTGTTTGCTTTTGATTTGACACCCGATCTTTCGGCGAACAGCAATACACATTGGAATTTAATAAAGCACGGTAGTGTGAGAATAGAGGTACGATTTGAGGATGCGCTTGCTTCAACGATAAATTGTGTAGTCTACGCGGAATATGATAATGTCCTTGAAATTGATGCCTCTCGGCAGGTAATGGTGGATTTTACCGGATAAGCGAAAAATGTGCTGATGTCGGCATAAAATTATTTCGTGTTAAGACACGTAGAAGCGTGTCCGCGAGTAACTAATCAGTCGAACTCGGTCATCTGTACGGATTAGACGTGAAAATGGATATCGTCGTGGATATACAGGGAATGCGTGGTAAAGACTCGGAATTTATTCCGAAAGAAATTGCTGTGGTAGCAGTGGATAGACCGTACTCTGCTCATTGGATCGTTGCACCGCCGTGTCACTTTGCCGAATTACCACAGCAATCGAGAAGCCAGAATAATTTTCTCTCGAAATATTTTCACGGTATGGAGTGGTACGAGGGCGATGTGAGCTGTAAACAGGTATACGCTAACTTGCGTGAAATTTCGCGAAAATCAAGACGCATCTATACGCGCGGTCACGAGAAGGCTATACTTCTTTGCGATATCACGAGTCGTGAAATTTCCAACCTGGAGGATGAGGAGGGCGCCCCATCGTACACATTTATGCCGAAATCTTTGCGAAAATGCTTCAGACACGCTATGATCAACGATACAGCGTCTTCGCATTGTGCAATGCGCCAGGCTTTCCAAATAAAAAATTGGCTTCGCGAGCATCCATTTAAAGGAGAATCATACATGGATGTTTGGTCAGCAGACGAAGAGGAAGAGAATAAAAAAGAGGAGAAATCTTCATCATGTGGTCGAGACACGATCGACGACGCTGTGAAATAAATTTTGCATATATATATACGTCTTTCAAAGCGTATCGGTCATCATTTAATCATTGACTATGTGTTCAGCATGAACACTAGACAAATCTACGAGAGTCTGCAGTATCTACCACTTTCAACCGTTGGCGTATACTCGGCTGACAGAATTCCTCGTGTATGGTCGTTACCAGCCGGACTCGTAGTTAACACGGATAACCACGACGGACCTGGAGAGCATTGGATCGCCATGTACGTTAACCATCATGGAAAAGGAATGTACTTTGATAGCTACGGGCTACCACCGGTTATACCGCAACATCTCGCCCGACTACGAAGAAACTGCAAGTTCTTTCGGTACGGCCTCAAGCAGCTACAGAGTAATACGTCGGATGTGTGTGGACAATTTTGCATCGTATTCCTACACCTTATGTCGTGCGGCTTCACCATGTCGCGATTTAATAATCTCTTTAGCGATAATGTAACGAAAAACGACAGATTAGTGCGTGAATATTACAATGCTTTTGCCTCTCGACGATCAGACAGTGATAAAAATAAATTTAACGGCAGAGGAGTCTCCGAGCGAAGATTACCGTGTTTGCAGGGATGTTGCATACGACGGTAAATATCTGTAAAGTGATTTAAATAAAATATTGATTAATTAAAAACAAATACATCGGTTTACTGTGTCTCTTTTATAATTATATATAAAATATAATCGAGGTCTCTCGCGGCACGGTATCATATTCTGTGTCTTTTACTGCAGAGCATTCGCTTCACGAGAAGCACAGCGCAAAGCGGTACACACGTGCAAAACTGCTGACATTGCATTCAAAGCGCTGTACACCTAGTTATGACTCAGAGGGGGGGGTTTGTTATCTTCAAACACTGTGATCACCGCCAGCCTCATCCGGAGCATTCAGTCTGTCTTTAGCAGTGCACGTCGCGAGTTTAAATAGAAAAAAATATATCCGCGGTACGATAACTTCGCGCTAGCCGCGGCTTTTGTGTTTCGGGTGGTTTGCGGTGCGTGGGATAACACGATATTCCTGCGCACTGAATTAATGTGTGCTGCGTGGACAAGGTTAGAGGACGATTTGGAGCGGTTATATATTGACGGATTTGTAGACAGGAGTGTTTTTAAATTTGAGGAGTTGTGTGCGGGAGCCTCATGTGTCGTTGTGCGGCATCAAAGGGCTCTGCGCGGTGAGATCGTAAACATGGACGATGACGGGTGCTGCTTGTCGATATCGATGAATCGGTATACGTCGATTGGCAGCAACTATATCACCCCGAGCCACTGATTAGCGAGTTACCTGTGTTGCTCGTGAAGTGTACGATATTCGGCCTCGATCATTTAATTGACAAGGACGGATATCCAGATCGGATCGATCTAACGCGCGGTAACGATACGCTGATCGGGGTACGTATGCCTACCCCTGCCGATGCCCACGCTCCGTGGGTGCGGGTAATTCGTATTACCAGAGCGCGTAGCTGCGGCTTTTGATGCGTGGGTGAGCGTGTGCGTGCGTGACTGAGTGAGTGAGTAAGTGAGTGAGTGAGTGAGAGAGAGAGAGAGAGAGAGTGCATATGTGTGTGTGTCCTGGACTGAATATTGTGCCCGTCACCCTGGAGAGTCGTCGCAGATGCCGCCAACACAAGGGTGAGTTGAAAATTTTATTCCAAGTATGTGTACACCTTTGCTCTATCCTACTCTTATCTCTACTCTTCCTTGTTCACCAAGGTACCCACACCACCTCACTTTACCATCTCCATGTTACCGACACTGGTCAAGCAGAGTGGGTAGCGCGGCGGTGGAAAAGTGGGGTGGTGGGGGTAGCCGCGTGGTGGGGGAAGGAGTGGGGATAGGAGTGGGATGGAGCAAAGGTGTACACATACTACTCGCGTACGAGTAGTTTCTTTTAATAATCAAAAAACGTTGTTTCCCGTGTTGTTCCGCGTTCGGGTTCTTCGTTTATTATAGTCGTGGCGTCCCCACGTGATTTCAGTGTGTTTTTATAGTTGTGATAGTGATCCCAGTTCGCGAATAATCTACTTTGTGTGTCTAACGATGACAGTTTCCGTCTCGCGATTTTTCAGTGTCCCTTAATTGTTTATCAATTAGTTATCGGATCTATCAAGGGATCTTCGATGTTGGACGTGGACGTTCCTGTTGTTCTTCTCTCTTGGTGAGTTGATCTTTTAATTTATCGTTCTCTTCTCTTTTATGTCTGTTGAGTAGTGTCGTCTTCCTGCGACGCGCTTGACAGAACTCTTAAAATTGTTTCACTCCTAATTATTTTTCTAATTATCTAAAAATTCTTAATCTAGTTTCTATTGGTCGGGCTGACTAATACCCTCCTAATTCTATCTATTAAATATTTTTCCTAACTTCCTTTCAACTTTTGACTCCAAAACCCTGTTGCTTTTTAATGCGGTAACTGATTTACCGAGAGTCTCAAATTTACCGTATCAAGTCTCTATGTTATAATTTTTCTAAATGTTGTTTGTTTTTCTCCTTTCTTTTTCTGTGTTATTCCACTTTTTACTTTCTCAAGGTTTCTAATTTGGAGACCTCTAGGTGCCACAACCGAGTCTTTTAAATGTATCGATGCGCTGCGTTCACAATACTTCTTAGAAACTATCCGGACTTATTTGCTAATTATTCTACCTAAACTTTCTTATACTATTCGCTTAATTCTCCTAAACTAAACCCTAATTATTTATTTTAATGCCACCAACTTTCTCTTCTTAATCTGGCTTTTTAGAATATTTCCTGTTTTATTCACACGGTCCGATACTGTCCGCTCTTAATCTTTATATGATTCTTTGCACTCACTTGTGTTGTTTTCCTATTTTGCAATATTTGAATTAATTTATAGGGCCCCACTCACACCCTTTCTAATTGATTTCTGAATTTAAAAATCAAATTCTTGAATTTTGTTTTAATTTTTAATTACTTTTCACCAGCGGGTCTAACTTGGTTGGTAGTTGGAATCGAATAAGAGAGCCTCCTTGGTTTGCAGCTCGCTTTTATACCTTTCTCTCCTTTCCCACTCTCTTATTTTAACTCTTCTTTTTCTATTGTCTCATGTAATTTCTTTTGTTTCAGCTAGCCCCGCCACTGTTGCCCCTACATCCCCTCACTGCCCGAGCGAGGCCAGCCGGTCGCTGACCCGCTGTTTTTCGGCAGCGAAGGAATGTGACAGGCTTCATCCTGTTTCGCAATGTCGACTGGATTTTGCTACGAATTTTATCATTTCTTACTTATCTCCTTACATTTCTGATTTTCTATGAATAAATGATTATTTTTGTAGGAATTTGTGTTTTATTTTATTTTGTTTTCTTTTATCCTTTTCAGGTACTATCAATAAATGATTTTGTTTATTGGTATTTTGTGTTTTATTTTATTCTGATTGTTATAGTCTTTTCTTCCTAGTCGTGACTACGTCACAATATATGTGAATATATATAAATATATAATTATAAATTAGACTCTGTTGCATCGGACCACTGGAAAAATTAGTGGAACTTCAAGTGGGTACAAAGGAACTTTAGGTTCTCACGCAAGAACTCATTGAACAAGTCACGAAAGACATTTTCTTATCAACTCGGTTTAAAACGAATAAAATGGCAAGAAAGAATATTCGCTAAAACGTACGTAAGGAGAACTACAAGGAAAACAGCTTCCCCGAATATTAACTATTAAAACTGATATTATATCAGGAGTACAAATTGAAAATGCGGGATTTTTTTCTATTTTTGAACGTTTATTCTGAAAAAATGGTAACAAATGAATTATTCAAAGTATTGTCCATCGCTAGCCACAACTTTTTCCCATCTTTCTGGCAATTTACGGATACCGTCGCGAAAAAATTCGGCCGGCTTGGCTGCTATCCAGTCATCGACCCATTTTTGGGCTTCTTCGTAAGAATGGAAGCGCTGGTCAGCTAGGCCATGTGTCATCGATCGGAAAAGGTGGTAATCGGAAGGAGCAATATCTGGGCTATACGGCGGGTGGGGTAAGACTTCCCATTTCAGCGTTTGTAGGTATGTTTTGACCGGCGCTGCAACATGTGGCCGAGCGTTGTCATGTTGCAAAATTACTTTGTCGTGTCTTTGCTCGTATTGTGGCCGTTTTTCTTTGAGTGCGCGGCTCAAACGCATCAATTGAGTTCGGTATAGTGCTCCTGTGATGGTTTCGTTCGATTTCAATAGCTCATAATACACCACACCCAGCTGGTCCCACCAAATACAGAGCATGAGCTTGGCGCCGTGAATATTTGGTTTGGCCGTCGATGATGATGCATGGCCGGGGTAACCATATGATTTTTTGCGCTTCGGGTTATCGTAATGGATCCACTTTTCATCACCAGTGACAATGCGATGCAAAAAACCCTTCCGTTTTTGCCGTTCGAGCAGCAGTTCGCATGCAAAAAAACGGCGCTCGACGTCTCTCGGCTTCAGCTCATACGGCACCCAATGTCCTTGCTTTTGGATCATTCCGAGGGCTTTTATACGATGGGAAATGGCTTGTTGTGTCACTCCCAATGAATCTGCGAGCTCTTGTTGAGTTTGACACGAGTCTTCATTGAGTATTGCCTCCAATTCAGCATTCTCAAACTTTTTCACTTGGCCCGGCCGCTCTTTGTCCTCAACGTCAAAATCACCACTTCTAAACCGCACAAACCATCTCTCGCACGTTGAAACCGATGGAACATGACTCGGATAAGCCTCGGAGACCAATCGATGTGCTTCAGCAGCACTTTTCTTCAAATTAAAGAAGTAAATTAAAACTTCCCGCAAATGCTGTTTTGTTGGCACGAAACTCGACATATTGAGAGCTCAAAAAAACTATGAATTTGACACTGCGACAAATTGACACATACTGAAAATTAAAGCTATAAGACGTAGCTTTGACATGAACATAGTCACAGTACTGCCTGATGCGTATAGCGTTAGTAACGCCATCTGTTATCAAACCCGCATTTTCAATTTGTACCCCTGATATTTGTTTTAACCAAGTAGTCATCAGATTTCTTGTGTTGTTTCTATACGATTCGCTCCATAACATGAACTTCATTGTACTGTCATTTATATATATTCCGTCAACATACCATGTGTTAAATCAGTAGGCATACAATTCTGAAAATATAAGTAGAACAAAAATAGTCTCTAGTGCTTCTTGAACCTAACGTACTGATTTGTTTCCCATTAATGGTTAAGCGAAGATCAGAAGGGCGGAAAAACCAACTCAGGAAAATCACTCGTTTGCTCAGAAACTTTTCAATATTCGACGAAGTCCGATGTCAGTAGTATGTGTAAACCTTTGCTCCATACCACTCCTATCCCCACTCCTTCCCCCACCACGCGGCTACCCCCGCCACCTTACTTTTCCACCGCCGTGCTACCCACTCTGCTTAACCAGTGTCGGTAACATGGAGATGGTAAAGTGAGGTAGTGTGGGTACTCTGATGAACAAGGATGAGTAGAGATAAGGACAGGATGGAGCAAAGGTGTGCACATACTTGGAATAAAATTTATAACTCACCCTTGTGTTGGTGGTATCTACGGCGGCTCTCCAGGGTGACGGTCACAATAATTAGTCCGCGGTACACACATATGCACGCATGCACACACGCAAAAACACACGCGCGCGCGCGCGCTCTCTCTCTTTCTTTCTCTCTCACACTCACTTACTCACTCACTTACCCACAAATAAAAATCCGCAGCTACGCACCCGAGTAATGTGAATTACCCGCACCCACGGACAGCGGGTACCGTCAGGCGTGGGCATCCGTATACTGATTAGCGTATCGCTACCGTATGTTTCTTCATTCAGGTCATGATATCCGTCCTCGTCAATGAAATTTTCGAGGCCGAATAGCGTACACTTCACAAGCAACACAGGTAGCGTGCTAATCAGCGGCTTGGGGTGAAATAGCTGCTGCCAATTGATGTATAACGATTCATCGATATCGACAAGCAGCACCTCGCAGCACCCGTCATCATCCATGTTGATGATCTCCCCGCGCATAGCCCTTTGATGCCACGCAACGAGACATGAGGCTCCCGCACACAAGTCCTCAAATTTAAATGCACTCCTCTCAGCAAGTCCATCAATATATCATTTCTCCAAATCGTCCTCTAGTTTTTGCCACGCAGGACACATTAATCCCGTACGCAGAAATATCGAGTTATCCCCCGTACCGCAAACCACCCGACACACAAAAGCCACGGCTAGCGCAAAATTGTCGTACCGCGGATACATTTTGTTTTCTCGATTTAGACTTTCGTCGTGCACTGCTAAAGACAGACTGCATGCTCCGGATGCTGCTGGCGGGTATCAGAGGGCTTAAAGATAACAAAGGCCCCTCTGAATCATAACTAGGTGTGCAGCGCTTTGGATGCAACATCAGCGGTTTTGCACGTGCGTACCGCTTTGTGCTGTGCTCCTCGTGAAGCGATTGCTCTTCAGTAAAAGACGCCGAATATGATATCGTACCGCGAGAGACCTTGATTATAATTTATATATAATTATAAAATAAGAGACACAATAAGACAATGTATTTGTTTTTAATTAATCAATATTTTATTTAAATCACTGTACACATATATACCGTCGTATGCAACGTCCCAGCAAACACGGTAATCTTCGCTCGTAGACTCCTCCGCCGTTAAATTTATTTTTATCACTGTCTGATCGTCGAAAAGCAAAAGTATTGTAATATTCACGTACTAATAAGTTGTTTTTCATCACATTATCGTTAAGAGATTATTAAATCGCGACATGATGAAACCGCACGACATAAGATGCAGGAATACAATACAAAATTGTCCATACACATCCGACGTATTACTCTATAGCTGCTTGAGGCCGTACCGATGGAACTTGCAGTTTCTTCGTAGTCGTGCGGGATGTTGCGGTACAACCGGTGGCAGCCCGTAGCTATCGAAGTACATTCCTTTTCCACGCTGGTGAACGTACATGGCGATCCAATGCTCTCCAGGTCCGTCGTGGTTATCCGTGTTAACTACGAGTCCAGCCGGTAAAGACCATACACGAGGAATTCTGTCAGCAGGGTATACGTTAACGGTTCAAAGTAGTAGATACTGCAAACTCTCGTAGATTTGTCTAGTGTTCATGCTGAACACATAGGAAATGATTAAATGATGACCGATACGCTTTGAAAGACGTATATATGCAAAATTTATTTCACAGCATCGTCGATCGTGTCACGACTACATGATGAAGATTTCTCCTCTTTCTTATTCGCTTCCTCTTCGTCTGCTGACCAAACATCCATGTATGATTCTCCTTTAAATGCGTGCTCGCGAAGCCAATTTTTTATTTGGAAAGCCTGGCGCATTGCACAATGCGAAGGTGCTGTATCGTTTATCATAGCGTGTCTGAAGCATTTTTGCAAAGATTTCGGCATAAATGGGTACGATGGGGCGCCCTCATCCTCCAGGTTGGAAATTTCACGACTCGTGATGTAGCAAAGAAGTATAGCGTTCTCGTGACCTCGTGTATAGTACGTCTTGATTTTCCCGAAATTTCACGCAAGTTAGCGTATGCTTGTTTACAGCTCACATCGCCTTCGTACCATTCAAGACCGTGAAAAAATTTCGAGAGAAAATTATTCTGGCTTCTCGAATGCTGTGGTAATTCGGCAAAGTGACATAGCGGTGCGACGATCCAATGAGCAGAGTACGGTCTATCCACTGCTACCACGGCAATTTCTTTCGGAATAAATTTCGAGTCTTTACCACGCATTCCCTGTATATCCACGACGATATCCATTTTCACGTCTAATCCGTACAGATGCTCGAGTTCGACTGATTAGTTATTCACAGAGACGCTTCTACGTCTCTTAACACGAAATAATTTTATGCCAACATCAGCACATTATTCGCTTATCCGGTAGAATCCACCATTACTTGCCGAGAAGCATCGATTTCGAGGACATTATCATATTGCGTGTAGACTACACACTTTATCGTTGAAGCAAGCGCATCCTCAAATCGTACTTCTATTCTCACACCACCGTTGTTTATTAAAATCCAATATGAATTGCCGTTCGCCGACAGATCGGGTGTCAAATTAAAACCAAAGACAGTATCCATCGCGATAATTATCGTGATCGATCGAATTACCGTTGTTCAAGAAATGTATTCCAGTTCCAGAAAACAAAGTTTGAAAAGCATCCACATATAGATGATTTTTCGTGAAATCAGGTTGTAACGGTTTCGAAGGTATTTGAGCACCATCTACATACAACGAGAGATAATTTATCTTGTAATTCTGGAAATTGAATGGATTCATACTGAAGTCGCCGTTAAACGCTTTGCTACCGACAAAACCGATAATTATACGCTTCGGCAATTGACCTAGCACGATATTATCGACAGTCTCTCCATGAACACCAGAGTGTATTGAAACGGCTCTTACCTCGACTCTCGTAAGAGGATATTTAGCCGTAGATTTTGCCAGAGTTCTAGTATGTGAGAGCAGCACACCAGGAGCTATTTTTGTTCCACGAACGAGAAGCGATGCCTCGAGAATCTTTAAGCCGCATTGACCATTCTTTGTATCGCCCACAAGACAAAAAGTATCTCTAGCCGTTAAATAGGAACTGCTCCTGATTGAATATATTGTAATGCAGATGACCGAGCAAGTCTACAGTTTTTCCGACATTTAAAAATTGATTTCTCTTGACAAGACCCGTATTTCCCGATGTTATATCATCCATTTTTCCAGGGGTATCATCGTACCAGAGAACGCTTGTGAGATGCGAATTTTTGGCTGCTGGACCGTAATTTAAAAGTGTTTTTATGTTTGCTCGATAAGCGTCGGCATTATTTGGATGTTAAACTAATTTTTGATTCAGGTATACATCCACCTGATTAAACATAGAATGCAAGAGATTGTTTACAGGGCCGGTACTTACTTTCGACGCTGTACCCGCGGCAATTTCCGTAGTAAAGAGATGTTATTTTCACTCTCAGACTAAGCATAGTATGCGCGAGATCGATATACTCATCACCCTGTCCAGGAATAACAAATTCAATAGGTGAATCATCTGTTAGCGAAGAAATTGACTTATAATACACCCAATTGGAGCCTTCGATAGTAGGTTGCGTTGGTGGAAGTGAAAATAATTCAAGTTCCGATCTAAGGCACTCTCACGAGTGCGCATGTAGAAAAGCCATCTTGTTTCAGCTATCTAAAAATATCTGCAACCGTTCGTTGACGAGTCTTCTTCTTCTCATTGTTTTTATTCTTCTTCTTCTTCTTCTTCATTACTTTTCTCTTTATTACACTTTTATTTTTGCGGGAGATACGTCCTGGTTTACGTTCGTTCGATGAAAGAGGATTTCGCGAAATTTTGCGCTTTTTATAACCAGACCCCGGCATGAGCGTGTCAATTTTTTTAGAGGCTTTGCGTTTGAGATTACTGCCTGATTCTCATGCTCTCTCGCGAATAGCATCTTTCACAGTTATATTTCTATCGAGGATATCACCGGCTACGTTTACTCCAGCGCGCAATGCCTCTTTTCCAACTGCTTTAGCGCCCTTCTTTAAAAGTCCTCGTTGATTAGGTGTTTCGATATAAACATGACTAATACCGCCGTACCCGCGACGACCCCATCCGTGCTGCACACTGTCAATATCATCCATAGTGGTGTAATCAATCTTGGGACCTTTTGAAATGTAGTGTCACAGTCAACGTTCCCTGTTTGAATGGTATAGGATCTCCAAATTTGTCTCTTATATCGATCTCGATAGTGTGTAAATTATTGCGCAAGAGAGGTATATATCGTAACGTTGAAAACGATTTAATTTTTATCGAACCATACTGACAGTCATCAGTATCATGAGAACAACTCGTAAGAGGGGTGTTTGTACATCGCCTGTAATATAGCTTTCGCAGATATCTGTGTATAGAAACATGCTGCCCGGTATAGCACCGGTGAGAGATGCAGGCATCGAACCTGTGTATTCGCATTGCGGTTCTATCATTACAGACCTACAGGCCTCTTCCGGGAATCCTAGTAGCCTTGCGATAGAGAGCGATACGCGAAAGTCGTGGTAGCGTAGATCGTCGCATACGCGTGCCACTTCGACCTGCCTGCCCGGAAGCGATTTAAAGCGCAAATGATCGGCCACGTGAGGTAACTTATTTATACTCTCCAAAAGAGCGTCTATACAGCGATATACACGAGATGGAAATTGGTCTCTATCAGCGCGTCTCCGTGTTAAAAGATTTCAACCCAATAAATCATAATCACCATCCTCAAAAGTTACGAGATTTCCTACAGTAGGAACATGTAACAGAGTCATCGGATAAGCAATTTCCACAAGTGTATCAGACCATTCTCCGTGCAAACGTATCTGACGCGGTAGTTTTGTAATAAATTTCGTCGTCGTATTATTCGGAAAATACTGCATACTACTGTTGCTCGGTAGTACGATACAGAAAGAGCTGTCCTTGGAGCTCATATTTATCAGGGACGGTGATTCCGAGCGTTCTTCCTCTTTGTCCTCTTCTTCTCTTCAGTCTCCTCAGATGACGGAGGCACTCGTACTCGTGATAATTCTGCCTACTAGAGAATACCGTCGATAGTCTCGTTATTCAGGTCGTGTAAAATATACACGAATGGTTCTCGATTCACTGATATTTGTTGAATCTTGAATAATTCGATACTGCAACCACGCTCATATCCTGTCACGAATGCTGCTTCAGCTGTACTGATACGTACCAAGTCACCGACACTGTATTTAGGCTTTTTAATTTTTCTCGCGTTACTCTCGTAACGTCGTGCTAAATTTTCTCGGGCTATAGAGGCATTTTCGAGGGTTACCTCGCTCGGAGGAATACACGTTCTGCTGTGTCTAGTGTGATTATAAGCATATAAAAATTTTTGTAAAACATCGATGTAACGCTTATTTCGCGTGTATGTAAAGTAACGCCACATTCGCTCTTTTATTGGGCGATTAAAGCTTTCGGCAATCGTGGCTTTTATATCAGGGTTACGAGCAGCGCGAAAATCGATATTCTTTTTCTTGAGAATTTGCTGAAATGGAATGCTGCTAAATTCTTTGTCTCGATCAGTTTGCAATTGCTATGGGCGACGATTGTTACTCCGTGCGAGTATGCGTGTGAGACCGCGGGCCACGTTTGCGCTCGTTTTGTCACGCTAAGCCGCGACCCACGCGTATTTGCTCAACACGTCGATAACAACAAGAAGATATACGTACCCATCGTTGTACGTGACTATCGAGCGAAGATCAGCTAAATCAGCCTCCCATACATCGTCTATATTACTCACGTTGTACGTACGGTGTGGAAATCGTCGACTCACGAGACGATGAATGTTATATGAATCCTGTGTCTCGAGCCATGGTAAAACATTTTTTCGCGTTACTCTTCAATCCAGCTGGGCCAAATTTTTTGCTCGAGAATAGGAGGCAGGATGAGCGGTGTCATAATAGATTTTTTGAAGAATTTTAATAATTTTAACGATGACCAGTTAAATGGATTCATTTTCTTTTTCTTTTCTAACTGTGTGAGAGATCGATATTCATTGGGGTGTCGTTGGCTCTTTACTTGTGCGATGTTTTGCAATTGTTCGTCCTCTTCTTCATCCCCTTCCTGCCTCTCGATGATTTCGTTTTCTGCCATGAGCATTAAATCTCTGTTTGAGTGTGCGGTCTCGGCCTCGTTGTTATTGTTGCTACTGTTGCTGCTGTTGCTGCTGCTACTATCACTATTGCGTGGTAAAATAAGACGCCGCTGCGGTGTCGAGGATGATGTAGGTGTAGGCTCGTGTAGTAACTCGGGATTACCGATAAATTTACGTGGCATCTGTATCGCTCGCAAGAGTTTGGCAAAGTGAGATCGACCGATGGGTTTCTCGGGTTTTCTAGCTCGCATAGCACCGTTAACAAGAACAACGATAATAGAATTTGAAATTCTTCTGCCGTCTATGGAAACAACACCGTTACGATCTCATGTTATTTTTTTACCAACGGCGATGTGATGCAAATTGCGAAGCAATGATATTGCTTTAGATTAACATTTTTTTGGTACGCTATCGGTAATAAGTGTGTGATTGAGGCGAGATTTAACTTTGTTCATTAAAACGTCGTCGATTTTATTTTCGTTACTATGGAGTATTGCTATTTTTCGTTATGATGAAATATTCGGTACTGCATTATCGTACTCGACCATGTGAAGATAGCGCTGTAAAATCTGCTAGAACGCTATCTATTTCTCTCTCTCGGTCTTGTACGAGTGAGAGTTTAGAATTTCACTCAGCTCAGAGTCGAGGCTGAGGGTCTGTAGTGGTAGTAGTAGTAGTAGTAATAGTAGCAGCAGTAGTGACGAGTCCAGCGAGACGATGTATGTTATCATGAGGAATAAGCACCATACTTCTGGCATATTCCATGGCTCGTGTAAGCTAAGATAGGCACAAGCAGCAACTTGAAAAATCCGACACAGTGTTCAACGATGATCTTCCTCTTACCGCCCCAATTTCCCCTCTTGGCGGCTAGTCGTCGATGAATTGTCGCTTGCCTCCGAAGATGATTCTTTTACACGTTGGTCAGACCCACGTTTCCCTGTAAAACATTTAGAGCACACTCGCATATACGCCGTACGAGTGCAACATCTGCTATGCGCAAAATTGCACGTCGTTGCTCTTGCTTCAGACACAGCGCTTGCAATATCATTATTTGCTTTTTATCGGAATTTCCGCGCAACGCCATTATAAGCGCATTACTGGTACATCGCGCGTCACATCGTGAACCTTTATTGCTTTTTGAGGCATATAAATGTAATGGTATTGGTATCGGAAAATATACAGGCGCGAAATCGACAATTATCAGGCGTCGATTGTTTCAAATCGAATAATAGATAGCCGTGCGGTGCAGCTGTTGCATCGAAATATACCTCCTGCAAAAATCGCGGATTCTCGGGACATACCTGACGGGCTAGATGTCGAATTTTCGCGTGATCTCACGGATTTTTTAAGACAACGATATACCAGGTCTATAAATATGAAACCGGAGTTTTTGTATAGAAAATACACGTTTATTGTATGAAAATGATAAAAAATATTTAATTCGAATTATTGCCCATTGCTAGCTATACATTTTTCCCACCCGTCTGACAATTTGTGGATGCCACGCCAAAAAAACTGTTGCTTTTTTGAGGCAAACCAGTCATTGAGCCATTTTCGTACATTTTCGTAAGAAATAAAGCGCTGCTCAGCAAGTGCGTGACCCATCGATGCAAATAAGTAGTAATTGTACAGAGCCAAGTCTGGTGAGTAAGCCCCATGCGAAAGTATTTCCCAACTAATCGCCTCAATCGTTTCCTTGACCAATTTTGCTGTGTGTGATGGTGCATTATCATGAAGCAAAATCACTTTGTGTTGTCTTTTTTGATATTCTGGTCGTTTTTCACGCAAAGCTTGATTCAAATCGATCATTTGTTGTCGGTCGCGTTCAGTATTAACGGTTTCGCCAGGTTTTAGCAGCTCATAATAGATCACACCCTTCTGATCCCACCAAACACAGAGCATTGTCTTCCGTCCATAGCTATTTGGCCTTGCAGTCGATGTCGATGGTTCGCCTGGAGTTACCCATGATATTTACGCTTAGGATTCTCAAAATATATCCACTTTTCATCGCCAGTCACAATTCAATGGAGAAACGACTTTCTTTTGTACCTGGCGAGCAGCATTTTGCAAGTGGCTTTTCGGTTTTCCTGCTGTCTTTCATTCATTTCATGTGGAACCCATTTTTCCATCTTATGGATCTTTCCCATGGCTTTCAAACGTATGGAGACGGCTTCTTGTGTCACATTTAATTGATCCGCGAGTTGTTGTTGCGTTTGAGCGTCATCCTCGGCCAACAATGCTTGCAATTCGCTGTCTTCAAACTTTTTCGGTGGTCTTCCGCGTTCTTCGTTTCTCACGTCAAAATCGCCACTTTTGAATTTTTTTAACCACTCAAAGCACTGTGATTTACCAAGAGCATGCTCACCGTAAGCTTTGACAAGCATTCGATGCGATTCTGCAGCAGTTTTCTTTAAATAGTAACAGAAAATCAATGCTGTCCGCAAATCGTAGTTTCCAGGCACAAAATTCGACATGTTCAACGCTATTAAAAACTATGCTGTTGTATGAAACATGTATTGTTGTGAGTTGAAAATCTTTATCAGAGATAAATCAACAAGTAAAAATAAAAAATCAACAAGTAAATGGCGCCAATGACGCGGTTCGACGGTAACTACATTAACAGCTAGGGCCATCTATGGGCAAATTCCGGTTTCATATTTATAGACATGGTACTTAGCGTTTAAGGAGATATCGCGCCGCCCGTGAGCCTGATGAAGAGATTTTGCGTGATGTAAATGACACTAAGATTTTTAGGATGGCTACCCATGGTGAAACGATCGACCACAGTATTGTTAAATGCCTCGCGCATTAGATCGTCAATGACCACAAGTTTGGGTCTTGTATGATTCGAGTAGTTTGCTGCTTGCGGTAAACCCTCGCGAAATTCGATTTTATCACCGTACTCTGAATACCCGGACTGCCACTTTGAGTAATAAAAAAGTATACGCTCAAACGGGACATCCGTCATTTCGCGCATGTATTTAAAGAATTTTTTCACAAAATATGTTTTACCATAACCCGTAGGACCGCTTTTCACGGCTGTCCATGAATGTTACCAACGTTTATCCATATCGATGAGTATATATAAAAATCAATCAGCTGACTCTTAAATAAGCTTATACCGCGACGGTGGCGGTGACCCCGCGGCATCAGCTATTTTCGCAGCCTTGACCAGCTGATAAGGCGCGTCGCGCCTGTACTAGCTGATGAGGCGCGGGCCCGCGGTATAAGCTGGTGTTTACACCGTATGTAAATTAAATAATGATAGTTTTTATATTTCTCTCAAGTAAAGTAATATTTTTATTTCACTATGCATACATCTCTATGTGCAAATTTTATGAATCATGTAATTCTAAACAGCAATATTATGTCGACGGAGGTAGCACTAGAAACTCAGAACAAAAGGAAACACTCGATAAGAAAGACGGGACAAAAGGAATCAACGATGAGAAAGTCAGAACAAAAGGGAACGGTAGAGAAATAGCAGCTACTGCTACGAATAACTGCACAAAAAGAACGAGCAGACAATGGCTTTATGCATACTAAACCAATTTTTTTATATGTATTGTACACAGTAAATATGATACATGACACCAGACAAAAAGATTATTTTAAAATATCGAGAATTCAACCGTAAAACTATATACTTTTTTGCGTTAAACTAATTAGCATATTTACCAATAGCCGTACGGTACAGTAGAGTACATCCCGTGCCGCTTTCACTCCGTGTTAACAGGTTCGCATGATTTCGTTTCTATACGCGTTACTACATGATGATATTCCGTGCGTCGAATAGCGTCATATTTTAAAATAATAGGTACGCTCCTTCTTCCTGTCACGAAATATCGTAATGCGTTATAATTTACGTGACGGCTATTCGCAAAGTTTAGCGTGATACCCTTTACTTTACATTTTTCAATAATCGTACCGTCGGGTTTACGAACAAGGTATGCGTAAAATTTTGGTCCTCCCGAAACGAACGAACTTATATAACTACCAGGCCCGTATTCGCTTAATTGATCCGTGAGATCTCCTAGAAATCGACCGATTGGCGGCTCATACTCGTTGTCACCGGGGCGACTCACGTAAATACAGCAGTCCGTATCGCAGTACAATATTCGTCGCCCTCGCCCTTCAAGATAACTGTATAGTTTTAGACGTGCCTGTGCCGTCGTGTATGCTGCAATCACGGCGTTTGATGTCGGGGATGGTTGGATAGCATCGTGGTTGCTCACATAGTTCACATACATGATCTTGTGATTAACCGGTAGCATTCCCGTCCCCTCAATCTCCGGACTCGTTAGTAAATTCATTAGCTCCGCGCGCGTGAAAACGATAACGGTTTTCGTGAGATTCTCGCGTTGACCAAACTTTCTCCAGAATGAATTAAGAGCCAATTTTGCGAGCGAACGTAAACCCGGATTTGACTGCAAAGCACTTCGCTCGAGATATACACCCTCGAAATGCACCTTTTGCTACCTCATCAGCGAAAATAAAGGCCTTACGTAAAGCGCTAAGAGCCATGGGTAAATAGTTTAGACTATCGAGAAAAACGACATCGCCAATCTTCATCGAGACAATCGTCGTATCAATCATAATCAGAGAGGGTGTTGGATAATCAGCTGGCGCACGGCGATCGATATTCGCCGTGCGTCGACCTGTTGCTGTGCTCAAGCACACGTCGTTCGGTTGAGCCGAAGATAGCCGAGGCAGGGCTTCGCGAAGCCGAGGATGTGCCTCGTTGGCACGCCGCGTCGAGCGAGAGGATGTCTCTCTCGCTTGACTTCGGTTTCGCTCACCGGCTATCTCGCTCAACTGACTTCAGCGCTCAACGTTAAATTCATATTCCGCAGCCATATTGAAAAATTCAGTGACTTTTGCGACGACATCGAGGAACGGCGCACCATCATCTTCGACTTTTCTCGTTGGCTTTTCGCTCAGGACGCGCTCATCATGCTCACCAGGACTCAAAACTCAGGTAAGAGTACACCGTTACAATTTAACGTAATTCAATGACGGTGAGGAGTGAACTACACATCGGTACATCCTCATAAAGGTCTCACACTGTGGCGTGCTCTGCAGCGCGGGCTGCACCACGTTTTCACTCAATTATTAGCATGCTCGATTAATATAATTGTGTGTGTTTTTACCAATTCACTGCACTTTCCCCCAATTAAACTTGCTGGGAGAGTGTTGTGAATTCAGTCCAATCATTTGTGCATCCTCAAGCTTACACTTCTGTGCTCTGCAGCGTAGACCGCATCACAGCCTGTCATAATAGAATTCCAAGTAATTGTCAGAATTGCATGTGCTAGCACACACTCTCTTTAAATTCTATTTCACCATCACATTGAGTATTTGCTGACAGGCAGTAAATTTGTCTACGCACTCATACATCTCACTGCGTTGTATGCTCCGCAGCACTGACTGCGGTGCACACATCACTCTCAGTACTCACAGCACACAATTAATATAATTGTGTGCTGGTTCTCAGCTCATGCACTCAAATGCAGTTCAATTAATCAAATTCATTTTTATTATTCTTGGAATTTTGGTGCATTTATTTATATTATTTTGTACTTTTTCTGAATTTGGTCTTTCATTTATCTATTCTCACTTCAGTGTTTTATTCAAAATTATATGATTTGTTTGTAGTTAAGCGGAAGGTGCAATAAACCACTTTCTCCAAATTCCATCTACTAGTCTGGTTTTATTTCACCCTGTCGTGAGTGAAGACTCATCTTCTTTCCAATATATTCACAGGTTCAAGATCTGTCAAACAACACCATCAGACGGATTTCTCAAACATTTGGTCCTTCGAGCCGGATCTTCGACTCAAGCATACAGGGTAGAACCAGGGTTTAACTACCTTCCGCTCGCATCTCTTGACTCATCTTGACGTGGGATTCTGCAGATATTCCTCGTAGTCTCACCTCATCAACTCATCCTGGTACTCGTCAGCCAAGCAGTTTGGTAAAGTAGCGCTTTGCGAAGTATCTTCGTTCTTTTGTATCGTTCCTGTGTCACACTATCATCCTTGCGCACCATGTCTAAGCGCAATCTACCAAACAATGGGACCTTAACGATAAATGTTCATTTCAAGTGTCAGATGGAACGGCACCGGGCACCATCACCAAACGAACGAGTACCACCAGCTAACCTCGTCGGAGGACAATCCGACAGCTCAACGAGCTCTAGCACTCACAGCGGAGCCCTCTAGCCTAGCTCTGCAGTATAACCGCTACACGTTGATCGACTCGTCGCAGTACTACATTTACATCTTGGGGTATCGTACAGCTCTGCGGAGTTTTATTTTGCTTCTTTCTGTATGTTAGCATTAACAGTGCTCAAATGTGTATCGGCTATTTGCAAAGATGTAGAGTTTGCACATATTAATTAGTGCACTCTCTCGTAGTATCATAGCAGACAGAGGCAAGCGAGCTCAGGTCGGTGACGGAGTCGAGTGAGCTTCTGGTAAGAAGCTCCTGGTGTCATAGCCTACGCAATCAACTCCTCGCTCACCAGTGAATCGTCCACCAAACCTGGTGACTTCCGCTTATTGGCTTGATCGACAGTGTATTTCGCGCCTGTCGTATTCTTGGATCGTCTCCTCGTGTAACATGATCGTTACGCCACTCTAACGCAATCAACCAGCTCTACGCGGTCATCGTCAGCGAATCTTGCCCTGGCAAAGGTTGGCATTTACCAATAAAATGTGCACTATGCGACAGCAAGCTCCGACACCGTTCAATCACACAATACACAGTTGTCAACACACTAGGGTGTTGACGCAGTCGTTCTCTCATCGATTCAACTCACAAACACATGCGCAACCTTATTAGCAACTGCACTCACACATTTACACATCGGCATTGACTCACCAGGCACGACTTCACGTCGATCCTGGATCGGAATTGACAATTATTACGGAAGAACTCTTCCATAAACTCAACACCACACACAAGCACTCATCAATTTCGATCACAGGGATCGGTGAAAGGCACTCGACGCAGACACATGGCTCGGTTCAACTCACACTGTGTTTACATAATCCAGGGAGAAAGTCACGGTACTGGCTCACATTCTCAACACGGTTACTACTCACTTGCCATCTTTTGAGTCACCAGCTCGTACATGGCCTCACATAGTGAAGCTGAAGCTGGCGGACCCGGACTTTCTCACACCACAACCGATCGATATCATGGTTGGAGCAGATATTTATGGACTGGTTATCAAACCCAATATTCTCAAGGGCACATCATCTGCGCCTGTTGCACAATTATCGATATTCGGGTGGCTCATCATTGGACCAATTAACTCATGTCAATCTGACGCACTCACTGTTCTTCATGCTGCCATGCAACATGATGATCAGAAATTACAGAACGTGCTAACGAAATTTTGGATTCACGAAGAGCCACCAAAGGACACAGTTGATCAACTCACACCAGAGGTGCAGGCATGCGAGGACCAGTTTTGCAACACGCATCAGTGTGTTACTACAGGCCGATACATCATTCAGCTTTCTCTCACATTTTTGGCTGTAAACCTGGAAACTCAGACTCAAACGCACATTGGTGTCTGCAACACACTTTACGGAAAATCTCAAAAAATGCTGAATATGGTCAGCTCTATACACAGTTCATGGACGAATATGAGCAACTCGGTCACATGGTGAAGGCTTCGAAATCATCTACAAGTGAAATTCAATACTATCTGCCTCACCACGGTGTGCTGAGACCAGACAGCATTTCCACCAAATTAAGGGTGGTATTCAATGGTTCTAGCTCAACATCTTCTGGAAAGTCTCTGAATGACATCATGCACACTGGACCTAATTTGTTGCTCAATATTTTGGACGTTCTCATGTGGATCCGGCCACATAGACACATCTTTGCCTCTGACATTACAAAAATGTATCGTCAGATCCGCGTTCATCATGAGGATTGGAATCTTCAAAGGATTTTATGGAAAGATGATCAACTCAACCCTGTGCCGTATAAATTAACAACCGTGACACATGGTACAACAGCATTAACAGGCGGGTTCAACTCATCAACTTATTGAAATAGCTCAGCAACTTAAGGACTTGTGCATGGCGGGCGGTTTTCCACTCGCCAAGTAACACTCGTCGGACCTCAAGGTACTTGCTAATATCTCATCATCACCGTCAAGCTCAGTTATCTCAACTCAACACAGGAAATTTTCACCAAACACCTCGTTCTTTCCGAGGTGGCTCAACCCTTTGATCCACTTGGTTTCGTCTCATCAGTTGTGATAAGAGCCAGGAGACTCTTGTAAGAGCCTTGGCGTCACAAGCTCAACTGGGATGGTCCACTGCCATCCCAGGTCTCAACACGAAGAATTGCAATCAGAGAAAATCTCACTTATCCGGCCGGAATCTCAATTCCTCGGTGGTTCAACACATGGAGCAACTCAAAAGTGGAATTGCATGGTTTCTCTGATGCATCTCAATTAGCCATGGCAGCAGTGATCTACATCACTGTCGACTCAATGTCCACAGGAAAGGTGGCTTCACTTATCTGCTCAAAAACACGCGTGGCACCACTCAAGAAGCTCACCATACCACGGCTTGAACTGACAGCGGCACTGTTACTCGCAAAATTGGTTGCATACGTTCAAGCCACGCTCAAGGTCAAGGTCTCATCTACTCACCTGTAGACGGACTCATCGGTAACTCTCACCTGGATCAAAGCACACCCTGCTCGGTGGAAAGACTATGTCCGAAACCGAGTATCACAGATACAAGAACTCACACCTACTGCTCATTGGCGTCATGTCGCAGGCACAAGCAATCCTGCAGATTGTGCATCACGAGGTATCTCAACAGCTCAATTGGCCTCTCATCAGTTGTGGTGGTCGGGTCCACCGTGGATGGTGAAACCGATTGAATTTTGGCCGAAAGCCTCAACTGATTCTGAGGATTTGTACAATATGGAAGCCAGGCCGGGGTTAGCTCTGCTCGCGGCGACTGTGACGCCAGAGTACCATTGGGAACTCATTTATCGCTGTTCCTCACTCACAAAATTGTGTCGTCTCACCTCGTTTTGCGTCAGAGTAGTGGCCAGAATGAGGAAGAGGTTAGAAACGGCAGGAAATGCTCCTCTCACAGCAGAAGAGATAGCTGAAGCAAATGGTTTTTGGACACGAGCTACACAAGCCGTGTTTTTCAAACACGAGTTACAAGTACTGCAGTTAGGCTCTTCTCTTCCTTCCTCTCACCCCTTCAGTTGACTAACAGCATTCATTGACCAAGAGGGTGTACTCAGAGTAGGAGGTCGCCTTGCTCAATCAGCACTCACATATGAAGGAAGACATCCTGCCATTCTACCTCGTCACTCTCGATTCTCAACTCTCATCATTGATCAGGCTCACGTGCGGACACTGCACGGAGGCACTCAGCTCACATTAGCCCAAATAAGGCTAACACATTGGATCGTCGGCGGAAGAGCCCCTGTAAAATCTCACATTTTACATTGCGTCGTGTGTGCTCGGCAAAGGGGAGTTCGGGCTCAACAATTGATGGGTCAGCTTCCTCTAGCACGAGTCACTCCAACACGCGCATTCGCTCACACAAGAGTTGATTACGCCGGCCCTCTCACACTCACAACTTGGAAGGGGCGAGGAAGTAAAACACACAAAGGCTGGATCTGTGTTTTTGTGTGCCTCACCACTTCAGCTTTACATCTCGAAGTCGTTAGTGACTACTCAGCTGATGGCTTCCTCTCAGTGTTCAGGCGTTTCTCAGCTCGGCATGGCATTCGTCACACGCTATATTCTGACTGTGGCACAAATTTCATTGGTGCTGGTAAATCAATACGTCAGATGTTCAGGAAGGCCTCTCAAGAACATCAAATCATTGCTTCTTTTCTCGCAAATCAGCGAATTGCGTGGAGGTTCAATCCGCCTGCGGCACCACACATGGGTGGAAAATGGGAAGCAGCTGTGAAATCTGTTAAATTCCATCTGCGGCGAACGGTGGGTGGTACAGCACTCACGTTCGAAGAACTCGCAACGCTGCTGGCCCAGATCGAGGCCATACTCAACTCAAGACCTCTGGAACCACTCAGCGATGATCCTGATGACTCATCAGCACTCACGCCTGGACACTTTCTCATCGGTGAAGCTCATACCACCGTCCCAGAGCCAACGCTAGAGGATTTATCACTTTCATGGCTCTCAAGGTGGCAATTGTTGCAGCAAAAGGTACAACAATTTTGGCGACAATGGTCCGCTCATTATATACAGCGGCAGCAGTCCATATCAAAGTAGCATCACCCTAATAATAACATAAAGGTTGGTTCTTTGGTTCTGCTCACGGATAAGCGCTTTCCACCGTGCAAGTGGCTACTTGCACGAGTCACGGCGTTGCATCGGGCAAAGACAGGCTCACCAGGGTGGTGACACTTCGAACTGCTACGACCACGCTCACCAGGCCAATCTCAAAACTGGCTGTGCTGCCTGTTTCTTCTGACTAACAAAACCATAACTAATCATCAACCCCGTTGCTGATGGCGGGCGGAAATGTTGGATAATCAGCTGGCGCACGGCGATCGATATTCGCCGTGCGTCGACCTGTTGCTGTGCTCAAGCACACGTCGTTCGGTTGAGCCGAAGATAGCCGAGGCAGGGCTTCGCGAAGCCGAGGATGTGCCTCGTTGGCACGCCGCGTCGAGCGAGAGGATGTCTCTCTCGCTTGACTTCGGTTTCGCTCACCGGCTATCTCGCTCAACTGACTTCAGCGCTCAACGTTAAATTCATATTCCGCAGCCATATTGAAAAATTCAGTGACTTTTGCGACGACATCGAGGAACGGCGCACCATCATCTTCGACTTTTCTCGTTGGCTTTTCGCTCAGGACGGGCTCATCATGCTCACCAGGACTCAAAACTCAGGTAAGAGTACACCGTTACAATTTAACGTAATTCAATGACGGTGAGGAGTGAACTACACATCGGTACATCCTCATAAAGGTCTCACACTGTGGCGTGCTCTGCAGCGCGGGCTGCACCACGTTTTCACTCAATTATTAGCATGCTCGTTTAATATAATTGTGTGTGTTTTTACCAATTCACTGCACTTTCCCCCAATTAAACTTGCTGGGAGAGTGTTGTGAATTCAGTCCAATCATTTGTGCAACCTCAAGCTCACACTTCCGTGCTCTGCAGCGTAGACCGCATCACAGCCTGTCATAATAGAATTCCAAGTAATTGTCAGAATTGCATGTGCTAGCACACACTCTCTTTAAATTCTATTTCACCATCACATTGAGTATTTGCTGACAGGCAGTAAATTTGTCTACGCACTCATACATCTCACTGCGTTGTATGCTCCGCAGCACTGACTGCGGTGCGCACATCACTCTCAGTACTCACAGCACACAATTAATATAATTGTGTGCTGGTTCTCAGCTCATGCACTCAAATGCAGTTCAATTAATCAAATTCATTTTTATTATTCTTGGAATTTTGGTGCATTTATTTATATTATTTTGTACTTTTTCTGAATTTGGTCTTTCATTTATCTATTCTCACTTCAGTGTTTTATTCAAAATTATATGATTTGTTTGTAGTTAAGCGGAAGGTGCAATAAACCACTTTCTCCAAATTCCATCTACTAGTCTGGTTTTATTTCACCCTGTCGTGAGTGAAGACTCATCTTCTTTCCAATATATTCACAGGTTCAAGATCTGTCAAACAACACCATCAGACGGATTTCTCAAACAGAGGGCAACTGTATTTTTTGCACTTCGATTAAATACCATAGAATAAATTGCGCGTCGAAACCTCTCGCATTATGAGTAATGCAGATGGTCTTTTTAAATTATTGCGATAATGCTAATTTCACGAGCTCCCCAACAGGATCATCGATAAACACGAATTCACGTTTACCACAGTCAGCACAATCGGTCTCTATATTTGTGATATCCAGACATGTCATACATACGCATTGTGTAACACATAAATTCGGCTCGTGAATTCGTGACGATTTATCATCGTGCAATTATTTGCGTTGCTGCGTCTCAACATCATAAAATAAAAATCTCGTGGAAGGCTTGTCTTTTTTCTTCTCCTTTTGGGCCTCTGATTTCTTAAGAGGTGCTATAAAACACGCATGCGTAGCCAGTCGGGTTTGCTTGCATGTAATACAAAACCATATACCACATACATGCATCTTTTTATCTGTGGTTTTAATCATACGCGAGCAGCCTCTACAGATTTTTAATGCTTTACAGACGCTGTACCGTCCATATTTACGAGACGTGATACCCGCGGAGCCCTCACCCTTGTGATGAGCGAGGCAAAAAGCACCAAAGAACGAACGATTACAGTCCGTGCAATACTCAGGCTGAGAGTCCATATTGCCGTTGCAATAAGTGGATTTGCATCAAGCACATTGGTAGCTACAGCGATGCTCGAGTACTCGAATATACTTGGAATTACATTGTGCGCGGAACCCCCGACTACCTAGCGCACCAGCGAGATTTTATATTGGCTGGTAGTGATGAGAACGCTCGTAATAGAGAATAAAGAGTGTATGATTAATTTTACCTATCGCAGAGAGTACGGACTTTCGCCCATCGTACAGAGCCGGAACGCGTTTTCTGAATGTGAGAAATAAACAACAATCGCTTTACCCTCGTGAATCAAGTACTCATGAAGAAGCTGAATTTCGCGCTTACCGCACCCTCTAGACTGTGTCCTTACCCCTGCATTACGCGTGAGCTCTATCGCTGCTGTATATTGCGCACCTCGAAGCCCGTTCCGAATTTGACACCATTGACTGTGTAGTTCGCCCGTACGTGTTTGACTACGTTTGGCATGCGCTCGGGCTATGATAAGGGATCGTTGTAGACACAAATTATCGCTGTTATTTATGTATAAAATTCACTTTTTTGCTATAGACTCGGGTGTAAGCCTCACGTCCACACCGGCTCCTTCGACGCCTCGTACTATACATGTCGTCATTCGACATGTACCAGCGTCTATTCGAAATTCGCGCGCGCTCTGACCTACACTATTAATTAGTCGCCATATATAGTCAGGAACGATGTCACGAGTTGGTCGAAATGATAACCATACAGGTCCTTGCGTGAAAGACGGTACGCTCAGAGCCTACCCACAAAATCATGTCCTTCGCACGATTCTGTAAGACGTGTGAAAACACTGCGTACACCGCCCTCGAATCATCTCAGATGATCGATACTATCCGGTGGCTGACGAAAATGAAAATCTGTCTCTCGACCCTGCATTCTAAAGCGTGGAAAATATCGTCTTTGCTCATTGTCGATACCGAAACGTTCACCAGGAGGCACAATATCACCTCCCCGTGCAGCAGTCCTTCCATCGCCAGTCTGTCCACCTACAAGCATAATTAAATCATTTATTAGAATTTTTATTTCATTTAATTAAATTTTTTGTTTGTCGCTAGCTATATACTATGTATATAAGTCGTGTAACGTAAGAATTACAAACTTATATTTGTTTCTAGTCCTCGAATCCGTCGACTGCACCCGGGAACCGCCGACGCATATCGTAAACCAACTCGATTGTCGGCGGTCTCGGTACAGTGAATCGTGCAAAGCGAAAAACGTTTGGGTCCAACTCGTACCCTGTTTTTTCATTTTACTATTATAATCCCCTTAATTTTTTATTTTTTGTCAGCGTAATTGTATTATCAAAAGTTTACCTGAATCTACCGGGTCCTCCTCCTCGTCCGCATCCTGCTCCTCCTCCTCTTCCTCTTCTTTTTGTTGTTGTTGTTCTTCTTCTTCTTTTTCTTCTTTTTTTTCTTCTTCGTCCTCGTCGTCTGTATTGGTAAGGGTATCATCGTTTGAACTGTATTGTCGCGATGGACCTGCGACAGCTCCATCTGGTTCTCTCGCAGGGCCGACCATGAAAATACCGTTTGTTGGTTTATAACCGCAGAACGGCTGTGTAAAATTTATCTAACGATTCCCTGCGGAGCTGTCACCATCGTTGTCCCTGCTTCATAGCAGGGACAACCGATTGAGATGATCATTCATGTATGATAATGGTTCACATAAAATTATTCAGAACTCTAACAACTGAAAACTATCTGATGCGACAGAGCACTATAGTGCCCTAAGAGAAATTGATAAGTGCGCAGAGTGAGCACCTAGCCAGCCTGAGTAACACATAATAAATGGCAATGACTGTAGTGCTCTCTGCAGTGAACGTGTATCGTTTGAGTATGTTTAATCTATCGACCGATAGCAGGTCGATGCATTCGCACGTAGCATATCAAGTGACAGATGCGAATAGTAAGGTTAAGGATCCTGGTGACAAGTAAAGGGTGGTTAAATTTTAAGGGCCGATGTTGAATGTGAACCACACCTAAACGTCAAGTTTTTTTCTGCATTTCATTCGACATTTCTCAATTTCGGACTAACTCAATTTGAACCATGGAAAGATACACAATCGAGCAACGCGTTAAAGTTATTCAGGCTTATTATGAAAATGGGCGTTCAAATCAAAATGCATATCGTGCACTTCGTGATTTTTTCGGTCAATTTAATCGTCCAAATGTGCGTACAATCGGAAAAATCGTGCAAAAATTTGAGCAAACCGGGTCTGTAGGAGATATTAAAACACCAGTGCATGCTCGTACAGCTCGTACTGCAGAAAATATTGCTGCTGTTCGCGATAGTGTGGCTGAAGAGCCGTCTACCTCAACTCGTCGTCGTGTCCAACAATTGCACCTCTCACGCTCGTCGTTGATGAACATTATGCATACAGACTTGCATTTACACGCTTATGCAATAAGCGCAATTAAGGTGCAATTGACTCAAGAACTAAAGCCTCTTGACCATTCCAAACGTCGTCAATGGTCAGAATGGTGGCAACAAATGGCAACAGTGGATGATCAATTTTCGAAGAAAATCATCTTCAGTGATGAGGCACATTTTCACCTCAGTGGATTCGTCAATAAGCAGAATTGCCGCATTTGGGCGAATCATAATCCAAGAGTGATTGTCGAAAAACCAATGCACCCACAAAGAGTGACTGTTTGGTGCGGTTTATGGGCTGGCGGCATCATCGGGCCGTATTTTTTCCAAAATGAGGCCGGTCAGGCAGTTACTGTGAATGGTGTTCGCTATCGTGAGATGATAACGAACTTTTTATGGCTCGAATTGGAAGATATGGATGTGGGCGATATGTGGTTTAAACAGGACGGTGCCACTTGCCACACAGCTAACGAAACAATGGCTCTTTTGCGCGACAAATTCAATGGCCGTGTTATCTCACGTGGTGGCGATGTCAATTGGCCGCCAAGATCATGTGATTTGACACCGTTGGACTTCTTTCTTTGGGGTTATTTGAAAGAAAAGGTGTACGTCGATAAGCCAGCAACAATTCAAGAGCTAAAGGATGAGATAATTCGGCACATTAATGGCATAGAACCTCAATTATGCCTAAGCGTCATCGAAAATTTGGACCATCGGATGGAGGTGTGCCGCCGAGGTCGCGGCGGCCATTTGGCCGATATTTTGTTCCATACATAATTGAACCATACCATATTATCATAATAAAAAGAATTGACAATAATTTCCTAAATAATTTGTGTTTTATTCAAAATCAACATCGGCCCTTAAAATTTAACCACCCTTTATAATAAATTAAATGCACTCAGTATGTAACAATAATCGATTTAATGTTTATTTAATTAATTAACACTGATTGCATAAAATACCTGGTGGATACACAAGAAATGTAATTTGATTTGTTCTGGCCTGTGTGTTGATGTACTGGCGGTGAGTAGGTTCCCAGGCCTCTGAGTTGACTTGTTCATTCCGTGTGGATGATCCTGGTGATAAGGTCTGATTGTAGAGCTCTAGTAAAGCCACACGGCAGGCTGGTGAGTGTTCTGACGCCAATGAACGGTGCGAGGCAGAATGGCGTCTCTGCTGCCAGCGAACGAACCACGCCGTTGACGTTTATGTGAGTGCTGCACTAGTCCTGTTGGTTTGCTGTGATTTGTACTGACACTGATTTGACACAAGGGTGAGTTGACCAAGAATGTAATACACTATAATACTGAATGCACACTAAAGTGAGTGGAACGACTGAATATCTCTGTGAGTTTACGCGGAAACGTGCAGTGCGAGCGACTCTAGTGAGAAGAATGGCCACATCCGTCGACCACGAGGCAGAGTATCAAGAGGGCGGACGTGCGTCACAGCTTGGTTGAGTTGTGATTCGCTGCCAGCGATGCAAAGCGAGCATTGTGAGTGGTTTTGCCGCTGGGGCCACGCTAGCAGCGTTGGCTACTTGAGTGAGCTTCGATCGAGGATGTGAGCTGATGGACAATGTGCTTGAGTGGGCGGTCGATAAATCGATATAGCATACCTGCGAGCTATACCATATGACGCGAGGCGTCAGATGATTGTGAGTGTAGCGTGTGCATGAGTTGAGTGTGTGCTTGGTAGGTGCGAAAACTGAACAATTCATCTGAATCGGTTCTACCCTCCTCATCGCAATCATAGGTGTCGGATCCCATTTCTTCGTCTTCATACCGTCAAACTATATAAAAATCTTATGAGATAAAGGAAATAAAATAAAAGTAATTAACGCAGTATATTACTTACGTCTTTCACTGAGTATTGGCTGCAAAGCAGGCTCATTATGTCAACCCCGTCGACGAATAACACGCAGCACCGAATCAATAATTATTTGATTATCAAACAATCCAATATTATGCACGTCAACTAAATCGTGCTGATGACATTCGCACAGCATACCGCGAATTTTACGAACAACCCCTCGTGTCGGAAGTTCCCATAGGATGATATGTAAATTTCTTCTCCCCCACCACGAACGCAGCGACGCACAGTGGACGCAGAGCCCGAAATCGTGGCAGTAAATACAAATAACCTCCGATCGGAATGAAAATTAGTATGCAGGGGTTTTTAAGGTCGCTGATTACGAATCTGAAAGCTAAATTATTGTAAACAAAATGGCCGATCCAATATGGCGGACATGGATGTCAAAAAGGTGTCCGATCTTGACAAAAATTGGTATATGCGGGTTTTTAGGGTCGTTTATTACGAATCCGAAAGCCAAATTATTGTAAACAAAATGGCCGATCCAATATGGCGAACATGAATGTTAAAAAGGTGTCCGATCTTGACAAAAACTGCTTTATGTGGGTTTTGAGGGTCGCTCATTACGAATCCGAAAGCCAAATTATTGTAAACAAAATGGCTGATCCAATATGGCGGACAAGTATGTTAAAAAAATTAAAAATTTTCAAAAAAACTCCCTCCTGCCGTACCACTCAAAAAAGGATGAAATAATTTACTTATTTAGTATGACGTTTTCGTATACAATGATATATAACTTGCATTAGTTATTTGAATTTTAATTATTATAATTGAATTGAACAAAATTGATATACGCGGGTTGTGAAAGTGACTGATTGCGAATCAGAAAGCCAAACAATAACGTAGCGAAATTATCGTTCAAATTATCCTTTATAATAAGATATAATTCTTTCCTCGTCAAATGTACTCCTCCGTAATGGGACCCTGTAATAAAGACATAAAATTGTATAGAATTTGTGTTGAAGGATCAGATCAAAATTTTAATGAATTTTAATTATTGTAACAAATAGGTAGCCGCAATAATTATTCGTATTTTTTTTTGAAAAGTACATAAAAAACAACAGTTATGAAAAAAAAATTTAATTTAGACTATTATGAAAGAAGTTATGAGCAAAAAAACATAAACAAATATTTTTTGAACGGGTGACCAAAAACATCTCAAAATGTACCAGAAGCCGATTTTTGATGAGTACATGAAAATATGACAAAATCAAGGGAAAAAAAATTGAACTGTCCGATTTGGCGTGGAATGCCCCATATATACCTATATATATAATAAAAATGTATCAAATATAAATAAAATGTGACGATTCAAATTAATTACTTTAGTATATACTTACATATATATGTATTGTTGTATGTCTACAAAAATAGATATATAAATGATTTACTTGAATTTGTATTTTGTATATATATATGTATATATATATATATTATATATGGTATATGTATGGATATAGTCCTATTGCTCAAGTAGCAGGTGTTCAATGGGCTCATGGCATGGCGTATGGCGCCGCGCGCGCGTGCACGGTCGGCAACCGCCTGTTTTACGTTGCCAAAAACCATAACAGACAAAGTTAGGCAGCTCTAGGCAGCTAATTCCTGTTAATTTCGCAAGCTTATATAATAAACTAAAGGCCTAGACATTGGCTGTCGCAGAATATGGCAGAAAGTATAACTTTTCGGATAGTTGAAAATATAAGTTTACAAAATTCTTTCACTTTATTTATGCAGTAGTTTATACTACACTTCAATAATTTACATATTTATTTTAAACTCAACCAATGTAAAAATATCTTCTACATACCTCCAGAAGTCGTATCCATGTCTCCGGATTGATTTAAAACACTTCACTTTAAAGTTATCGATTTTATAAGTCACGGTAGTTTTCGCTCGTTCAGCGCGCGATGCGAACACTCGTCTCGAAGGCTAACTTCCAACTGACGCAGCGACGAAGGTATACGGTGAAAAAGGTTCCCCTTTTACAATTTAACGCAGCCATTAGTCCTCTACCTGACTGCCTGCTCAAATATCCCGATTGTAAAAATTTTTTTCTGACTTTTCTGCCACGATTTCGGGCTCTGCGTCTACTGTGCGACGGTCTACGCTTCAATATAAACTCTATCAATTTTCTTATCAATGAGCGTTTTACCACTCCGACCATGATTGTGTTGTTAGAGTTGTAGTAGTAACCACAGTATATCAGACAATTAACTAGAGATTTTTCAAAGCGGCCCGCTTTTATATAAAGGGTTTTTCAATAAGAGCACTTCAACTTTTTTTTTGAATAAAACACAAACTGTTCGACTTTTGAACTAACTTTTTTTTTATTAACGAATTTGAACATATACATTTAAGTATGAAACTCGATTTCTTTTGCATGACCACCGCGTGCACGTTTTACGAAGTCCAATCTTTGAACCCAATTTTCGACCACTCTTTCGCATAAATCGGCCGAAATTCCAGCAATTTTACGTTCAATATTGGCTCTGAGCTCTTGCAACGTCGCCGGCTTATTGGCATAGACCAATGACTTCACATAACCCCAAAGAAAATAATCTAGAGGTGTCAAATCACACGAGCGCGGCGGCCACTGGACGGGCCCATTTCGCGAAATAACACGCTCATCGAACTTAGTCTTCAATAACGCGATTGTATCGTGTGCTGTGTGGCATGTGGCCCCGTCCTGTTGAAACCACATGTCGTCCAAGTCCATTCCATTCAATTGCGGCCAAAAAAAAATCGTTTATCATATCGCGGTATCGATTTCCATTAACAGTAACGTGGCGATCGTTATCGTCGATGAAAAAATATGGCCCAATGACGCCGCCGGCATGTAATCCGCACCAAACAGTGACTTTTTCGGGATGCAACGGTGCCTCATGAATCACGTGTGGGTTTCTTCCTGCCCAGTAACGCATATTTTGCTTGTTGACAAATCCATTTAGCCAAAAGTGAGCCTCATCGCTGAAGATGATTTTTCGGTGAAAATCTGCATCATTTTCGATTTGCTCTTGAGCCCAATTCACGAATCGGCGTCGCTTCAAATGGTCAAACGGCTTTAGTTGTTGTGTCAGCTTGATCTTATACGGATGTAGGCCAAGATCTTTACGTAAAATTCGCCACAATGATGTCACAGAAAGGCCCAATTGTTGCGAACGTCGTGTGAGCGACACATTCGCGTCTTCTTGAACTGAAGCCCTGGCGGCTGCGATGTTTTCAACACTTCGAGCACTTCTTGCTCTCGAGGGCACCGGAACATTATGTAGTGAAAACGTAGACTCAAATTTTGCCACTATACGGTCGATTGTCGAACGGGCTGGCTTGTTAAATGGACCGTAAAATGGCCGTAATGCTCTTAAAGTAGCAGCAACAGAACGATTATTTTGATAAAAAATTTGCACGATTTGCAATCGCTGTTCACGTGTGTAGCGTTCCATGATGAAATGTATACTAATGAAGTTTCCAAATGACAAAAGAACAATAAAAAATATGGCGTCGTTCGCCGTCCCTATCGGAAAAAAGTTGAAGCGCACCTGTTGAAACACCCTTTATATTCTTTTAATACGCTCTTTTTCTCTTTCTCTCTCGGCATATACTGCAACGATGTAATGAATACGACTAACCAAGAAAATGGTTGCACACAATCACTTCACAAAACCAAGACCTAGGGAAATATTTAGCGATGGTGATGTACCAAGTTATCGAGTTTCGCTGATGAATGTCATATTGTTTTCATCTAATTTCAAGGCACTCGGCCATAAGGAAAATCATCATATTTCGTCGACGGATATTATTTAGTTTTCATGACACATCTTATCTGTATGTTGAGGTGTGTGTGTGTGCACATAGGTGTGCGAGAGTATGCAAGAGTTTTGGGATATATTTGTTGCTGCTGTTACTAGACTGTTGAGGAGAATGCGACAAATATCAAAGGATATTGGTGAGCAATTTTCAGTCGTATGAGTTGCAGTATCAAAAGAAGAGGCGATGCAACTAGATGGTGCGGGAAATCTGTATAAAACGGAGTATGAACACTACCAACGATTCATTTTGCAACCATTGGCGACGTGCTAAGGAACCAACGAAAGTACGGGTCAACAGCGTCAGGAAGGACGACGAGGATCATCGATCGAACGGAGCCGCAGGCCACCGCAGTCATAAGCACCCGAGAACATCGTAATGGAAAGGACCGTCTTCCAGACCATCTTTCCGTAAGTGGTGGTTACGTAATAATTATACGTATTGCCAATACTAACTAAAGCCAGTAGGGAAAATATTCGGTAATTTTCAAAATATGTATATTTCTTGCGAGATTTTTTTGGGTAAACATATTCTTTGCTCGCCGCGAAATTGTACAACTAGCAAAATGCCGGGATTAAGGGGAACAAAACCGAAATGTAGGGGAAATTTGCTGGTAACCACGATACCTGGAGAGGAGATGGACCCTGCAGCGGGTCTAGCTGCTGCGGTCGGGGACATAGTATACGAAGCGCGCAGGAGGCTATCAGAGCTCCCACGGCCCGGTCGAATCCCCACCGTCAGGCAAGCGGCCCTCGAGGGCCGATAGACAACCGAATTCGGCATAAACCCACACAGGGGTGCGTCGTTTCGGGATAATATTAGTATCGGTAGCGACGATGTGTTTAACAGAGCGACTGGAAAAATAACTCCAAAAACTTTTCCGGCGATAGGTTCGATCGGGAAATGGAAAATTTGCGTACGTTAGATCGTGTAGGGTTCCAGGCAGCTACCGGTACGACGACTCGGGCACCACTGCCGGACCGAGTCAGGCTACGATGCGAAGCGGTCGAAAGAAGTCACCGCGAGTACGAGCGGGCTCAGCGAGAGCTCGAGCTGGAGCTCAGGCTCCAAGGCC
The DNA here is from genome assembly GCA_963942595.1 of Cylloceria caligata. Taxonomy (NCBI): domain Eukaryota; kingdom Metazoa; phylum Arthropoda; class Insecta; order Hymenoptera; family Ichneumonidae; genus Cylloceria; species Cylloceria caligata. Next base: position 21,445,674 of record OZ012708.1, on the reverse strand, counting down.
GCGACTCGCCGTCGGCATGGCGAAACCTCGCGGACACGCTCAACGAGGTAGGTGCGGATGAGTTCGAACTCATCCGGTCCCTACGAGAGCAAAACGCCAAACTATCGCGGAGACTGGAAAATACAGGGTTGGAGGAACGCCCGATACCGCGTCCGTGGTCGAGACAAACCCGATTTGAGGAATCAGAATATCCCTCTGCGGATCCCGTGTTCCAAAGGGAACAACAGAGGGTGCCAGAAACACCGAATAGGACGCTCGATCTCGGACTAGCGCTAAAAAATATCAAGCATTTCGACGGAAGCAACGCTGACAAACTAGATGCCTTCTAACGATCATGCGAGACTGTTTTCAAGAGAGTAGCGCCCCGGGATCAAGACATCCTGTTAGAACTGGTGCTCAGCAGCAAGCTCAAGGGTAGGGCGTCCAGAGAACTGAAGCACAAAGTCATCCACTCGGTAGCCCAGCTTAAAACCGAGCTAGAGGCCCTGTACGGGAGCGGAAGTCGTTGCCTGCGTTACAAGTAGAGTTCAACTCCTTCCGGCAGCGCCAGGCAAAGGACATCGCGGTATACGCCGCCAGGACCGAGCCTATCACCGTCGATATAATAGAAAAGCTCTGCGAGGAAGCCACCACGATGTTGGAAATGCGCATCGTCGAAAAGATAACACGAAAAAGCGCACAGGCCAACTTCGAGAATGGACTGCATAGGCAGGTCCAAATCCTGGTGAGATCCCGCAATTACGCCACCCTCCACGAGTCCGTAACGGGAGCCATCGAGATCACGAATATGGTGCAGCCAAAGGGAGGGGCAGGTGGAGCATTAAGCCACCCCAGAAGATCTCAAGGCGCGCAATCCCGCAGGGAGAAAACTGTTACACCTGCGGAAAAGCCGGACATATGGCTCGAGACTGCACCCGGAAATCAGGAAGAGTAAGCTTGCCCGCGCCTACCGAGAACAAGTCCATACACAACGTGGACATCGTGTGCAACCACTGCCAGAAGAAGGGCCACGTGTGGAAGGACTGCAGAAAGAGGTTGTCGCTAAACCAGAGCGAACCCGCTCGGACGTCACAGCAGCCCCAACATCACAAGGACTCAGGGGACAAGGCGAAAAAAATAACAGTAACGACGGGTACTAGTCGAGCGAGTACCGACACCCGCCCGCTGGGAACGATGAGGCTGAACACTCTAACGGCCCAGCAAAAACCCGCACGCAAGCAAAGGAAAAAAACTCTACAACTGCTACAAGTAACGTTGCCGGCGTCGAGTGCCACTGCCAGTGACTTCGATATTGTTACATCGTTGGCCGTGACCGGGGTATTCACCCTTAAGGCAGACACCGGAGCCCAATACAGCATCATTAAAGAAGACTGTCTCAAATCTGAGACTATGGTAAAAGACTGCAAAGTAGAACTGCAAGGGGTGGCGGGCGAAAAATTTACTCCTCTAGGAATCGCGAAAATCACACTCGAGACGCCAGCTCTAAACGTAGAACATTGGTTTTACATCGTTCCGAGCACCGTGCCACTGAGGGTCAACGGACTGCTCGGAATGGACTTCATTAAACATCATAAAGCAGATATCTTACACGGCGAAAGGATTAAACTATACGGACATTGCATGCCGCTTTTAGATAAACCGGTGAAGATGACCCTGCTGCCACGCAGCGAGACCGTCGCGTATGCCGCGACCAAGAGCAAATTTATCGGACTGCTCTCTAAAATGGAACTCCGAAACGGAGTAATTATGGGAGCCTGCATCACGCCGCCGCACGTTTGTAGCTGTGCAGTAAGTCTAATAAACACCACAGAGAAGGCTGGTGAGGTACAACGCCCAGTGGTGGAACTCGAGCCCCTAAAGATAACGGCAGTGGGTCACGGTCCCGAGGCAGCGACGGCCGAAGTATGAACCGTCAGCGCGGAGCGAGGGGCCGACCGCCTCGCGCGACTAGCTCGAGAGCTCGACACAGAAAATCTCAATAAAGAAGAGCGCGAAGCGCTCGACGAGATTACAAGGGAGTACGAAGACGTATTCCACCTGCCAGGGGACAATCTGCCATGCACGCCGATGGTGGAGCACGTAATTCCCATTAAGGAAGGGGTGTAGCCCATTAAGGTGCACCTATATAGGCTGTCGGAAACACACAAAAAGAAAGTGGAAAGGCAGACTTGCGAAATGCTAACAGAAGGCATTGTCCAGCCCAGCAGAAGTCAGTGGAACGCGCCACTGTTGGATGTGGCAAAGAAACCAGACGCCGCCGGAGTAAGGAAAATGAGAGCAGTTGTGGATTTTCGAAAACTAAACGAAGCCACCATCGGGGACTCATATCCACTGTCCAACATCACGGAGATATTGGACCAGCTGGGACGGACCCGAAATGATACGACCTTGGACCTCGCCTCGGGATTTCATCAAATTCCGATGGTGCAGCAAGATAAGGAGAGAACTGCATGTTCCAATCCGCAGGGTCATTTCGAATATAACCGCTTGCCATTTGGACTTAAGAACGCGCCACCGACCTTCCAGAGACTGATGAACTCAGCGTTAGCGGGACTGCAAGGAGTTAAATGCTATGTGTACCTGGACGACATAGTAATACACGGAAAGACCTTAAAGGGTGTGCGTGCTGATCCGAAGAAACTGGAAGCGGTAAGGGAATTCCCTGTGCCAAAGAACGTAAAAGGAGTTCAATCTTTCCTCGGTCTAGCTGGATATTACAGGAAATTTATCAAAGATTTTTCGAAAACTGCTAACCCTCTCACCGAATTAACCCAGAAAAGGGTTTAATTCGAGTGGACCGCAGTAAGGGACTCCGCGTTCGAAGAATTAAAGACGGCACTTACCACGGCACCGATACTGCAGTACCCCGACCTCACGAAGCCTTTCGTCGTAACAACAGACGCCTCAGATAGAAGACTCGGCGCTATCCTCTCGCAAGGCAAGATCGGAGACGATTTACCAATATGCTACGCTAGCCGCACCATGTCGAAGGCCGAACTGAATTACACGACTACAGAAAAGGAATTACTCGCGATAGTTTGGGCTCTCGCTCAATTTCGGCCATACATTTATGATATTCGCTTCACAGTAGTGACCGACCACCAACCGCTCACCTGGTTGGTCGGAGTAAAGGACCCAGGATCGAGACTAATGAAGTGGAAAATAAAATTGGCAGAGCATGAGTTTGATGTCGAATATAAGGCAGGAAAACGAAATACAAATGCAGATGCACTAAGCCGAATATTCCTTACAACGAGGGCCAAAGCGAGAGCGAAGAACGAAGCCCGTGAGACGAAAGAGGACAGCACCACGGGGCAAGTAGGCACAACAAATGACCGCACAAAGCGGACAGCCGAAGATACCCCGTATAGCCATGGTAGGTCGCTGGAGCGAGAGGTCGAGCCCGCCCGCGAGAGAGACGAGGACAGCAAGCGCCCGAGTACGGACAGCCGCACAAAGCGGAGAGCCAAGAATACAGCGGGCCAGCAGAGCAACGCGGCAGAGAGACAGACAGGCCGCGCCGGCCCATGCGCCAGAAGAGGACGGAGAGATCCGCCGCGTGGATGCAGGTTGCTATACTGATCCACACAGCCCCGCCGAGAAGCCGTGCGGTCGGGGAAGGGACAGACCACGCAAGCCATATATGCAAGGTACTGGTAAGACTGCGAGCGTCGCTGACAAATACAGATCAAGTCCAGCACAGCATGGCGGACCCGCGGAGCGCGGAAAGCCGCGAAAAGTAAACGTTGCAAGGCCGCTCGAGACAGAGAGCGACCCAACGGCGGTGCCACCGGTGGGCACACCGAGTGAAGAAACTGCGGGCCTAGCACGGCACAAGCCTGCTGAGAAAGCGAGGCAAGGCGGGGGCCGCAGCCCGCAAACCTCCGGCAGCACAGACGAAGACAGTGTTACGAAGGAGCGCAGCGACTGCCGCAGTGGCGTAGCCATTCCCTTCTTCGAAGATCGCCTGAAAATCATAAAAGAATACCACAACACCCCCATAGGAGGGCATCAGGGTATCAGGCCTACGTTGCGTCGGATCCGGACCAAATACGACTGGCCCGGCATAAGAAGGGATTTGGAAAAATACATAACATCATGCGAATCCTGCCAAAAAAATTAAATCGGAAAAAAGGAACGAGTGCCGATGGTGGTAACGGACACCCCATCGAGGTCATTTGAAAAGGTTGCGGTCGACATCGTAGAACCGCTACCGGAAAGTATCTCCGGGAAAAAATACATACTTACGATTCAAGACGCACTTACGCAAATACAGCCCCCTGCCGAACCAAGCGGCTTCGACAGTAGCAAAGGCGCTCATTGAAGAATTGATCTGCCGACACGGTACGCCGGAAATAATATTATCAGACCAAGGCACGAACTTACTCAGCTTGACCTTCAAAGAGATGTGTCGACTGCTGCGAACAAGAAGATACAAACGACTGTCTACCACCCGGAATCGAACGGCGCACTAGAAAGATCGCATCGCACCCTCGCTGAGTACCTCGAAAAATTTCATAGACAAGGATCAAGGTAATTGGGACTAGTGGCTGCCGTACGCGATGTTCAGGTACAACACCACTCCACATACGGGGACCGGACTGTCACCCCATGTATTGGTGTACGGACGCGAAGCGGAGTTACCGACCGCCGTGAAACAGGAGCCCCGCAGCACCTATGATTACGATGACTACGTCCAAGAGTTACGCGAGTGATTACGCGCCGCATGGACCGTAGCTCGCGTTAATCTCGAAGGCGCGAAAAGACGGTCGAAGACCACGTACGACCACGGTGCGCAGGAACAGGAGTACCACGTCGGCGAACGAGTACTCCTCCGAGATGAGACGGTACGCAGGGGGCGGTCAGCCAAGCTGACCTCGAAGTGGACGGGACCTCACGGAATAGTAGAGAAGAGACCCCCCGTCAATTACGTCCTCCGAAAGGGACGAAAAACTCAGGCGGTGCATGCAAACCGCCTTAAGCTCTTTATCGAGGACTAATAGCTCAGGAAATTCGAATACTTATAGCTAGTTAAAACTAAATATTAGCTAGAAAATAAAAGTGGGAAGGAGCCTCTCAGGATGCAGGGTAGGGAGCTCCAATAAGGTAGAAGAGGTCTTAGGAGACCTAATTTTATCAACAGGCATCCAGAGATAAATATACATATAGAAAAAATATATTGAACGAAGCAATTAAAAAGAAATTGCACTTTCCTTACGCAATCCAGAGAGGACGGAATACTGTGACCGTACCAGAAAAGCAATTCGAAAAATGTATAGCATATTAATACTCACACAGGGTGGTGTTCAGCGTAGAGTGTAAAAAGAATATATAGAGTAAATTGAAGAAATGAAGCCTCTAGGAGCATACTTAATTTTGGAAAAAATAAGTCAACGTGCACACTCTATTCGGTTGATATACACATGTTAATAGGTAATTCGATTTCTGCAAATGACAGTGAAATATACCAAACTATTTCAATATTTTAAGATAATATTAATATTTATGAAAAAAGTGCCAACACTTATGCGACTTGCAGAATACCAGAGCCTACAGCGAAGGCAACGCGGTAGTGCTCGTGCCGGATATACCGCTGATCGGGCAGCAACGATATAGTATACAAAAAGTATATCCTATACCCATGCGTGCTGACAACGGCAGGCACTATTACATAGACGCGACCGAGAACCACTTAGTGATAGATGTCGAGAACCGCAAATACTTAAGAATGACATCCGACGACATAAAAATTTGCAAAGTTCTGGGCAAGTCATACATATGCCCACCCGCGCTTCCTATCTACAATTCCAATTACAAACGACGCACCTTGCGAAGTCCTCATCTACGCAAAAATGGACACTGATAACGGCAAGAAATGCAGCAAAAGGGTCATCGAACTAAATCATCCCCTTATCGTCCCAATGCAACAGCAAGGGCGATGGTTATACGTCGCGCCAACCTCTGAACCCGTAGGAATAAATTGCGGAAAAATGCCTACTCAACACGAAATACTATGCAATTCAGGTATACTGGCTTTGGTAGGCGTATGTATAGTAACCGCCCGAGATTTCAGCATCAAAACCATCGGGCGAACATCGCAGATCATGTGGGATAACTGCCTTTCGCCGTTCAATTCGAAATTAACGGAAATTTAAGCTTAGGCCCCCCCTATGCAAACCGAGAGAACCGTCCCACTACAGAGCGTGCTGCGAAATCCCGACGACTTTCGGAAGCTTGGAGCTCGAGCCGACCACATCAGGGAAACCCTCGACACCGCCGGAGACGGGATGCAATACATCCACAACCTGAGCTTCTACTCCTTGGGCGCTATAGCACCAATAGCCTTGGTTGGCTACGTTCTGCTTAAATGTTACAGGTACAAACAAACAGAACACTACCGAGAACTAGTGAGGCAACAACCCCGGCAGCAGCCGAGGTAACCATCGACCTCAAGCCACTCGGATGACAACAGCCCGAGGAACGACTGCGAACAGAGTTGGCCAGGTTATGCAATCGTCCCCCCAATCGAGAACGACTTTCTCGATCCGAACGACATTGAGAAACGAAAAAACATTATATATAAACGGGAAATCAACTAAGGTAAAAATTTTTAGAAAAATTTTTCCTTTTAAGGGGGAGGGATGTTGTGTCGCGGCATACAAGGTAGACGCCGACACAGCTAGATACAGAATTCTAAAATATAAAATTCGTTCAAGACATGATGCGAGATAGACGCCGACGCAGCATGAGGCGACTCGCTAGGTAAAACTGCCAACAAAGGGATTTTAGCAAACGCAGTTGCTAACTGCGTTACTAAAATCAGTATTAATTTAGACTCAACAGAGAATGGTTGGTTCCTCGTGAACTACACGAAACGACGTATTATTGTACTTCTTACTTTGACAATTAAATAGACAACGGAAAGTTACCGTTGCCTATAATAAATACTTCCTTTTATATAAATTCGCGTTTTCATCTTTTACTCGACATTCATCTCCTTATCGGCAAACGATCCCAAAAAATAATAACTTTCAATATTATACCGAATACCGAATAATCCAATTACCCGGTACCGGCATAACATTTGGTGGCAGCGGTGGGATCTGCCGAAGTTAAGTGATTCGCGATTTATTAGGACAAAAGTGTTTTGGACAAAGTTAAGAGCGACACTAACGTGACGACTACGACGCGTGCAAGGACACCAGTGTAGTTCGTGAAAACCTGACTAATCTAACACGAAGCCGTGAAGTGAACGTCGGTGCGGGGTGACGTATCGGTCAACCGTTTAAAGTCCCGAATGACGGTGTCACGTCAAGTCGCGGAGAACCGCACAAAGTGTGCAACCGAGTACGCACAGCAGCTACTCGAAAAGAAGCCGTCGCGCAACCATTGGCGATGCACCAAGGACGAACCCAGGAACCAACGAAGATACGGGTCAACGGTACCAGGGAGGATAACTGGACCAGCCTTTGAGGGAAGCTACGAGACAACAGGTCTACAGCACCGGAGGAACTGCACCCGAGAACGACAGTATGGAAAGGACCGTCTACCAGATCATCTGTCTGTAAGTGGCGGTTACTTTATACTTATACATATAGCCGATAAACTGAAGTCAGATAGGAAAAATATTTTGGAATTTTTTGGAAAAAATATCTCTTGAGATTTTGTGGGAATATTTTTAAGTAGAGTTCGCCGCGAAATTAGCAAATATGTCAGATCCTAGAGGAGCCCGACCAAGAAATATCAGCAACTCGCTAGAGACGACGTTGCCCAGCGAAGAGGTAGACCCCACAGCTGGATTAGCCGCGGCCGTAGGGGATATAGTTTACGAAGCGCGCGGGGCGCTATTTGGGCTCTCGCCGTTGGGGCGAATCCCTTCGACCAGACAAGGGGCCCTGGCGGACCGACTGACGGCCCAGTTTGGCGTAAACCCACGTAGACCCCACAGCTGGATTAGCCGCGGCCGTAGGGGATATAGTTTACGAAGCGCGCAGGGCGCTATTTGGGCTCTCGCCGTCGGGGCGAATCCCTTCGACCAGACAAGGGGCCCTGGCGGACCGACTGACGGCCCAGTTTGGCGTATACCCACGTAGGGGTGCGTCATTTGGGGATTTCGACAGCGACGCTAGCGACGACTTGCTTAATATGGCCACTGGCGGACAAACGCCCGAGCAAGTCACCGAGAACATGGTTGAGCGGGAAATAGAAAACATGCGAACCATAGATCGCGTAGGTTTTTCAGCAGCTACCGGTACGACAGCCCGGTCAGTACCAGCGAGAGTACGCGATCGGTTGGAAGCGGTCGACCGAAGCGAACGCGAATTAAGAAGAGTCCGACGACAGTATGAAAGGCTGCAGCGCGAGCACGATCAAGGCTAACGCGAACTCGATTGTGAACTCAGGGAGCCCGAAACACCGTCGGCAAGGCGGAACTTGGCGGACACGCTCAACGAGGTAGGTGCGGACGAGTTCGAACTCATCCGGTCCCTACGAGAGCAAAACGCCGAACTATCGCGGAGGCTGGAAAATACGGGGTTGGAAGAACGTCCGACACTACGTCCGCGGTCGAGGCAAACCCGATTTAAGGAATCGAATAATCCCCCTGCGGATCCCGTGTTCCAAAGGGAACAACAGTGGCGGTCGGAAATACCGAGTAGGACACTCGATCTTGGACTTGCGCTAAAAAACATCAAGCATTTCGACGGAAGCAACGCCGACGAACTCGACGCCTTCTGACGATCCTGCTAGACTGTTTTCAAGCGAGTAGCGCCCCGGGATCAAGACATCCTGTTAGAGCTAGTGCTCAGCAGCAAGCTCGAGGGTAGAGCGTCCAGAGAAATGAAGCACAAACTAATCCACTCGGTAGCACAGCTTAAAACCGAGCTGGAGGCCCTGTACGGGAAGCGGAAGTCGTTGCCTGCGTTACAAGTAGATTTCAACTCCCTCCGGCAGGGCCAGGGAAAGGACATCGCGGTATACGCCGCCAGGACCGAGCGTATCACCGTCGATATAATAGAAAAGCTTTGCGAGGAAGCCACTACGATGACGGAAATGCGCATCATCGAGAAAATAACACGGAAGAGCGCCCAAGCCAACTTTGAAAATGGACTGCATGGGCAGGTCCAAATTCTGGTGAGATCTCGTAACTACGCCACTCTCCACGAGTCAGTAACGGGAGCCATCGAGGTGGAGTATTAAGCCACCCCAGAAGGTCCTAAGGCGCATCACCCCGGCAGGGAGAAAATTGTTTCACCTGCGGAAAACCTGGACACATGGCTCTAGACTGCACCCAAAATACGAGACGAGTGAGCCTACCAGTACCCAGTGAAAACAAGTCAATCCACAATGTGGAAATAACCTGCAATTACTGCCAGAAGAAAGGCCACATGTGGAAGGACTGCCGGAAGAGACTGTCGCAGAATAAAAGCGAGCCAACGCAGCCGCCCCGACAGCCAAGAAACGCAGGCTACAAAGATGCAAAAATACGGTAACTGCGGGGCCAGATCCAGCCACTGCAGGCGTGAACACGCTGGGCGCACTGAGACTGAATACGCTAACTGTCCAGCAGAGACCTGCGTGCAAGCAGAAGAAAACAACGTTGCAGCTTCTACATGTAACGTTGCCGGCGTCGAGTGCCACCGCCAGCGACTTCCATATCGATGCACCGTTGGCCATGACTGAAGTACTCACCCTCAAAGCGGACACCGGAGCGCAGTGCAGCATAATCAAGGAAGGCTGTCTCAAACCAGAGACCATGGTGAGCGACTGCACCGTAGAGCTGCAGGGGGTAGCGGGCGAGAAATTGACCTCCCTCGGGATAGCTAAAATTGTACTCGAGACACCGGCTTTAAATGTAGAGCATTGGTTCTACATCGTTCCGAACAATGTGCCGCTGAAGGTCAAGGGACTACTTGATATGGACTTTATCAAGCAGCATAAAGCGGACATCCTGCATGGCGAGATGCTCAAGTTGTATGGGCACTGCATGCCGCTACGGGACGGCGCGATATATTCGTCACCACGCGGTAGAACTGCCGCCACGTGCAAATACATAGGCCTGCTTACAAAGATAAATCTTCCTTCCGGAAACGGGTCCAACATGGATGCCGCCAAGAAAAATAAATTTGTCAGACTACCTACAAGGAGCAGGATCGGCCGAGGCATCATAGAGAGATCCCGTGTCACACCGTCAAGAATCAAAAGAGTGAGTTTAAATCTTCCTAAACACGACGGGGAAGTGCAACAGCCGACGGCGACACTCGAGCCGTCGGAGATAGCGAAGACCGTACGTCGCCGCCAGGTCAAGGCACTGCGCGTAAGCTCGGAGAGCACGGAGACGAAGGCCAAACTGTTTGAGCAGCGCCAACGGAAGCCTGACTTGGTGCCCCCCAGCTGTGAAAAGCAAGCAGCTCGCGCAGGAATAGTGTGCGAATACGACGGTTTATTCCAACTACGAGGGAATAAGCGACAGCGCACGCACAAGGTGCAGTATCGCGCACCCTTTAAGGTCGGATCGAAGAACCTAGGATCGCAACCCTTCCCTGGGAAGAACGTAAAATTGGGGCATGGGTCCGCTAAAATGCAGAAAGCCGAAAAAAGAAATACTGATGCAGACGCTCTTAGTCGCATATATGCGACCACACGAGCCCAAGTGGGACAGGACAGAAAGTCCCACAAAAAAAAGAATGATAGCGCAATCGGGTATACGAACAGCTGCACAAAGCGGAGAGTCGAGGATACCCAAGGCAACCACTATAACTCGTCGGAGCGAGAGGCTAAACTCGCCCACGAGAAAGAGAAGTGGAGATGCCGACAGACAAAATGCTAGCGGAAGGAATAGCCCAGTCCAGCAGGAGTCAATGTAACGCGCCGTTGATGGTCGTGGCTAAGAAACTCGATGCCGCCGGAGTGAAGAAAAAGCGCGTAGTGGTGGACTTTCTGAAGTTGAACGAAGCCACCATCGGAGACTCGTACCCACTGCCCAATATTACCGAAATATTGGACCAGTTGGGACGGGCCCGGTATTATACGACTTTGGATCTTGCCTCTGGATTTCACCAAATCCCGATGGCGCAGGAAAACATAGAAAAACGGCATTTTCTACTCCGCGGGGTCATTTTGAATCCATTCAGATTAAAGAACGCATCACCGACTTTCCAGCAGCTAATGAACTCCGCGTTAGCAGGACTACAGGGCGTCAAATGCTATGTGTACCTCGACGACATAGTAACACACGGCGTAAGAGCTACTCGCGATAATATGGGCCCTAGCTCAATTTCGGCCATATATTTAAGGTACCCGTTTCACAGTAGTGACGGACCACCAACCGCTCACCTGGCTGTTCGGAGTAAAGGACCCAGGTTCGAGATTGATGCGTTGGAAAATTAAATTGGCGGAACATGAGTTTAACGTAGAGTACAAGGCAGGAAAGCGCAACACGAATGAAGATGCGCTAAGTCGAATATGCCTTACGAGGGCCCAAGCGTGAGCGAAGAACGAAGTCCGTGTGTCGAAAGAGGACAGCATGACGGGGCAAGTAGGCACAACGAAAGACCGCACAAAGTGGACAGCCGAAGATACCCCGTATAGCCATGGTAGCTCGCTGGAGCGAGAGGTCGAGCTCGCCCGCGAGAGAGACGAGGACGGCAAGCGCCCGGGTACGGACAGCCGCACAAAGCGGAGAGCCGAGAATACCCCGGAGCAGCCCAGCAACGCGGCAGAGAGAGAGGCCGCGCTGGCCAATGCGCCAGAAGAAGATAGAGAAATCCGCAGCGTGCATGCAGATCGCTCTACTGAACCCCACAGCCCCGCCGAAAAGCCGTGCGGTCGGGGAAGGGGCAGACCACGCAAGCAAGCAACGCTAGCCACTGGTAAGACTGCGAGCACCGCTGACAAAGACGGAGCGGGCCCAGCACAGCATGGCGGACCCGCGAAGCGCGGAAGGCCGCGAAAAGCAAACGTAGCAAGACCGCTCGAGACAGAGAGCGACCCAACGGCGGAGCTAACGGTGGGCACACCGAGCGACGAAACTGCGGACAGAGCACCGCAAAGTCCTGCTGAGGAAGCGAGGCACGGCGGGGCCCGTAGCCCACGAGCTTCCAGCAGCGCGGACGAAGACAGCGTTATAAAAGAGTATAGCGACTGCTGCAGTGGCGTAGCCACTCCTTCTGCCGATGACCACCAGAAAATAATTAGAGAATACCACGACACCCCCATAGCAGGGCATCAGAGTATACGGCGTACGTTACATCGGATCCGGACCAAATACGACTGGCCCGGCCTGAGAAGAGATCTAGAAAATTATATATCGTCATGCGAATCCTGTCAAAAGAATAAAATCAGGAAAAGGGAACGAGTGCCGATGGTGGTAACGGAGACCCCATCGAGGTCATTTGAAAAGGTTGCGGTCGACATTGTAGGACCGCTGCCGGAAAGCGACTCCGGAAAAAAATATATACTCACAATTCAAGACGCACTCATCAAGTACAGCGCAGCGATCTCACTGCCGAACCAAGAGGCCTCGACAGTAGCAAAGGCGCTCGTAGAAAAATTGATCTGCCGGTACGGGACACCGGAAATAATATTATTGGATCAAGGCACGAATTTCCTCAGCTCGACCTTCAAAGAGATGTGTCGACTGCTGCGCATCAAGAAAATACAAACGACTGCCTAATCAAATGGCGCATTAGAACGATCGCATCGCACCCTCGCAGAGTACCTAAAAAATTTCATAGATGAGGATCAAGTAAATTGGGGCGAGTGGCTGCCGTATGCGATGTTCACGTACAACACCACTCCACATACGGGGACCGGACTGTCGCCCCACGTGTTGGTGTACGGACGCGAGGCCGAATTACCGACCGCCGTGAAACAAGAACCACGCAGCACTTATGCCTACGATGACTACGTCCACGAGTTACGCGAGCGATTACGCGCCGCATGGACAACCTGGAAAGCGCGAAAAGACGGTCGAAGACTACATACGACCATGGCGCACAGGTGCAGGAGTACCGCGTCGGCGAACGCATACTCCTCCGTGACGAGACGGTGCGAAGGGGGCGGCCAGCCAAGACCCCGAAGTGGATGGGTCCTCACGAAATAGTAGAGAAGAGGCCCCCCGTCAACTACGTGGTCCGGAAGGGACGTAAAATCCAGGCGGTGCACGCAAACCGCCTGGAGCTCTTTATCGAGCACTAATAGCTCAGGAATTACGGAATTCGAATACTTATAGCTATTTAAAACTAAATATTATCCAGAAAATAAATGTGGGAAGGAGCCCCTCAGGACGCAGGGTAGGGAGCTCCAATAAAATAGAAGAGGTCTTAGGAGACCTAATTTTAACAACAGGAAAAAGAGCGTATACATATCGGAAAAATATATTTGTTTGAGAAATCCGTCCGATGGTGTTGTTTGACAGACCTTGAACCTGCGAATATATTGGAAAAATATAAGACTTCACTCACAACAGGGTGGAAATAAAACCAGACTAGTAGATGGAATTTGGAGAAAGTGGTTTATTACTTTCCGCACACATACTGTAATAATACATTTTAAACCAGTTATTTTTAATATGAGATGAAACACCAAGTATACTGAATTTCGAAAAATACAAAATAATGAAAATAAATTCACCAAAAATTTGAGAATTAGAAAACTGAATTTGATTAATTGAACTAGACTTGATTGTATGAGCTGAGAATCAGCACACAATTATATTAATTATGTGCTGTGAGTACTGAGAGCGGTGTACGCACCGTAGCCAGTGCTGCGGAGCATGCTACGCAGTGAGATGTATGAGTGCGTAAGGTGGTATTATAATTCACAGCAAGCTCTCTGCAGCTTAAAGCAGAGAGGTTGCAGTGAACTAATGAGAGCACTTGCAATAGAATTGCAATAGAATTGCTTGAGTACTCTATACGTATGAGACCAGCTACGCAGGCAGCACTGCGTAGCACAACACAACACATATTGAGGATGCACAAAATGAGCAGTGTATAGCCGCTGTACTCTTCCAGCAGATATTCTGGGGAAAAGTACAGTGAATATAGTACACCTGCATAATTATATTAATTATACCGGCAAATGATGGTGAGAAAACCATGGCTTGACATGTGCTGCAATGCCGCCAAAAAGTGAGGCCAAAAGTGTTGATGTACCGATGAGCATGCAACTCCTCGTTACCATTGAATTTGCGGTAAATTATAGCAACGTACTCGTACCTGATTTTGAGTCCTGTTGAGAGTGATGAGAGCGTCCTGAGCGAAAAGCCAACGAGAAAAGTCGAAGAAAGTAGTGCGCTGTTCCTCGATGTCGTAGCAAAAGTGACTGAATCTTCAATATGGCTGCGGAATATGAAATTAACGTTGAGCGCTGAAGTCAGTTGAGCGAGATAGCCTGTGAGCGAAACCGAAGTCAAGCGAGAGAGACATCCTCTCGCTCGACGCGGCGTGCCACCGAGGCACATCCTCGGCTTCGCGAAGCCCTGCCTCGGCTATCTTCGGCTCAACCGAACGACGTGTGCTTGAGCACAGCAACAGGTCGACGCACGGCGAATATCGATCGCCGTGCGCCAGCTGATTATCCAACAATATTGAACGAAACAATTTCATTACGCAATCCGGAGGGGACGGAATACTGTGACCGTGCCAGAAAAGCACCACGAAAAATGTATAGCGTATTAATACTGACACAGGATAGTGTTCGGCGTAGAGTGTAAAAAGAATACCGTGCACACTCTATTCGGTTGATATACACATGTTAATAAGCCTCAGAGTGAGTAAGAAGGCACGCGTAGACAATCTAGTCCCAACGCTGAATAGAGCACAGAAAGGCCTACAGCGAAAATGGACACAGATAACGGCGAGAAATGCGCGAAAAGGGTTATCCAACTAACCCGTCCCCTCGTCGTCCTAATGCAACAGCAAGGGTGATGGCTATACGTCGCGCCAACCCTAGAAAAATTGTGGGAAAAATCCCACTTAGCTTAAAATGTTAAATAATACGGAAATACTGGCTTTGGTAGGCGTATGTATAGTAACCGTCCGAGATTTCAGCATCAAAACCATCGGGCGAACATCGCAGATCATCCGAAAAAACTACCTCCCGTCGTTCAATTTAAAATTAACGGAAATTGAAGTTCAGGCACCCCCCTACGCAAACCGAGAGGACAATTTCATTACAGAGCGTGCTGCGAGACCCAGAAGAGCTTCAAAAGCTCGGAGCTCGAGCCGGCCAAATCATGGACAACCTCAATACAGACGGAGACGGGATGCAACACATCCATAATCTGAGTTTCTACTCACTGGGTGCAGTAGCGCCAATAGCCTTGGTTGGCTATGTTCTGTTTAAATGTTATAGGTATCAGCGAAACCGAACGCCAACAAGGACAAGCGAGGCAACGACCCCGGCAGCAGCCGAGGTAAACATCAACTTCGAGCCGCTCGGATGACAACAGCCAGAGGAGCAACCGAGAACGACTCGCTCGGCACGAAAGACGATAAGAAGCAAGGAAAAACTTCATCGTTAACAAATGAAAAATGAAAAATTTATTGTATTATATTTTTATATAACTTCAAACGGGAAACCAATCGAAGAAAAATTTTTTAAAGAAAAAAATTTTTTTAAGGGGGGAGGGATGTTGTGCCGCGGAATATTCCACTCCGTATTTCATATATTCGGGAATATTCCATAGCAAAGAAACATTGGAATTCGTTCAAGACAGGAAACGAAGTCCAATGCCCGATCGTACGATCGACACCAGGAACGCCGACGCAGCATGAGGTGACTCGCTTGGCGTTCGACGATTGGCTAAAGCTAAAGCTGCCAGCTAAGGGATTTTAGCAAACGCAGTTGCTAACTGCTTTACTAAAATCAGAATTAATTTAGATTCAACACAGAACGGTTGGTTCCTCGTGAAATTCTCAGAACAACGCGTAATTGTACTTTTTTACTTTGACTTTCAAATAGACAACGGAAAGTTACCGTTGTCTATAATAAATACTTCCTTTTACATAAATTCGTGTTTTCATCGATAACTCGAGATCCATCTCCTTATCCGCAAACGATCCCAAAAATAATAACTTTTTAATATTATACCGAATACCGAATAATCTAATTACCCGGTACCGGCATAACAGTAAAAAATATAAAATAATTTAAAAATCGTGATTTAAAAACATGTAATATTTATTTTTAATTATAAAAAAATAATGTCTTGCAGAGCGAGCAGCCCCTGCATATAAACCGACACCGAGGGTTCGATATTCATGCTATGGAGAGCGAAAGGAGGATACATACACTGTACAGATAAATGTACCTTCGGAAAAGAAAAGTGTCACACGCGATCCTCATCCGCAGTTGACGTCGGTGGTAGATCATCAACGCTGCCAACATGTATAATGAGACGATGCATATTAGGTAACATAGTATCGATTATTCTGTACACGTTGATTTTATTGACCAGTACATTCAATTAAATACTTGTTTCATTCTTTTTTCAGAAGTACACTGTAATGACAACACCCACAGCGAAAAATAATTTAAAAGCAATATTACAAGTGATAATACAAATTAATTCCGTATAGCGATAAAAAAAAAATTAATGGTGGAGGAATCTCCGAGCGTAGATTACCGTGTTTGCAGGGCTGTTGCATACGACGGTAAATGTGTAAATTGCTTTCCATAAAATATTCATTAATTAAAAAAAAATATCTGATCTTACTGTGTCTCTTATTTTTATAGCGTAATAATTAGAGAATTATAATTGAAGTCTCTCTCTCTCTCTCTCTCTCTCTCTCTCTCTCTCTCTCTCTCTCTCTCTCTCTCACCTACGTTATGATCACCTACACAACTTCATCGGCCAAGTAGCAACGTCACCTCTACTCGCGCAAGATACATCACTAACACCTTCTCTGTCACCGCTCAGGATTGCACTAAGGAGCTCTACGATCCTAAATGATTGTCTTCGTCGTATAACTTCGCGCCTACTCACTTACGTCAACGCATCCATTATAACGAGTACGTAAGTGCATTGCAGTGCCTGATGGTTCTCACTATTCAGAGACGGTACTATTTCTGACATACTTAGGCCTTTATACATAAATATCTATACAACGAGCCCACCTGACTCTTACTGCGCTCTATCTTTGTTTACTTTATGAACGTTGATTGTGTGCGAGCACGTGTACACACTGCCTTCTACATTTACTCGTATAGTCGCGTTGTCGAGTCTCCCTTCGAAGAGGCACAGTACCGAGCAATATTTTATTATTTGTAATCCAACGATCTATTGCTCCGTATGTCTAATCTTAAGTGCGATAAGTGTAACAAACTCATTGCGAATAGCAGTGCCTTGTGCCCAATTTGCTTGAAATCTTTTCACCCTGGTTGCGGAAAAGCGTATGTTTCATCTAAATCAGCTAATACTTGCTGTGTTTTGCATTTATCCAATATGCCTAACTTGAAACGATCACCACCGTCATCCCATAAACGTTTAGCTTTAACTTCAACACTATCTGAGAATAAAAAAAAACCATCTCTAGGAGATCATCATAGTATGCTTAATACATCCGAAGATTTTATCGGTCCGCCTGTCAACGATGCTAATGTTGTTCAACAGTGTTCACCTACGAGTCAACAACATGCTCTCAACATGTCAGATAGGGAACTCCTCATAGCCATGCATGGCCAACTCAGTGCTTTTATTGCTCAGCAAACAAATGTAAACAAAGATCACACCGATAAGCTAAATTGCATCCAAAACCACACAAAATTACTTGAAGCGCATGAGTTAAGAATTTCACACCTTGAAGCAAACATTGTTCAATTATCTCAGCAGAATGCTAACCTATCATCTGAACTCGCGATGATTAGGACTAACTCCTCAGTATCGGCGATTACACCGTCTCTTTCTGCTGAGATAACACTTTCTGGAGTACCTCTCTCTATCGAAGATTCTAACGAGGAGATAGTTGAAAAAGTTTTTCGCGCCCTTGGAATCTCAAACCTCCTCGGTGACGTTTTAGACATTCGTTGTTTCAACAATAAGAGGAAATTTTCGACTATTGAGCAAACTAATGGTGAATCTACCTCATCAGCACCATACCAAAGAACATCGAAGTCTTTGATGCTGACTTTGAAATCTCACCAAATTAAAGATTATATTATAGACATAAAGCGAACAAAGAAGAATCTGTCCCTCAAAAACGTTTTCGGTCTGGACAGTAAAGGAGTGGTGTTTATAAATGAGTTTCTTCCTGCAGCACTCTACAAGCTTCTACGCCTCACCAAAACTCGAGCTTCTGAACGCAATTACAAATATGTATGGGTTCGCTCTGGCATGATTCATGTGCGTAAAGGAGATGGGCAAGCGCCAGTTATTATTACCGAAGAAACTGACTTACAAAAATTAGTTTGACTACCACAGTCAAATCCTGTTCTATCGCATCCTCCACCATCTTCGTCACTTTTAAAGGTCGCACAATTCAATGCAAATTCTATCCGAGGTCACATTGAACTTATTCAATCGACCATAATTGAACATAGCTATCACATAGTTTCGATAAGCGAAACATGGCTTCATTCATATGTTGCCGATGACCTAATAAGCATTAACGAATATTTTCTAATTCGCAACGATCGAGAAGGCAAAGAAGGGGGTGGAGTTGCTTGCTACATCCATAATTCCCTTAAAGCAAAAGTATTAGCGTCTTCTCCAAATCAGTTTTCCAATGCACCAGAATATTTGATCGTCGAAATTACTAGCTCGAATACGAAGAAGCTTCTTTTTGCTTCAGTATATAGGCGACCAAAAGGTATTATGTTTGACGACTTCATTCAAGTATTATCTAATTTTACACATGTTTACGAGAATATAATTATTGCAGGTGATCTTAATTGCGACCTGAGTAACATTAATTATGAATCGTCATACCTGCGCCAATTAACTCTCTCGCTCTCATTTCATATTGTTGATTCTGCACCTACTCATCACCTAACCAACTCTGATTCATGGATCGATGTTTTCATTATTGACAATAAAGAAAAAGTACATTCCTTTGTCAAATCGGAGGCCCCTTTCATAGCAGGTCATGATCTTCTTGAACTCAGTTATTCTCTCGACGTCGAGCCTCCTGAAGACCGTATTATCTCACGGCGAGCGTACCGC